>OY730486.1:12743950-13343950 GCA_963422695.1 Xylophagus ater | reverse complement strand
CACAATTCCTGCACCAGCTTTTGACATCAGCTTGCCAGTGTACCCAATAGAATCGTTCTCGCACCTTCGCTAATGTTCTGTTGACTCCCAAATGTCCCCCTGAAGTTCCAGCATGTACTTCACCAAGTACCTCATGTACTTTGGACTTAGGCACAATCAACTGCATTAGTTTGGCTTTTCCATCAGGAGAATCCCATTTTCTCCTCAGAACGCCATTTTCTATCTGTAACGAGTCCCACTGAGCCCAATAACTTTTTGTCGTATCACTGCGTGTTACAATATCGCTCCATTTTGGACGCTGACCCCTTTTCTTCCATTTAAGGATTGGTCCAACATCTTCATCCTTTAGCTGCGCGTTTCGGATGCTCGACATGTCATCGCCTCCAATCCTTAATGTACGGATAGCTACTACCTTTTTCACATTCCTGCAGTCCTTACTCGTTTCCTCAAAAACCCCTTCAGCATCTACGACACTGGATTTGCTTCTTTTCCTTCTATTTTTACTTTTTGACAACTCCGTGTCTTGAGTTGTCAGTCCAATGTCGTCCGTCCGTTTCATTTCTACAACAGCATTTGCATCTGACGTAACTTGTTGGTCTCGTAGATTTGATTTGGTGTCACTGGAATCTGCTTCCTCCAACGTTAGCGGGAACTCAATATTTCCACATCGCAATAACCTATCTTCAATGTTCACACTCACTCCATTCTGCTTCATGAAGTCCAGGCCCATGATACAATCGTCCATTATATCAGCCACCAAAAACGTATGTCGAAACACATACTCATCTAGCCCCAATGCTAGAATCACTTCACCCAGAATCGGAGATGATTCCCCTGTAACCGTTTGAAGAACACTGTTACTGCTTCTGCTCATGTGTTTCCTACTAATGAGCTTCCTGTTCACGATGGATCTACTTGCACCCGTATCTACGATGATCCTGCATCGATGACCAGCAATTACTCCTTGCGTGGTTAATCTGTCGTTACTCTGTTGTAGGAGAGAGACTGATACCATAATCGGTGCTTTTGTCTGGTTGGGGCACTGCCGCTCTAAATGTCCTTCTTTACCGCAGCCCCAGCATTTCAGTCTTCTTTTAGTATCGTTCAATTCCAATTCCTGGATAGCTTGCTGCACATCCGCCTTTATCTTTTCGGTTAGTTGGTCTATTGTTAGTTCTGTTGAGTCTTCATCAACCATAGCAGCTCGTACCATTGGAACCGCCCTTGTTGCTCTCTTTGCAGCTTCCAATGTCAACGCGACAGCCAACACATCGTGCAACATGCGCTTTCCACTAATCCGGACCTTGAACTGAATGTCTGCATCCCGAATGGCATTGGTGAATCTTTCTGCAGCCAAGTCATTCTGCAGCTCCAGGGGATAATCGGGGTATGACAAGTATACCAACCGCTCAATATCTGCTGACAACTCCTGAAGTGTCTCTCCAGATTCTTGCATTCTGTTGACGAGCTCCATTCGGTATACGTCCTTCATGTGGTTATCCCCATATCGAATGTCCAATTGTGTTACAATGTAATTGTAATTCTTCTCATTTTCTGGTGAGATTGTCCGCAATAAATCGGCTGCGTTACCCCGTAGAGCCAGAATTAATGCTGTGGCTTTTTCTTTATCGGACCAGCCGTTCACACCAGCAGCTGCTTCAAACTGTCGTTTGTATACCAGCCATGAAGTTTTTCCGTCAAATATTGGTGGCTTCATCCTTTTACCTGATGACTCAATATTTGGTTTATTTTCTTTGATGTCAGCCATTTGTGCTTCCATTTCTGCTACTTTTTGTTCCAATTTCTGGTCCAATTTTTGTTCTATGTTGCTTACTTCCGCGCGAACTGTGGTTATTTTGTCTTCCAATTTCTGTTCAACTTTACTTACTTCTGTGCGAACTGTAGAGACTTCTGTAGTAATTTTGTCTTCTAAGTTCGCAACACTGGATTCAACTTGAGATTTTAATTCATCCATACTAGACTCCATTTTGGTTTCTAGTCCAGAAACGCTCGACTTGATTTTACTTTCAAGACTTGCAGAAGTCGAATCTATTTTATTCTGTAAGCTCGAAGCAGTTGAATCCATTTTGGTTTGAAGACTAGAAGCATTTGTTTTCATTTCGCCTTGCAAAGAATCCATTTTATTCATCAGCAGGGTCATAAACTTCTCGAACTTATCACTTTCCGCTGATTTTGCACCCTCTTCACTGAAATCGAACTTGTCATTGTCCTCGTTCGTGTTTTCTTCTTGGTTTCCCTCTTTCAGAATTTCACTAAAGTCGAATGTGCTACTGTCTAGTCCTCTTATTGCACATTCAGCGATTACTCTTTTCTTCTTTTCTGGTTTAGTTCCCGTGGAAACTGACTTCCACACACGCAGAACTGTGGATAGTTCTAATGTACTCAAACTATCTAATGATTTACTTTCCATCGTTCAAATATTTTTAATTGTTCACGAAATTCTACTGTTCTATCGAAACTTCTCGCACAGTATCTAAATACTACGAAATTTCCTAGTATAATCTTAATTTCCACGAAATTTCTCGTACAATCGAAATTTTCACACAATACACGACGTATAACCTCAAATTTCGCACAATCGAAATTTTTATACAACTCATACAAAATTTCTTGTACGCCCCTGAAATTTCTCACACAGTCGAATTATTATACTCTCAAATTTCTTAATAACGAATTTCTTCGAAATTTTCCCCACAGAAGTTTCTAGTTTAATTTCGAATTTTCTTGCAGAAAATTTTAGCAAAATTGTCCTTCCTGCACTGATTCACAATAAATAATCCCACTTCTGACACCAATGTAACGTGCTAGTCTTTCGGTTCGATGTTATTAGAATGATAACACTTTTTATTTATGTGAATTTAGTGTATAAACTTTATTTGTACTTATTTCTGCTTAACAATTAGTCTTAAAAATATTTGTCTTTCAATAATTTAATTATTACAATTATTTATCACAGTGTTAGAGCTTCACTATTTTAATTACTTTCACAAAAAATAATCTCGTTTGAATCTCTGCTTTGTATAATCTCTGACGAAGCTTTTCACTTCAACTGATCGATTAAGAATGATCTCAGGCTCGACCCCACGGCTGTTTATATATCCAATTGGTATATTTCTAGAATATTCTCGAATATTCTCGTTTGGCTTTCTAAAACTAGGTGGCAACGTTTACACAAAGAAGATCTAGAATATTCCTATACAAACAATAGTTCTAGAAAGCTCTAATCATTGTTTAGGTTTGTGCCAATGATCTATTATTATTTCCTCCTAAAAATATCTTTTGTATGTGCTATGAGTCATTGCTATTGTATTCTATCGATTGTGTAAACAATTGCATTTTGGAGTTTTCTGGAATAGATCTTTTGTACATTAGATGGCGGTATTACATTTCGCGGAAATCGTTCTGTTTGTTTATAAATAAATTATTCTCGTGTTTTCTGGGTTTTTCTTTTATTAAGAAAAACTCAGAAAAGTAATTAATTGTTAGTGTTTGATGATTTTATGAATCACCAAGTATTCTAAGTACAATATAGTGCAATATGTAATTTAAAATTATTATGAAAAGGTCATTCGGAAAATTTAAAGATGAACTCAAGTCTAAATTACATAAACATAATTTATTATGTATAACCGTTTAAATACGGTTATGTAAACCTAATTGAATTCAATTAATTCGCAAATAAACCATGGTTAAGTACAAAGTTTTTAATTAAATAAACAAAGTGTGGATAATTGCTTAAAAAATAGGCACGATAATGTATGTAATTCATGAAATGATCTATGACTACGCCCAAATCGAAGTATTGATTTCTTTAGTATAAAATTTGGTTGTATTTAATTATATTTTTCGGCTTTTAAATAAATGTCTAAGATATCAGAAAAATACCAGCCCGGATAGCGTGTTTAACACGAACTGTATTAGGAAAATAGCCTAAGGCAACTGTCTACGTATTATGTATTCTGATGACTAGTTGCTTCATGGTTACATAATATAAGGAGAGACTATAGGAATAGAAATGTCTACCACCCCCATTGTTGAGAAAATCTATACCAGTAATATAATCTCATGTAAAATATTTTCCTATTAAAATTTCACACCGCTATTTTTGGTGTATTTTATATAAACAACAGCTGTCCTTCTCAATTTATTTTATTTTCCTTGTAATTCTATAATTTGAGGGAAATTTTCAAGCTTTTTATAAATAACTATAATTTGTTTTTGGAGCATTTAGATTTGTTAAAGAAAATCATTTTCTTCTAGAAGATTTTTGGTTTAAAGGAAAGGATCTAATATGCGGTGTAAAACATATGTTTTCTTTGAAATTCCATAAGTTTCAATCATTTTGAAAGCTTCCATTTATTTTCTAGTTAGAAATTCGATTTGATTGGTCTCATTTGTAAATTTCATGTCATTTTTTTTTCTTGTTGTAATATATTCACATTTCAAGCAAATTATTAAAATTTTTCTAGAAAATTAATTGGATTTGTACATTCTTAAATTTAGCCACAACCACAAGACTAAATTTGCATTAACAAAACCATTTTTCCTGATCTTAATTAAGCATCGATATGCACTTGCTTAGTGCCCATCTACTAAATCAGTAAATATTTCAAAATTACTTCAATTTTTGCATACTCGTTTGCCTTTGACTTATTCAATTTGAATTCGAAATAATATATTGTATTAGAAATTTCATTCGATTTTATATTAATAAAAGGGAAGGAATGTTGTAGAGTAAAAAACTGCATTGTTATTTTCTTGTGTTCAGTTTCCTGAGATAACTAATAATCTTGTTGACTAATTTGATTGAAATTTGTATAATTTGAAAACAAATCCAGATCGAAATTATCGACAAAATATCCTATTTTGTTTTCCCTTTTTTTTCGGAGATAACTTATAAATCAATTTTTTAAGTTATGTAAATAAAATTTGGAGCATCAGCATTATGTATATTAAAGACACTAAAACACCATATGTGATTGAATGTGATCAGTACACTAAAAACCGTTAAATCCATATATTTATTGTTGGTTTTTTTGGTTGCTGCGAAAGCTGGCATATAACTTACATAACTTTTATTTATGTTTTTTTTTTCTTTATTTAATTCAAGACATTCTTATGTAAGACAATATCCTCGTTAAACAATTTTATATAAAAACACACATCATCAAATTGTGGAAATTAATTTACACCCAAAATCCTTTTTTAAGAGGTTTTTTTTTCGATCGTTTATTTTCTAAAATATTAATGAAAATCCTCATATAAGGATGACTTTTAACATATCAAATTTGTTTCAATCGTGCCGTACCCAAACATTTTTTGTTTTTTTTAAGAAATTCAAACTCACAATGAATTTTAATCATTCTAGGAAGCTTAAAATACCAATAAGAAAAAAGTTCATACTTTTACTTTCTCTATGTGTAGAATTCATAGTGAAATTTTAGTTCCCTTTAATGCAAGAATTGTACTGAACGACGTCGATAGCCTGGTCTTTCGGAACATGAGAACCTGGTTAAATCCGCGCAGAACATTATTTTCGCAGTTTTTATAAATTTTGTAGACAGAAGTTCTGTGAACCGATCTGAACTTTCGTAAGGCGATGTGTCGTTTGAAAGTGATAAATTGTTGTAGTGAAAACTATTGGGCTGTCACTTTCAAATAATTTTTAGGAAATTTTCTACGTCTTCTGGTGGAAGTAATTGCTTTTGAAAATGATCAAAGTGATAATCACTGCCGCCCTTTAAAATTTCGCTGTTTTAAGTGTTAATAGTGAATTAAAATAATTTCTTTCATACGTATAGAAGTTACAAATGTGATTTTCCATTATATCTTTTTTTTTTCTTCGCCTGCATGACTTCAACATAGTCTTTCCGGAATATAATTTAAACGATGTTCTAAGTTTTCATAAAAACAAAAAATAAAAAGAAAATTTGTAAATCCTTTTCTCGTTTTATTTGCCAAAAAGAAAAATTTAATGAAAGAAAATTTATTCGAATAAATTATTATGGAAAATAATGAAAAATAAAATTTTTACATTCCTTCATATACTATATGTGATGATGGAAAAAATATTAAATTTTTTTATAAACGTTCCCTAAACCAGCAATGTAGAAATATTTCCTCTTATATTCTCTACATTGAATGATAGCAAATGCAATTTTCTTCAATTAAATAATATATCCAGAAATACAATTATATACATATATTGTAATTACTCGAATGTTAACATTGTTCTAAGAATTGTCATAAACTAATTTAGATACTCTCGGGTTATTGCCTATTAGGTAGCACGTTAAAATTTTAGGCTTGACAGTAGCTAAGAATATACCGTGTCCCGCAATTGAAATGTCCCTCTAATTCAAATCGCTGACAAATATCAACCGCACATCTCAATACTAAAATTTGAAAGTGCGAGCATCGTATGCATCGTTTAAGAAGAGATTGAAGCTGGTTTTTAAGGCAAAAGGCGGTTAAGCCCGCTACAGACCATCAGATAAATCCGTGAGATTTGTCTGTAGAGACAAATCTGTACAGACAAATCGTATAGTGTGGAGGCAAAAATTGCACAGACAGACAAATCGCACAGATTTATCTGAAGGTCTCTAGCCGGCTTTACATACTATTTGAATAATTGTTAAGTTAACTATGTATTATAAACTATCATTTCCATAAATTTTAATAAAACCGACCAATGAACAAAAAAATTACTGCGTTTTTAAATCCGGTATATATCCGGTATGTATATCCTCTGTGCCATTTCGCGGAAACGTTGGAAGTTTTTCCTGTGGCAACTTAGGGATGCTTCAGAGGATCGAATTAGGAAATCTATAGTAAATTTGTGTATGGATATTAAATATTTCTTCGAGAAAGAGAACAGAACATGACAGAAATAATTACCAACCTTTTTCTTGGCCTCTTCTAGCGATCACAATGTGGCAGGTGTCTGGTGTTGTACGTAACTACCACTATTCTACTCAATCTTTTCATGTCGCGTATTTTGTAGTTAAGTATATTGGGCTAAATTCATGATAAACACATATGTAACATATTTAATAATCCGTTGATGTTTTTCATCAATCATATTATTTGATTTGATGTTCAATTCTGAATATGTACATTGAATGAGTGAAAGGACCCTTCACAAAATGTAACACATTTTTCTTAATATTTTCTTTCCTATTTTTAAATTTATAGTTGATTTGTTTTATATACGTGAATAAGGTTTGTCCCGATTACATGTTGTCATGAATGACTGTAAAAACTCTCTGTTTTATCACAACAGACTATGTTTAGTTTGGTCAGTTCTTAACAACAGAACATTAAATCAGTTGTAAAAATTTAATTGTGACAGCTTTTCACATGCAACATGATCCAAGAAGTAATATAAAATAATACTTTACCTCGTAACATTTGCTTTATTTGGGTAAAGTAAAGGCACATACTTATATTTTCAAATCATCCTACCTTTTAGTTCAACAATTTTTTAACCAATCCTTGTACACATTTTGTTTTTTAAACAATTTTCTCTTTAAATGGATTTGTTTTTGATATGTGCTTGCTTATTCTTGATGTTCATTTTGTTTAAAATGTTGAATAAAGTTTATTCATAAATCCTTGGGTTCGTTTCTTGTTTCTTGTTTTTCTTTTAATAAAACGGAAAAATGTAAAAAATCCTACACTGTTTGAATTTCCATTTTTCTTTTCGTTTTTGAAATACTTTAGGTATATTAATGTTTAAGTGTCAAGGATATCAATCTCAATGACTTTCTTCATACTTTCTTATATGAGTACAAGAAGAATGATATAAACATTCTTATATGTTTTTTTATTTTGTAGAAAAAAAAATGGCAAAAGAATTGTGATTACGATAATATGTACTGACAATATCATTCTTTAAATTGTATTACTATTATCATGTTTTGCATCAAATGTTTCTATTTTTATGAAACAACTTGTATTAAGTTTAATTTTTAACTAATTAATTTTGAAGAAGAATTTAAAAATTTTTTACATGAAAAATATATTCCAATTTCTGTGGTTTGATATACGACCTGAGAATAAAGTTCCATGATTTAATCATTAACTCAGCTCGATAAATAAATACATGAGATAAATCTTTCAATCTTTTTCGACTCATTGATGATCTTCCTGCACGTTCATTGTCTTCTAGCATTTATCTGTCTTCCAATCGTTTATGTTACTTAAAAATCTTCGAATTTGATAAACTAGTATATCATCATAAACTTCTTGCATCATTTTGTATGTATTTCTTTGGCTGTTTTGTCAAGATTTGCATGAAATTTATAAAAAACAAATCTACAAGTATTTCTATTTCAACATCCCAATTTTTTGGCTGATATAAAAGGCGTCATAGAACTGTTAAATATCAACTGACAATGCTAAAATTTTATATGTTTGTTTAGAAGGCTTTTTAAGGTTTAAATTAACACCTCTCACCAAGAAATAATGGGCCTAGTTACAAAGATATTGATTAAGTCGCGAATCTTTATGTGTCCTGGTCCGTGTATGTTTTTTTCAGGTTCATTCGCACGACGAAACTAAAATTGTTTTAAGAATGAAACTTAAGAAGAAACATTAGAATTTTTTCCGTTTCACGTATAGTACCGTATTTTACAGTAAATCTCAGGATTTTCTTCATATCCGAGGGGCTTAGGGAATTTCAAATTTTATAATTACTCAAAATTCTCAAATTTACGCAAATACTAAACTTTTTAATTTGATTTAAATTTATTTTTCATAAAAAGTTTTAAATTCTAATTATTTTCTTATATTCATATTGTTTTTAATTTTTTATGATTCAGAAAACTTATTCATATGAAATAAATAAATTTATATTTTGCTATATAAAACAAACTAAAAATGTTTTCCTTTCGAATAAAGCTAGTCGTTCAATTAAGAAAGCCCCCTCGAGATATGCAGTAGATATAGAATGGAGCTGTTTCATTTTTATTATATAGAATTTTCTATAGAATTATTTTAAATAATTGTATAATGCATATGAAAGATGAAAACAAAACATAATTTTCCTTAAAAATTTCTTTTCTCATGGGTGTCATAGGGTTTAATGTTGAACGTGTCAAAATACCAAGAATCATGAGGTTAACCACATTGCAAATGAAGTCCTGCATATTTATGTATGTCAACTTTTCGAAAACAAAACAAAAACAAAAAAAAAAGCTATATAAAGCTTATAATTTATTATTACCCTATTTTATACTAATGACTGAATGTTATATTAAATAAGGTCTCTAAATATTAAACAACTAATATATGAGTAGAAACGTTAATAGGAAAATATCATATTGTTTGGTTTCTGTTCGTTTCCTTTAAAACTTTAATAATTTTATATTCTTTAATTACACAGGGTGAAATGAAACAATTAAACTTTATTCTTTATTCTTCGTTAAATATAATTTTCTTCCAGCTTTGAACTAAGTTTTTTTATTCCATTTTTTATAAAAACTATACAATTGAAATTGGTAGACCTAGGACATATAGAGATGCTTCAAATTCCTTGATTTTTGTTTTGATGACTTCTGCAACATTGGTCATATGTTATATTGGTAGAGGAACTACATGAAGGTACCAATTCGAGAAGTGTGTTTAGGTTTACAGTACATATACACTTCCCGACACTTGATTAGCATCATTTTAATTTTTAACGTCATTTATGACATACTGATGCCAATTCTTAGAAACTATTTCCGTAATATTCCTTGCCCATTATTCTGTTCTGCCCGATGACCTAGATGTGGGAATAACCCATGCTTAAGTGGAAATTCCCATTTCTGTAATTTTGGCTACTTGCACCGAGACACTTGATTAACATCATCAGTTTTCTTCAAGCTTTCAAGGCGAACGGTGATCTTTTAAAAACAAGTTATCGTAAAAAAACAATTGTGTTATTTGTCTGCTTTACCTTAGTGAAGTTTTTGTTCCACCTGGACAAAAATGGGCCGTGGTAAATCACTAATCGAAACAGAAGTTGCCAAAATTATTGCAATGAATGAAAAAAATTAAAAATTGGTCGAGATCCTTGGACTATAAATAATCTTATCAAAAACAATGAAAATTACGGAAAAAATTGAAAAATATATACAAAGCAACTACCGAACGAGAATGTAGGACCATTTTACGGGAAGCCTCGAATTCTGCGGCAACTGCTCGTAAAATTAAGGAGGAAGTGAGGACTGCAGCGAGTATCCATTCAGTTCAATATTAACTTCCAATATTAAATAAACACCCTGTATATTTTGTATATAAAATATTTCCTTTTTTTTTTTAGAACGTTTAAGGTGGAAAAATAATGATGACATTAGTTCTATACTATAGTTAGTTCTTAGTATACTAAATTTGGGTGACATAGTGGCATGACACATTAAAATATTTTTACATATTTATTTTTTTGATTAACATGAAAACACTTGAAAAATATTTTTTGCAAAGCGAAACATTAAATAAATTGCCAAAAACTTTATTACATTATTATAATCCGATTTATTTATGCTAAATTTATTTTTATTTTTGTTATTTTATATAATTATGAATAAAATAAAAATGTCTTATTAAATTCTTTCTTTTTCCTTCCAGTGTCTTATAAACATTTCTGGTAAAAAATAAAACATTCTGAATGCCTGCATGCGCGAATGAATTGATATATTGTAGAATGTATGTCGGTATGTATTCAACCAATTTATTATAATAGTTTTATTTTAGTAAATATATGGATTTATTGGAAAAATAGGAATTAATTATGCAGAAATTATTAATTGTTTTATTATGGGCTTTTTTTAAAAACTTTATTTCATATAATTATGTTAGAAAAACAATCAACTTTTAACATCAATTATGTAATAGTAATAAAGTGATTAAATGTTAAAATTCCTATAGAATATTGGTGTCTCTAGCCTGAATTCCAATGACGTAGTATGTTAAAATTCACTTCTGAACTGCTTACGTCTGAACTACAGTTTCAAAAAGTCTTTTTTTTTGGGAATTTGATAGTTAAGAACTACTTCAGTTAACAAAAGAAGTTTAAAATGTGTCGAACAAAACTGTAAAGTCTTTGATTTCGACATATGAATTGGAAAAAATCCTTTCCGAAAGTGTTTCCATTTGTATTTTCAAAACAATTTATCCCCTATCGGTCAAGTAGAAGTTTTCACCTTTATCAGTCAGTCTAGATTAAAAATTTCATTGAAAATAATATTAAAAAAGAAACTGTCTATGATTATGTTCATGAATATAAAAGAAAATATGGTTTTGCTTCATTTTTTTCAAGTAGTTGACCAAGGATATCTAATTTGTTCTTATCCTATTTTGATACTGTTGGGAAAAATTTCAAATTCAAATTTTGTTGACACAAAATTTTCATATAAAATGAAAACTTTTTGAAATACTTACAATTTAAAAGTTGAGAAAAACAAGGAAATTTTTTATTTTAATCAGTATTGCAACTTCTATACCTTTAAAAAAATAAAAAAAACATGTTATAAGGTATTATAATATTCCAAAATAAATTCCTGCCGTCAGCTACTAACAAAGTCTTAGTTGATGTTAGCTTATCTATCGAGAAAATCGTTCCATTATGGTAAAGAACTTCTCATACCAATTTTCATTCATATTATATTTCATATAATGTCTCAATTGTCTGCACTTTACAATAATCTCCTCCCAGTCAGTTGGTCCACCACGAATACATAAATATGCTACTGAGTTCTAAAAGTTGATGATTACATGTTGTTGGTGTTGTGAATTGGGAATTTCTTCTAACTGGTCAAATTATCTTATGTGTTGTTTGCATAAAAAACAATTCGTACAGAAGGACCAGAATTATGGCGAAATCATTAATGGATTTTGTTATAATCAACTTTACGTGATTGTTTGGACAAAAGCTCAACAAATATAATTCTGCTAGCATCGTAAATAAAACTAAAATTGCTATTACGTGAACATCGTTTTTTCCCGATACCAGCTAAAGGCCTTCCAGCATTCCTTTGCAGATTGAGATAAACGTTGGCAAAAGTGTTTTATATCCTCAGGGGATTACTTTGAAGGCGACAAAATAAAAAAATAGAAATATAATATAAACGAATATTTTCTGTTCTATTTATCAAGTTTCAATATTTTTTGAGCACAGTATTATATGAAAATAGTTTCAACTTAACACCTATCGTAATTATAATCAGTAAAACCTAGAATTGAACATGCTATCTAACGTCTCTTTTGTAAATGCTTATTAGTTCGTTCATATCTTCATATTTTGAGATGTGCTAAATCGATTTTGCAAGAAGTTATTATACCCTAGTTCACTGCATCAACATAAATTATGTTTCTAATATGAGATAAATGAAAATTTCTTGTTCTGCATATGACATTAATTAAAATGCAACGTAAACCATTTCGGAAAAGTTTTTTTTTTCTTTTGAAAACTTTTGTAATTTTATAATGAAACAAATTTCCACATAAATATATATAATAATGAACTCTTGCTTGAATTATATTTTATGAAAATGAAATAATTCATTTTCTAATGACAACAAGTTTAAAATCTAGATTTGAAAATCAAAAAATTGTTCTTCCAAAGTTTTCTAAAAAGAAACTTTTTCCTTCTAATGAAAGGTAATAATATGAAATCTACAAAATATTATTATTATAATAAGGTCTTTCATTAAGGACATAAAAATTCTGTAATTTATTGTAATTTATTGATTGTAACGTGTGCTGTGTGGTTTGTAGCGCCGTCTTGTTGAAACCACATGTCGCCAATATCAATTTCATCTAATTCTGGCCAAAAATAATCCTCCAACATGGCACAGTAGCGCTCGCCATTGACGGTAAAATGGCGATCGTTAAAATATGGCCCAAACCGCACCATACAGTGATTTTTTGTGGATGCAATGGTGTCTCTTGGAGCACATGTGGGTTTGTTGCTGTCCAATAACGCATATTCTGCTTGTTGACGAAGCCATTCAGCCAGAAATGAGCTTCATCGTTGAAGATGATTTTTTGATGAAATTCTGGATTTTCTTCCAGCTTGGCCAGAGCCCAAACGGAAAAGTTTCGGCGCTTCAAATGGTCAAGTGATGAAAATGTTGACTTTAATCTACGTTTTGACATTGACAGGTCATTATGAATGTTTAAGGGTTCGTTCATATAAAGATACAAAATTGTTATGTCCCTATTAAAAGACACTATAGTTAAATCTGTTTATTGAGACACTCTTGGGACATACATATAGTATATTAAATCGGTCAATCCAATCGTCCTACCAAAAGTTTTCTAGCTAAATCGAGCCACATTTTCCGGGCACTGATTCAATTAGTTGGTTTGGCTATATTAATATTGTTTTTTGTTAATAAATAATTTTTTATTTCCTCTAAAATTATTAAAATTACAAACCAAAATTTCTCTTTAAAAAAAAAATTAAATGTTTTCGTAATGAAAATTTTATTCAAATTACTTTAAACAAGTTTTTAAGTCTTATGAAAACTTTTATCAAAATATTTAACTAAAAGTTTCCTAATTATATTATTTTACTTGATTAATTCTATTCTAGAACACGTTTTAGTTTAAAATTGTATAAAATTATGCGTAAATTCAACAAAATTTTATTATTCTATTTTAAATTATTCAAACAATATTTAATTAAAATTGAATTAAAAATATCATAATTAAAAGTGTATAATTTAATATTGAAAACATTAATTTCATAGAAATTTCTTTAACAGGGTGGATTGTAAGTAAATTAGAATTCACATTTCATTATGATCTCGCGGACACATTTCAATATGTTAAATTGTAGCAACATTTTCAAAACTTATCAAATTATCAATTTGAAACGTGTTTCACTTACCGCAAGTACAGGAAAGAAGTGTTTATAGATCGTAGTACTGCAGAGTGAAAAGTAGCTATCTAAAATGTATTTATTAGAAATTCAGCGGGGAAAGCTTTAAATTGTTTAATTATTTGATTAGTTGTCTACTTTTCACTGAAGTCAAATTTTATACTCGGCGTAGATTAATTTAATACAATTTCTGTTAGATAGATAGAAAATCGGGAAATGAAATAGGCCTAATAGTTTTATAATAATTTAAAATAAGGAAAGCCTTATTGTCCAACACTGAATCGGTTTTCGACAAGCTACTTTTCAAAGAGGCAATTATATATATAGGGTGTCCCAAATAAAAGTGCAAGATTTGATTTGCGTAACTGAAGTTTGTGTATATCTCGGGTATTCTGCATCCTATAGATACGATCCATACCTTATTCGACGATCAATTTAATAAGGAATTAAGTGCCATTCTCCGTTTTCAAAAATATTCCTTTTTAGGACAGGAAACACAAGAATTCTCTTGTATGAAGGTATACGTATATGTCAGGTATTCTGGGTCCTAAATGTATGAATTATACCTCATTCGATAGGGAATTTAATAATTAATTAAATAAAGAATACTCCGAAAAAACGCACGATTTGAATTTTGTGGAATTGTCTTTTTCACCAGAGTAGGCGCTCGAGACTTGATCAACTGTCAATAACAATGTCATTCCTTCGTGCAAAGTTCCATGACTATTAATAGCAACAATGGTAGATGACAGATGTGAAAATTTCAGTACTGTAAACTTAATGAAACGAAAATAGCACGACATTTAAATCTGCCGCTATTATGGAGACACGATATATATTTATTTTTTCATTTATGTAGTCGAGAAAACCCTCTCCTTAGGACTTATGGACTCATTGTACTCTTTCTTCCTTTTTGGTAGTTGTTATGCACTAATCCAGCCGAACCGTTTGCTTACGCGCCCTCCGAAATACGAACGAAAGACTGAAATTACAAATTCAAAAGTGTAGAACCGGTGAAAATTTTTTTCTTATTTTCAAACGTGACTAGGATTCAAACCTATGAACACATACTTCAATGGTTGAATGTGTTACTCATTAAGCCACGATCCGCGACGGCAAATTTCTTAAACATAATTTATTTTTGTATTAAATAAATTTCATTGACTTTTGAAGTATCCTGTTCTATTTCGAAAATAATTATCTCATTATTTAGACCAGATTCATGCAATTATCAAAGAAATTTCACAACAAAAAGTTTTCTTTTTTACATGGAAATTTCTAAAGAGATTTTACAAAAAAGAACCATTTTCATTCATTGTTTTGTTCGTTTGGGTGTGTTTCATTTTCTTTTTTTTTATACTACAATGAATTTTCATAATTTTCTATTAAATTGAAAAATAAAATACAGCATTTTTTTTTGTTTTGTTTCAAACTTTATTCAGCTTTTCCAATAATTGTGACCTGGTAAAAATCGTACGATTTTAACTATAAAATCCATTGAACTCTTTTTTCTTTTTCCTTTTCCATTTTCCAGACGTGAAAAGAAAATGTTGAATGGGAATTTTTGTATTATTACGTATGAAAGCGTTTCTGGTCGGTTTTCTTCATTTTCTTTTTCTTTTATTTATCATGGAAAAAACAATTTTGAATACATTTTCCTTTATTATGAAAGGTTTCTAAAGGTGTTTTCTTTTTGCTATACAATATATTGAAATCTTTCTTTCGGATATAGAAATACATTTGTACAAAATATAGATTTCGACGTCTTATATTCGTATTTAGTAGTGATCAAAAGATAAAGATATACTATATTTACTATTTATATTAAGAACTTGTTTAGATGAGATGTATCATAACATATTTTCCATTTATGGTCATTTCATTGTGTAGAAGAGCTTTTAAAAACCCAGCTAGGATCGCTGTTTCATATTGTGTGTAAAGAATAGCAGTCAGTTCTAATAATGGATGATGAAGGATTAAGTTTTTTGTTAACCTGGTAAAAAGTTCGATTCTTATTGTTTGTCCGCTAAACCAGATTAGTTCAATAATTGCAATTAAAAGCTCTATTAGTCTATTCCAATCTAGATTATTCAGAGATAATGCAAAAAAAAACGAACGTTTCATTAGTAAATTCTCCAAGTAACCTGCAGCCTGATATTATGGATCACAATTCCGAAAATAATACCTGACAACTGTGCTTCATTTAATTTAATTTTTTAATTTGGAATAAGTTCATTTTAACACTCACCTCGTGAAATAAACGTCTTTTGAAATTACTATATAGTAAGATCCTCTCGATTTCTGCGAAAACTATCTGGAGGATTTAATATTCCCTGAAACGGTTTTTGAACAGTACAAATGTTTTTCCGATGTGGCCTTTCCTTGAGTCATGGATCTTAAGTAATTTTAGTAGGAATACAACTGTTTTGCAAATGCGGACTTTATGTAGTTCTTACATTTGCAAAGAATACAACTGTTTTGAATTAAATATTTAAATTTTATATGAATTTAGAGAGCTTAGAGGGGTTTTTATACTTTGAGAGTTTTGTTAGTTGTGAAAAAGAAAACTCGGAATCAAAATCAATAGCAAAATCATTCTATTCTTCAAAAAGTGGAGTAGATCCTGAATGAAGTGGACTTTGATAAGTAGGTAATTTTAGACACTAGTGTTAGTCTACGTACGTCCTACAATCGTTCACAATGATTTATTATTTGTAAGGTCTTTTCTCTAAAATATTTCGTTTTCTTAGAAATAATGAAAGGTTAAATAATTAAAAATATTTTAGATAAAATACATTGAAAGTACATGCTAAAATATTTCCAGATCCCAAAAAAGAAAACAACATTAATTAAATAAATATTTTGTTTTTGTGGGTTTTATAATTTATTTAATGTTTCTTGTAAAAGCATGGTAATTACTCAAAAAAACAAAAATATTTCGTCTTTTTCTGGAATCTTTTTTTCTTTATCTTCAGAAATATAAAATAATTGTTATCCGTGAATGTCATTCTGAGGAGTAGTATTCCAAAAATACAAAGAAAGGAATATATATATATACGTTATATATAATATAAAGAAAAAATAAATAAAAGGAAGAAATTTTCGTCGTTACATCCTTCTGGAAATGAAATTTTGTCGTTTGAAAACGAATTTTTTCGTTTTTGTAAAACAGCAAAAAAAAAGAAATTACTAAGAAATAAATAATGTCACTGGCAAATCAGTGATAAACGAAAGGAATTCCGGTGACATTCTCATTATAAAAAATGTACAAAACATATTCCTTATTTTATTATAATGAGTTCAATAGAAGTACAGCCCAAACAAGGTTATCATGTACGTATAATATTAGAGACAGCCACGTCTTGTCGGCTAGCTGCTCAATCTACTATCAAAGTACTCAGAAAAGCTCAAAATAAAATTCTATTCCAAATATATTCGGTAATATAATGGCTAAGATCGTTTAATAAGGATATTTTTGAGAATTATACCCTTAACAACAATAAATTGTTGTGTTAATTCCTGTATATGGGTTTTTGATATTTTGATAAGAGATGTATTATCGTCAAAATATATGAAGTCATCCCCTATCTCTTATTTTCAGTTTTTTTTTTATTAAGGGTATTTTCAAGAATTGTACCCTGAAAAACTTAATAGAATCATTTGTAAAATATATTTTTACATTAAATCTAAATTGTTAACCATCATGGGCATGTAGAACCCAAGGCGACCCTGAGCAACACCATAGAATTTAGCTAGTTAATTATAAATCTAAATCTAACATTCCAATTATATATTTCAGTGATAAATACCCAATTTGATTCGCTATGATACAATATATAACTGCAACAACCAGATAAACAGTCAGCTGGATAAATTAAATCCTAATTTATTGAATTTGATTTTCATTTGTAATCAAAATGTTTGGAATTTACACATTTTTCAACGTATAAAACACAAACAATACATTTTTCCAATTTCTTTTATCTGATGAACATGGAAAAGGAGTCACTGACGGGAAAAATTTTGATAGGAAATTTTCGTCACAAATAAAAAAGCAATACATGGATTTCATACATAGATATATGTATTTTTGAGATTTCCCAGCTTTTTTATCAAAGACAGAAAACAAATTGCCAAAAGGCAAATCTATCAAAATATAGTAATTCCACGATATCATTTTCAATTATATTTTGATTTTCGATTTTCTCTTTTAAATTCTCTTTGAATTTTTCTTTAAAAAAAAAAAAAAAATATTTGATAAAATTTTAAAGAAATATTTAAATAGAGGATCAAACAATATTATTTCCTTTATAACTTAGCGACTGCCTCATTTTCATGTGCGCCTGAAAGTAAGTAATTTATAATTTCTTGATGAAAATTTATATATTTTTGTTTAAAATTGTTATGTCTGAAGCGTATATTTGAAGACTAGCCTCAATGAATGTATACTTTTACATTTTATTTTTCCCTATCATTATTAATAGGCTTTTATACTAGGTGAAAAAAAACTAAAAGTATAAAAAATTTTCAAATTTTCTTTTTAATTTCGTCTAGATTAGTGGGTCAGAAAGTGACTAATGTCAGTTTGATTCAGTTAGGTGGTTGACAATCCCATCATATTGACCTTAATCTGATTCAATTGGGTTGAGCAGAGTAAACCCCATTTTATTAAGTCATTCATAATTGGTATTTTGATCCTTTATGAGATCTAGAAAAATAATTTCTGTGCGTATGCAATTTTTTTTTTTAATTACTTAATCGTAATATTATACGATGACTTATGAGTACCCTACGCAATTATGAACAATATTTGCATCGCTAATAATTTAAGTAATTACTTTACTGTATTAATTATTTTCAATTATACTTTGCATATAAAATTTCTAGATTAAAGTCAATAAAAAAATTTTTTTCTATCTTCTTCAATTTTCAAATTATGCTAGTGCTTCTATTCTTTTCTTGTCTGGAAATCAATAATCAGTACAATGAACTCATCTCTTTCGATAAAAATTTGTTTTCAAAAAAATATCAATAGTCGCCAACTTGTCTCCTATATAGTAAACACTTAAATGTATCTAAATTGTTTGAAAAACTCATAGTGTAGTTTCTCATTCCTCTATGACGAATTTGTACTAGATTTTAAGATATTTTATGTCTGAGATGAATTTAAGTGACCAATTTACTGATATATTCTATAGTGTTCCTCCTTCTTCACCGCACTATAATAATATGGGTCAATAAAATTCTTGAACAATAATACAACACATAAAATTTTCCTGTTTTACTTTTTCATCACGTTTTCATACACTAGTATGTTGGCATTTTTACTTGGTAGACTTTAAAAAAGAATTTCAACATGCATTATTTTAAATTACTATGGTTTAACAAAAACAGGCAGAAAAAAATAGCTGACAAAAGGAAAAAATTCACATTATAGTGTTGACATTCATCTCTCTAGTATCCAAGCTTCTCTTCTGTAGTGTTGAAAAACAATATGCTTTTATGTACCATAACTTTCATATCAGTCTTGTTAAATGGATCAGTTGTTTTCAGAATAAAAAAAAGAAAACCTTTTTATTTTTCCTTTTTGGTAAGTAATAGGTGTTTCTCAACTTTACCATAGATTCGGGTGATAAATATTTCAGAAGTAATAAAAAGGAGAAACGTGTTGACCAAAGAATAAGTAAATTTTAAAGTACCCCAACATTTCCTATCTCTGACGTGACGACGTTTTTCAGGTTCCGAATGTAAATTTTCAAATAATTTTCTATCCACTGCTGACATGTAGATAGTTACGTTTGAGTGACAGAGAAACATGATTTAATGTTACAACATCAAATTGTAAACAAACAAATCCATGTTGAATTTTATATGGCAATGCATAAATCCTAGAAAGTAAAATAAAAGTTTTAAGAATCACGTGCTTTCTTAAAAACATTTCATTCTCCCTCTTCCTGATAGATTTTGCTTTTGAAAATCGCCCGTGGTCTTTTGCACTTATTGCAACGTGTTTTATTTGTTTTGTTTTTGTACTTTATTCTGGTTGTTTTGCTAGCTTTGGGTACTTTACAGTTACTCATACTTCACTGTTGACCAACAAATGATTTTTTAATCTCTACAAAACGCCTCAAGAGAGCAGCGTTAAGACAAATTTTTTATTGAGATGACATTCGGTTTTTGTAAAAATGTCATGAAGATTCCTTATGTGAAAATGCATAAAAGTTAAAGGGACAGCAAACATGTCCTGGCCATTCTACAGTTGAAAATGTTATATGCATAAGTTGATAGATAAAAGCAAATACGTCTTCTTTTTGTTTCTTTTCTAGAGTTGTTAACTTGTATTCTCATGTGGCATAGATTTTCAATCTACAAACAAAATATCTTGTTATTAGGATTTGTAAAAAAGGACTTAATGTGATGTGAAAACATATGTATTTATAGTTTTTTTTTACAACACAAATGACGAGATAGTGTTCTTTGCAATCCTGCAAAAATTTTTTACACAAATGGTAAAAATAAAAGTTTTTCATAATTATTGTAATTCGCACGAAAAAATATTGGTCTCTTCCGATGATGATAATGATCAGCATGCTACAAGAATTTCATTGATAGAAATCAAATTTTAAAGGAAAATTTTTAAACACCCTGTAATATA
This sequence comes from Xylophagus ater, assembly GCA_963422695.1. Classification (NCBI taxonomy): domain Eukaryota; kingdom Metazoa; phylum Arthropoda; class Insecta; order Diptera; family Xylophagidae; genus Xylophagus; species Xylophagus ater. The sequence continues at coordinate 13,323,407 of OY730486.1, read as the reverse complement.
AAACAACAACATCGAAATGAAGCTGTTTTATCATATTTAATTTTATGTCTATGATGGCAAATCTTTTATGAATGCATTTTGCTGATGAAATTTTTGTTAACATGAAATATGATTCTAATCATAATATGTACTTTTTTTTTTTTAAACATCAGTAATAATAAATTTTTCAACAAAATACCATGTTCTGTTGGTAGTTTTATTCTTCTATCGCATGAATTCATTGCACTTTTCCTATACCTTATTTAGGAAAAGTATTGTACTACATGTTAGTACAAATAAAAGAAAAATTATAAGAAACTATTTTATTAACAGCTTATTTGAAAGGTTTTGTGGTATTTAAATTAAACAGAAGTTTTGAAAAAATATCAATTTGAAATTACCGAGATCAGGAATCGAACATAAGACCTCTGATTGTCAGGTGACAAGCTTTCCCCATTAAGTCAACAAGAGCGACACTATATTATTCTTTTCAGTTTTGCTTTTAATTTAATACAATTGCTAATTATATTTTACAGGGTTATTCTTAATGTACATATATATAATTTTCATCAACAAATTATAAATTGCCTACTTTCCGGTGCACATTAAAAAAGGAATAGATGTTGTTTGATTCATATATTGTTAGATTAGAATTTCCAATAAACTAAAATTATTGTCATTTTTAGTAACTATCTTGAAGTTTTAAGGACATTTATATAATTTGACATATATTCGAATGGCTAGGCATAAGGAAATTTATATATACATATATATGTATGACAGATATGAGTATTTGTTTACTGTCAAATTAAATATTAAATCGGAATGCAAACATTTTCATATTAATAAAAGTGATTACTTTTATGTTTGATGTTTGCAAACACATATACTATTTTGTTATGCATTCGATTATTTTATCGTCCTATTTTACTGTAGGCAAACTTTAATTTTGCAAATAAATTCAAGAAAACTAGGCGAAAGTTTTAATTTTTTTTTTTGCTTTTTAGCATGGTCTGAAGGAATAAAAATATATGATGATGAAAATCGATTTTGTTTTTCCTTTTTAAAGTTTATAAAATGGAAAATATATCCTTTTTTTTTTGTTTTTCTTCTTTCACGCCAAGAACAAAATCAGAGGAGCAATATCACAAGAATTCTATGCTATTCTATAATATAGTGTAAGTTCTCACAACTATAGAGAAAAGGTGAATGAGTCCTACAAATGGATACAGTACCTCTATATTCTCTTTTATATAAATTTTTCGTTTTTCCTCTAGAAATTGCAATGACTTTGTAATTTAAATTTATTTTTTATAGATCTCACATAGTTTACTATATATTTATATATATGTACATGAAATAAAGAGTTTCCAGTTTTGGCTAATTAAAATTGGTAACAATTTTTATAGTTTCGCCATCCATAACATAATTCTTTTTATAGTAGTTTGTAATATATAAAATAAAAAAATTCTCAAAATATATATTTTATGCGATACAGGAAAATTTCCTAATTACATTTCCCTGTTTGATTGTAACCGGAACTTGGTTAGTAAAGTAAGAATTTCTTTTTATGAAAGTTTCTGGGAAATTGTTGGTTGTACGGTTTTTTTTTTTTGTTAATATTTTACAAAATGTCCTCATAGTGCGCTCCATGAAAACTAACATTTCAAAATGCAATTAAATATGACCCTTTTCTGTTGAAGTTTTCTATGAGAATTAATGGAGTTTTTCGAAAAGAAACTATAATAATTTCTTATTAACAAATGGTTTTTAAGTGCTTTAATTATTATTTCAATTTATATCTTGAAATGGTCGTATTTTTTTTCTTTGAAATAAAAGAAAGTGTGGCTATTACATCATTTTCGTTCTATTGTATTAAAGTTAAATTCAAAAGTTTCATCCAGGACATATAAGAATTGCGGATACATTTTTAATGTGATATAAATTTTCAACATGAAACATTTGTAAAAATGATTTCTTTTTTTTATATATATTCAGATCTAAAAATAAGCTATAAAAATTAAGATTCTTGTTGAATTGGTAAAATTTTCATAAAAAATTTCTTCGTTACGCTTTTAGTGTCCTACAAGGTAAAACGAAATAAGTTAATATTTTTATAGGAGTATAAAAAAATTTTTTTTTTCTCAAAAACTAATAAAACAAGATCTTTTGAATTTCAGCGAACTTAGAAACAAAATTTTTTGAGTGTCTTATGAGAAGTAATTTCGAAAAAAATTAAGATATCTTGTTCAATTCGATGGTTTTTTACTAATTGACATTATCTTTACTAAAAAAGTTTATTTTATCATGTTGTACCACATGGTATTACCAGTTTTGTAGAAGAGATTATAAATGAAAATACTCTTTTTTTTTTACTGACCTTAATAATCGATTTTTGCCCTAAACGTCTTGTGTGTGTTGAACATACATGGTCTTGGAGATATGCCTAATCCATTAACCCATCCTCCTATATCTTCCTGAACATGGTTCATATCGTTTTTGGTGGTCATATATACTTCATAGTTCATTCTAATGTAATGTCAGTTTCATGAGCTTCTTTATGTTATGTTATGTACTTAATATTCACTATTTTTATGAAAATTTAAGTATGAGAAAGCATTGCACGTTAAGATAATATAGTATATTTCAGTAGCTATATTATCTCGTTTAGGACTTGTAATAAAAGTTCAAAATGTTCATATCTTTAAAAAAAAGGGAAATTTCCAATGAAGATTGAAATTGATGTCTATAAATAGAATAGAAGATACTCAAGTTCTTGAAACTCGATAAAAAGTCTAACAAACTAATATTTCTTCATAACAATTCTATATATTTTTGTAAGTTACAGAAATGTTACTTGCATTTCTCTTATCATGTTTTGTGAGCTGTTTTTCGTCTTGTTTTTTTCTTTTTCTTTTTTATCATGAAAAATATATGTAGATGGATTTTCCTTTTTCTTTCGAAGTGGTGAATCAGATAAGATAATGCAATTCACATTAGACCAAACTTTTCTTATATTTTTAAGTACAAGAAATCTCAATTTATTCAATAGAAGTAGAGAACAGATGTGTTTAACTCAAAATAGGAAAATAAAATTTGAACTTTTAGAAAATTGAAATTGAAAATTCTATCAAAATGTTTTTTTAAGTTTTTGATTTAGGTTTTAAATGGAAATACTTTTTTTTTTTGTTTTTCAGAAAATATGAAGATCAACGCACCGAAAATGGCTACACCCATTGAGGAAAAGGTGGACCAGAATTTAAAGGTAATTTAATTTACAAAATTTTATTCTTATAGTAATAATAATAATAATTAGAAATTCGAAACAAATCGATAAAAAGACCTACAAAATAATTGACTTTTTTATCTTTGAACTTTCTAAAAATTCCAAGTTTTAGGAATATATTCCTAAAATTTGAAAATTTCATATCAATATCTGAATTCTGGGCAAAACTAGCTCTAGCTGGTTCTCGAACGCTACTATATTTAATTTAACCAAAATTTTATATTCGAAATTGGTTGGTATCATATCTTAAAAACCACTTCATAGATAATTTCAGGCATTTGGCAGTGCTAGTTCGAGTCGCAGTCGCAGAATCGCTTGTTTTTAGCTAGAGTCGGCGTCAGATTTGGAATTGGAATATTTTTTGATAACTCTTACTTCGGAAAATTTAAGCTCAAACATTTTAACTTTGTTTTATTTCTTAAATTCCTGATACCATACTGTTATTTTAGCCGAATTTCAAGTCGAAGTCGACCTCAGACGCGGACTTGGAAAATTGCGCCAATAAAGGTCGGTCGGTGTGGAAGTCAAAACTTTTTTTTTTACCGTCTTTACAGCCCTCGATTCTTTTATAGATCGGTGATAATCTTAGTTTTGTTTTTAAACCAATCTTTATTTTTGAACAATTACGACTTTCCTCATGAATATTTCGTGGTTGTGTTTTAATTCGTCGTCATTCAAATTGAAGCCAGTGACCAAATAGATCAATAGAAAAGTCCTTGTAAAAATCATGATCTATTCTTAGAAGTCTCAAAATTTTGTTTAAGTATCAAGAATTAATGAAATAATGAAAATAAGCAAAATAAGAATTTTGTTTTCATCATGACTAATATAAGGACTTTTTTGAAATAGCAATTTGATATATTTATCCTATTTATCTACAAAATTGCGCGCTGTACTAAAATTTTGTATGTAAATATGGTACGATTGTACGATTGTATATTTTATATAAAAAGGCAAACAAAATAAAAATCCTTTCATTTTCTATTATTCAACATTTTTTAATTGGCATTTTGTATAAATATTATATTTCAAAATATATAAAAGAAAAATTGCTTTTTAAAATAAAATTAAACAAGGTTTATTCATGGCAATAAAATATATATATACTTGAAAAATTCTAGGTAATTTCTTTTATAATAAAAAATTTCATAAAATCAATATTAAAATATAAGAATTTCATTTTATAAATAATAATTATAAAAGAAAGTATATAAATATATGAAAATCAATTTTCCATAAATTCCATATTAAATATTTGAAAATTGAATTTCATAGAAAAGCCTTTCCATTAAAAAGTATTTTCAAAAGATTTCAAGCAGATTATTATGAAAACCCAAGAGACTATTTTCGTATGAGAGAAAAACAAAACTTTTCAAAATTCAAAAGAAAATTCCATTTTTCAAGATAAAAATAATCTCCTAATTAATATTGACAATGAAAACGAACAACATTTACTTGATATCATTTTCCATAAATACTTGAAACTTTAATCACATAATAAGCATAAGTAATAAAAATAATAATAATAATAATAAAAATTACATTTTCTTACATTTTCTAAAAGGATTTTCTTAAGAAATTGTTTTACATATTTAAATGTACATATTTCGTGATTTAAGAATCCAAAAAAAAAACCGAAAAATTCCAGTTGATTTTCATGAAAATTACTAATTTCCTAAGTTCATGTTATTATTTGGGAAAGTAAAAAAATAAAATTACTTTTATTAGAATTGAAATATTTAAATCTTTTATTAAGTAATTAAACTCGAAGAATTTTTATTGTGATTTTGTGATTTACACATGCAATTATATGAAACATGCCAACATAAACGCAGTATACCCAATCCTGTTTCTACATGGTCAAGAAATTCCAACTAGGTGATTTTCTAGTTTTTATAATTTGGTTTATCAATTTTCTGGAACAAATCTACAGTGCAAATCGAGGGATGATTGTATTACATCAATGCTAAAAAAGATGGTATCCATAGCTCTATATTTATACATTCTTTTTCGATAAGACGATATAAAGTTTCTCCAGCATAATTTGTTTTGATAACATGAAAGCCTTTCTACAGTCCAAACTTTAATTTAATTAAATCGGTAGACAGTTAATTTTCCGGGCAATTAAGTGTAATTATTATCCAAATCACTTTTTTTTTTTTTTTTTTTGATAGTTCACTACTGTTTGACATATCAGAGCTCATGATTCCACAATGGCTGTTAGATTTCCTTCTATATTCTCAAAAATTCCACCAAATTGGCAGTTTTCTTCATATCTAAAAGAATGATTGCAATGTGTGGACGTTTAGATTTCTATTTCTTGAGCAATTGTTTATCTAGCTGTATATTGGTGCGATAGTTAATAGTAAAAAGTATTTTATCTAGGATGAAAACCTGTAATTCGATCGAATTACATGAATCTTGATTTGAATGAAACTTATTAAAATGTCTATAAAGAGATTTAGAATCCTTCTATGTAGAACCATTTGTGCTAATGTAACTGCCAATATTTGAAGAAGGAATTTTGTCAAACAAAATAAATAAAACAATATTGAAATATTGTTTCCCCGCAGCTAGATTTAAACCGAAATTGAAGAACATCCAACTATTTTGACATCAAGACTTGGATCAATAACGAACGTGAACAGATCGACGGGTTTGAATCAAACGCAAGCATGTGTTTGCAAACATCAGCGAATTCGAGAGAATCCTTCGCTCGTTTTGTCTGGACACTACTTTACAGATCTATAGCTGCTTAAAAAACATATTGGGGCCTTACTGTTCATAGATTTCTGTAAATTATTACCTCGACAATTGTATGGAAATGTTATTTACCAAATTTTCTAAAGAGTTGTTATCTCAGTGGTTTTTTTTTAAACTCAATTTCCATTTAGTTAGACACATTAAGTGGTTATTTTCTCAAAATTTTATCGCAAACAGACAGACACATGTTAATTAGACTACAAGACTCTACAAAGGTTGAGGATCCATCAATATTTGCGTTGAACAATTTTTTTTTCTGTGTAACATAAAACTTTATCCCTAGTTACACCTGAAAAGCATTTTCAGTGCCACACAATTTAAAAGAACGACACATTCTCATTTCCCTGAAAACACAGCCTTGAATAAATATTAAATCCTGTTTGTTTTTTAATAAAGTTTTTAATCTTCAACTTTAACTTTTCAAAGAAGGAAAAGTATAGATCTCTCTTTTTTTCTTGTTCCTGTAAAGAAAATTGTAGTTAAAAATGTTCGCTTTGTAATTTTTGACTGGAAAGTAAAAAATAAATTTTGATCTCATTTAAATTTTATGAATTTTTATTTTTTATGTAAAGAATTTTTTTTTTTTTCAAGCTTCTGCTTGAACAATTTCCTAAACATTTTTACATTTTGAATTGTAAAAGAAAAGTCCTCATATTTAAAAATATTTAGATAGAATTTCTTTTGAAAGAGGAAATATCTGTCCATTTTAAATCTATTCATAAAATCATGTTTGTTTGTTTGTTTGTTTTTTTTCAAAAGAAATAAATAAAAATAAAAATGAAAATTAATTTTCAAGAAATCCAATGAAATTCGTATATCCTTGTAAAATTTACTTTTGAGGACATTTTTGAAATTAACTATCTAGCTTATATAATTTTTAAATTTACCCCATTTTTGTATGGTAATGATTCTTGAAACTTTTTCTCCTACTTCTGATAATAAAGTTTTAAGAGTACAAAACACGTTTCTGAAAAACTTCTGTTTTTTTTTTTTAAATAGCAACGATGTCTGAAGCATAAAAGTGTCCATAGTAATTTATCAAGCGGTTTTCGAGATATGATTATCCACCGACTTTGTAAAAAATGTTTTGATAAGAATACTATAGGTGCACATAGTTCTGCTTCCGATCAAATCAGAATGTGATAGAAACAATAAGGAGCAAGAGCAACAAAAAATTTAGATATTGATAGCATATATTCATACCACAAGGAAATTTAATGTTGAACGGAAAAAAGGTTGTAAATACTATAAATAGTGTCGAAAATAATTGAATATAGAAAAAACAATTTAAGAAAATGCAAATTTATAAAAAGTATCAATCGATTTGAAAGGTTTTTTATACTTTTCATATGTTCAAACAAAAACTGTCATAATCATCAGGAGGAGAACATTCAAATATCATAAAAACACAAAAATACAGAGCTATCTATTGATCAAAAACAATGGATCAAAAATTTGTTAGGTCCAAGTAAAAGCTAGTGCATGTTGTTGTTGTATTCAATGTAAAATATTGCTCTAGTCTGGAGCAACTTAAGAAAAAAACGCGCCTTATAGGTTCAAAATTTGAATATGTTTCTCGGACTTACTTCGTTCAGATATCCATAACTTTCTCAATTCTACAGATATTTGTGTACAATTTTGAGGACATATTCTTGTAAGTCACAGATTTTAGAAAGTGTAAAAATATAAAAATTAATGTTAATTTTTAGATAGATGTAGCCTCTTAACATTTCAATTATGATTCTTGAACACTTGAAGTTACTTCTTTCAGTATTCTAAGACTTTGTTAAATCTGTAGATACCGATGTGAAATTTTCAGGATATATTCTTAAAATTTGGAATTTTTTAGAAACTACAAAAATATACATATTGATTTAATTTTTTTTCCTAGGTAAAATACCTTTGAAATCCCAATAGATTTTTCACTCAATTTTTATATAAAGCATATGTTTCTGACTATGAAACGAACTACGGGTTTTTCGAAATGTTTCATAGTTTGAATGTAACTTTCCAATCCGAATAGACCTTTTAATTCAAATTTGAAGTAATAATTTTAATTTATTTAAAAGTAAAATATAATATTTTTGATAGTTTTCAATTTAGTGCTAAATTTAGTATCTACTAATTGTAAATTATTACTTAGTAAACTTATAATTTGTCCTTGTATTTTCTGTTAACAGATATTTCATATTGATGGGTATTAAAATAGTAAGGAACTTTAACTATTATTGATGAAATAAAAATCGGTTTTTATCAACAATAATATCTAATAACGGCTTTTACCATAAGTTTCCAGCTGGAAACTAGAAAGTGTTATAGTATAATAATAAAATTGTTTTATCCGGGAACGTGACATATTTAAGCTGTTACTTCACATTCAACCACCTTCATTGTTAAGCCCCAATCGAAACCACTGATTATTTTGATAATAAATTTAAATATAAAATTCCAAATAAAAAATTTAGTATTAATAAAAGAAGGATAAAATAAATCAATAAATTCATTTCATTTCTGGATAATAATAAATTAATGAAAAATAAATAAACGAAGATACATATATGAAAATCCATTAAAATTGTATAAACAAAAACGGTTATGATATACAAAAACCCGCGGTGTACGTTCAAAAGGGCGAATTTTAAATCTATTAAAAAAATATACATATATAATACCAAAACGTTAAAATTGAACAAAAATTGTATATATTTTCTAATCTTAATCCCATATGTAACATATATGTTATTCATTCCACTGGAATTATGTTGCCAAAAAATAAAATAAATATTTGTTACAGCATATCGTTTATATTAAATATGATATAACTCAACTGTTAACAGCCGGTTTATATAGTATCATGTATTAATTAATAAAAAGCCTAATTGCTTCTGAACATTACGTTATGTATATATAAACCATGAACAACATTGTTTTCTTTAGCATAAGAATGAATATTATTAAATTTCATTTAGTTTTCTTCTTGTCTCTTAAAAACAGATAAGAACTGGTATGGTGACTGTTAGCGATGGAAAAACTAAACCGGAACCGATACGTATACATCTTACAATGGAATTATTAATATTACAAAAATTAGAAATTGTTACACCAACAAATACAAATAATGGACCACCAATAGAATCAAAGGTAAGATTTGTTTATATAGTGTTAAGTGTTACCGCACGATTCGATGTTAAAAATAATAACACTTTTTATTAATAATAAATTAGGTTGTATAAACTTTATTTATAATATTCCTGTAATTAAAATTACTCTGTTTATCAATAATTAATTTCTATGAAATAAATTCAATTATAATTTAATTACAACATAAAAGAAACTATTTCTAATAATTACGAATAAAATCACTTTTTCGATTAAGCACATAAAAAGTTAGTGTTCTGAACTAGGGCTTTACTATTTAAAGTTATGTTTATGATTCTTAATTGAACATCCTCTCTTGCGGCGTTTAGATTTGTCGGAAAAAATTTTCAATTTTTTCATTTTTTATGACATTTTCTATTTATGCAAACTATCATAAAAATGAAAAAAAAAATTTCCATTTTTCGAGAAACGAAAATGCCATTACACAATCACTTTTCAAATTTCTGCGATAATCACTGGTCAAGTTCACAAACTGAACTGTATTTTTGCTTCGTTTTCAACTTCTTTTAATACAGTATGGAAACATTCTAGAATTTTTGATAATTGTTCTAGAAATGTCAAATATATCTGTAATTGATGTGTTGGGTTTTCTATCTAGAATATTACATGATTTTCTATTACGGAAAAATCATGAGATATTATAATCTATTTGTTCCTGTAGTTATCGTTTGTGTTTCTGAAATATTCCAGATTTTCTTTGCAGTAGCATATTAACCAGCCAAAAAAATAATTTTCTATTAAGTGTTTCGTCCAACGGTTGGTTTTATCATCCAACTAGCTGAATTCCTCGACGTTGGTCGTAGTGCCTGGATTCTACATGCCCTTGATGATTAAAAATTTAGATATAAAAACTGAATTTATTATAGCAGAACTGCAGGATATGGACTACGGAGAATCCAAGAGCAGTTAATCAACGACATTTACAGCCATTAAGTGCACTGTTTGGTGCGGTGTATCGTCTGGAAGAATCATTGGCCAATATTTCTTTGAAAATGAAGATGATGTTGGAGTTCCCATGAATACTGCTCAATATCGGATGATGTCGGAAAATTTTTGAGAGTAGCTGTGGAAAACCATCCAACCCTTTCGTTCCCAACAAGATAGAGCCACAGCGCATACTGGAAGAGACTCAATGGCTCTTTTAAGGAAGACCACAACATTCATTTTGTATTATGAATGATTTTTACAAATTTATTTAGTATACAAAATAAATTTAAGATTTGAAATTATTTCTTGCAAAGCTATCGGCTAAACAACATTTTTTGTTTTGTTTTGTTTTCTTTATATTCAATGGAATTTGTTTTACAAATCTGTACTTAAAGTACACATTTGTGAAACAAATTCAAATGGTAAGATCATCGTCGAAATCGTACGATAAAGAAAATACTTAATTGAAACGTTATTTTTAAAAGTTTCAAGTAGATACTGAGCTGATGTGTATGTGACACTTACTATTCTTATACGATAGTTAAATATGAAATATTTTGATAAACTGTCTCTTTTTGTATATTAAGAAAAAGTGAAGTAATTCTCTTTTATTTGTCTTATTTTCTTGGTTTTATTGTCTTATTAAACGTTAAGTCTCAAATTAATTTACCAAAAAGAAAAAAAAAAAGGATTTAGTAATGCGACCTAATTAATTACCGAATGCTTTATTATAGCCGATATAAGTTATGAACTCAAATTTAAATAATGAGTTATAATTAAAAACAAAAATATAAATTTAAAATAAACCAAATTTAAAGGAATTTCATATTAATTAAAAAATATAATATTTCCAGACGTAATAAATAAAAATGATAGAATTATAAAATTGTGGTTTTTCCTTAAAAAAAAAACAGCAACAAAATAAATTTATCATAAATTATTTATCTCAATTTTTCCGTTTTTTTTTTTTTTTTTAAATGAAGATAAAAACCTAATTTAATATTCTGAAATTAATTTTAATATGAATAACTTAACGAAAAGAATAAATAAGCAAAATACTTTCACAGTACTCATAAAGTAATGTCGAAAAATGTTCATGTTTTTATTTCATTTAAGTTTATAAATTAATCCAGAAACATTTTCTTATAAAAGGATTTTCACGATGAATTCACTAATTTCTAAAATAATGACAAAATATACAACTCACAACAATAATTTTCTTGTGAAAATCTGAAGACTTTTTTTCAGAAACGCCTCTTGAATAAACGATTCACAGACATTTTATGTAATTTGAATATATTTGTTATTATAATAATATAAACGATTCAAAATCATAAACAAGACTTTATTATATGAGAAAAATCCTTTTTATATTTTACATGAGTAGATTTTATTTTATATTTTCCTATTTAAATACAAAATTCTTATTTATTAATATACAATTACAGAGTGTCCCAATAAAGTGTATGCACATCGCTTTAGGGCCTTATTCTGAAACTCAATGATTTGAAACTAATCTTTCCAATTTATAATCTTTAATCGATAATTATTGAATACCAAGAAATTGTTGTTTTATACATTTTCATCTATCCCTCGATTTACACAGTAAATTGGTTCCAGAAAATTTATAAGCCATTTGAAAAAGCATCTAAATCGTGTAAATCAATTCTCTTGATCATGTAAAAGAGATGTCATATACAGAGGGATTGTGTAAAAACAGAATTCACTGTACAGGTCCATTTTCTATAACCTATTTAGAACTTTTCTTCCCAAATTCTCAAAACCTCAAAACTTGGATACTTGAACGACGATAGAAGATGATATTATCGGTAAATTACGATGGTTTAAAAGTCGTTCTAGTTCTTCGTACCAAAGACCGATGAAAACTTTTATCGTAAGTAACGACTTTAAGAATTGCTTTAATGATTTCACGATCATCTTAAAATTTTCGGAATAACGATTTGAAGAAGGACTCTAAAAGTTTAAAGACTTAATGACTCAACAATTTCATTTCAGAATAAGGCATTTTAATAGTATTCTTAATTCTTTCTGCATGTTCCTTGACGTATAGCTTAATAGTTTTTGGACATCAATTCCTGTATGACAATAAAAAGAGATGCAGTACTTCCATATTTTGCTTGTTCCATTCGACCTCAAAAAAACTTGCGATGGAATGAAGATAATAAGGCTTTGAGTAGAAGCCGCGTTCATTTAATTTAACCACATAAAAATAAAATACTGTTTGGTTACCTAAACTACGAACCTATTCGGTGTACGCAATCCTACAACATTTAAAAAGTTAAACCGAATGTGAGAAAATGCGAACCATGCGTATGTTAGCCAAAAATGTATAGTTCGACGATTTAAGATACCATACATTTTTAAATAAAGATCGAATTTATTGTTGAGCAAACTGGCTGACCATTATATTTTGACACCCTGTTTATCTAAATTATTTTATTATATTTTATATTTTCATTTTCACATATTTTTAATATATTTCTTTCAAAAATATAAAAAAAAAAATAATTCAATCAATCAATCAATCAAAATATTTTATTAATTTTTTTTTCTTTAATAAAATAGGAACGAATGGTTCAAATAACCCGACAAAAAATTGGCGGTTTAGGACTTAGTATAAAAGGTGGTGCTGAACATAAACTACCAATATTAATATCAAGAATATATAAAGATCAAGCTGCCGATATAACTGGTCAACTATTTGTAGGTGATGCTATTATTAAAGTAAATGGTGAATATATAACAGCATGTCCACATGATGATGCTGTTAATATTTTACGTAATGCTGGTGATATTGTTGTATTAACTGTTAAACATTATCGTGCTGCAACACCATTTTTACAAAAACAATGTAAGTAATTCAATTCATAATTGAAGATCCAATCGTTTTTAATGTTTTCTTAATATTACCAGAGACAAGACTTTAAAACTACGCTGACATATACTTCTGATAGTACATAAGTCTATTTTAAATCGTTCTCTGTTATTTCATAGAATAAAGCTTTTCATTCAAAACAAAAGTAAAAGCTTAAATATGCTGATTACATTTTTCATATCTAGACGTAGATTTAAATTGTCTCTGACATTACCTCTTGAGAATAAATTGTTCTGAAATTGTTGATACAAAAGGTCATAACTTTTTAAGTTTTACAAATTTAAAAATTTTAAAAAAATCATTTTTCTCAAGAAAATTCTAGTCGAATCTTAAATTTTCATGGAAAATTTGTATACCAAAAATCACTCTGAACATAAAATTAATTCTATGGTAGCAAAAATTTTGTATATTTATTCAAGCTAAAATAAAATTTACGTTGGTTGATTTTAACATTGCCATCGATTGGTGATATTTTATAAAATTAATTGAACTTATTATTTCAACAAGAATTCTCCCTTTACAAAGTTCATATATGGAAATTTCGAAATACTTCTACAAATCTCTATATATGCTTATCCTATTTGAATTTAATTAAATTTTTTTCCTTTAAAAAAATCAATAATTCTAGTATCGAAAGAAACACCAGATTCCGATAATGATGCAACATGTGCCGAATTAAAAGCTGATGAAGGTTTTAAATCATCTGTTAATAATGGTAGTCGTCCAGTTTCGATTAGTTCAGAGCCAGAAAGGAAATGGGTCGATGTTGTTGCAGGTAATTAAATTTAAATAAATATTTAATTAATTGACAAGTTTTTTTTATTCTAGTATTTGTAATTTAATTACAAAATTGATGAATAAACAAAATAACATTTTAATGCTATTTTTTTCTAATTCCAAATTCGATATAATTGCTAATTCGATTTTATTATATATTTTTTTTGTATTTTATAGCGAATTTTAATTTTAATTCAAAATACTTATGTCGTTTGGTTTTTCTTTTTCTTTATTTCTTTCTTAGTACCCTTGATGATGGCCTATGTCACGCGATATATTTACGGTACAGATAAGCTACGACCAAATGCCTTTGAGGTACGTGGACTTAATGGGGCTTCAACTGGTATAATTCATTGTGATGATTTAGCTATTCTTAGTCAGTGGCTAAAGTTAATTACTGATAATGTTGTTGGTTTGACACATTTACAGGTAAAATGAAATTTTCTTTTATATATATTTTTATAATAAATCATATTTTTATGTAGTTGCTATAATAATCTTTGAAACCATACTTAATCATCGTAAATACGAAGAGAATTTTAATAGTTATCTGATCTTAATTCTATTCTGCAATAATTGAGAATAGCACGAATCCAACTTATATTAAAAGTTGGCTTTGAATTTTATTTTGAACGAAATTAAAGGAAATTATTATTAGGTGGTAGAATTAATTCTTGCTGTTGTTTAGTAAGTGACGCTAGTCATATTATTTCCATATTATTTATCGTGAGAGTTAATGTATAGCTTTTATATTTAGTATGTATATAAATTTTAGATGAAGTGTAACCAACGCTGTTTTTTATTGAATTGAAAATGTCGACTTTTGTGCCAACAAAAGTAATACCTTTAGTTCAATATCAAATAAAAAGTTTTCTTGTGGAATTTTATGGTAAAGATATTCTATCTGAAACTACTTATAGAGATTGTGGTTTGGTCAGAAAAATAGGCATTACCTAGTCCAGGCCTGGTATATTTATGAGCTGCTTCAATCTAGTTAAACAGTTAACGCTGTTGACTACCGACAATAATTATTCAATTTGAAGCAAAATTTTCAAAAATAAATGATAAATGATGACTCAGCCACACATTGCAAGATTTGTGAAGGACTCTTTGGGAACTCTTGAATGGGATTTTTTATCTTATCCGCTGGTTCAGACGCTTTTTTACATGGGTACAACATAACACCGTTGAACAGTACTATAAAAGCTATGAAGCTATCAAAAAATGACTTAACAGCTGAATCACTTCGAAATAACCAAACTTTTTCTATCGAAGGATCCATTTGTTGTCCGAAAAATAATCAAATGTTGTAGCTTCCGATAAACAATGCCCTCAATGAAATATACATTCTATCACCCAATATATTTGTATTTTCTGTGCTTTTGAAAAGTGGGTAAAGACCGCAGCAAACACTTATATATTATATGTATTTTAGCTATAAATAACATAGGATACTGTCGTCTCCTAAAAAAAAACAAAGTAGTTTAATAACCAATGAAACAAATATCGATTGTTTATTGGACGTCGATTCTGTTTTTCTGATAAAAGAAAAGATTTCATTTCCTAAGCAATTTTCTTCATTTTACCACATCATTTATTTTCCGTACTAGTATTTCGATTCTGTTTACAAAATATAGAGATTTTGAAGGTTGGTAATTCTGAATGAACGAACAAATTTTGAAAAGTGACCAACCAAATACAAAACACAATTCTTAATATTTTTGATTGATTGATTGAAACTGATGAGATCGAATTTCTCAGAACAAAAATCCATCTATTCGTATATAGAAAATGATTGTTGAAAAAAGCAAAATCAGAAAAAAGTTTTGTATAACTTTTCGAAAATTACTAATCTTTAATTAAATATTTAGTTTACAAATAAAACACTGTTCGTGTGAAATTAAGTTTTCGAAGTTTTAGCTTAAATTAAATTTACAAATAATTAATTATTGTTTATTCAATATAAATTCGTACGTATCGAACAAAGTCTGTAAATTTGAGTAAATCTAGATGTGTGTTTAAATAGATAATCATGAAAGCATGCAAATGAAAGCATAAATCTGATTTTTAAATGATTATTTTGAACGAATCATTTAACTAAAGTAGTTGACTCATTCAAGATGGTCTTTATCCAAATCTCTACTGAACTGGATTGTACTTTAATATATTGTCCATTTCAATATACCTTAGATATAATTAGGCAACCATATAATTGGTCTGCACGTTTATACTATTATTTTTTTCTATCCTAAATACTAGGTATATCAAAAAGTTCTTGGAGAAAATAGAATAATTCCTTGCAAGCACGATACACTTAGCTAAATGCATATCCAATAACGCCTCAAAATAGGCATATACTATATATCATCGATGGATGACTCTTTCGAATTCGAAGCAAATCTCACTATTCCCGAGCTATTTTTTCAAATTTGGAAACAAGTAATAGTTACATGGATAGTAAATCTAGTGAATACGTGAGATGGTTAACTAATTCATAGCATAATTCAAGCAATCTAACCATTGCTTTGAAAATGTTGTACAATTGCAGAACAAATGTTAATTTAAAATGATCAAAATACATTCATATGGAATGGCCACAATATCACCTATCTAATGAACTATCAATTTTCGACCTCCTAACACGGTATTTTCAGTCGGACTGACAAAGAAGTCCAAATTTTAGTCTCCACAAGATTTTTTTTTCAGTCCGACTGAAAATAAGTCTTGAAATAAGTCCAATGGAGTCGTGTGGTAATGGTTGTCATTCAAAGTGCAGAGTCTCTATAGAAAGAGTATAACTTTTCTTTGATTTCCTCACACGTTTTCCTATCCAAAAGAAAATAAATCTAATTAATGATCGATATTGATTTTTTTTCCATCTAACCTAATATAATGAGGAAAGATTTGTATTTTTGTTTGTAACGAATAAATTCAAAAACTACTGGACCGATTTCAAAAATTCTTTCACCATTAGAATGCTACATTATCCCTGAGTAACATAGGCTATATTTATTGCTAGAAAAAATTAAGGATCCCTACTAAAACTTAAATAATGTAATCTATAGAAATATTATAAATAGGAAAGATTTGCTCCGCATACATCTGTATCCAATGATCCTCACATTCATGTCTGTCGCGTCTAATATTCTCTGTAGTCTAACTTCATGCACAAAGACCCTTCTAATGTTTAAAAAATAAATGTCCACCCGTGCGAAGCCGGGACGGGCCGCTCGCTGGTATTTAATAAAGTTATTCACTTTGAATGGTTTTCAAAATTAAACTAATTGATAGATCGACATGGAATTTTACAAGCGTTCATATGATAGTAGTACCATATATTAAAATGGTGACACTATAGCAGCGACATCTATTATACAGATGACAATTTTTTGATTCACCTAGTTACTAGTACATAAGTTATATATAATCAAAAAGGAAATATCATGGTGTTAATTATTGCGTTAATTATTCCGTATATCATTTTGTCTGTGTATAGTTCCGGAAAATTATAACGTTTTTATGTAACATTTTTTTGTTTTTTTTCTTTTCAGATGAAATTATATAATAGAAATTTTGCTGTTGGCGAAAGAATTGAGTATATGGGTTGGGTTAATGAGGGTGTTATCAATAATAATATCTCATGGCAAAGTTATAAACCAAGATTTCTAATACTTAAGGGAACTGAAGTGATGCTATTTGATACACCGCCGGTTAGTATTATTGATTAATTGTTTTTCTATTTTTTTTGATTTTTGACCCTCATTTTATTATTATTACATATTTTCTTATATATATATATATTTTTATTTCCTATATTTAATATCGATTAATGATTGATTAGTTTTTCGTTTAAGAAATTCAAGAACACTTCAAGATTATTTATTGGCAAAGCATTTATTAAAGTGAAAAGGATAACGAAGAATGAAATCAAAGTTTTTGTTTTCTTTTATTTTTGTTTGAAGGAGGATAAATATTTTTATATATAAATTATTTTGTTTCTTATTCTTCTAAATGATAAATCCATCTTTTAAGGGTTTTTTTTCTACTGGAAATCCCTTTTTTTTTCTTCATATTAATAAGGAAAAATGCTTATTCTTAAATTTTTCTGCTCAAAAGAAAATAATATACCAGTTTATAATAAATCAATGTCGTTATATAAAGTAGCTTTAATTATAAAGAAATAGTTTTTTTTCTTATGTGTGTTTATGTAATTACTACCTACTACCGGAAAATATCCATTTATCATAATTTATGTTAATTTTGAAATGAAGAAGAAACAGGAACGTTATTATTTTTCACATTATTTCGACTTTTTCCTGTGTTTATAGAATTTATTTTTAATGTTCAACTCCTTGGGATTCCTAATTCATCATTATTTATTAATTATTTCATTCAAATTAGACATTTTCTATTAAAAAAAAAACAAGAAACAATGATTATGATTTATAAAGAAATTTAAATATTTTAAGATTTCAATTCCATAAGCTTCCATAAGTTACCATTTCATATTAAAATATGTTCGCACATAAAAATTTTCATTTGTCTAAAAATAAATGATATATAGTAAGTTCGAGTAATTTAAAAAATTGTATAATGAATCAAGATGTTCCTGGTCTGATCCTCTCGGGAAATAAAAAACTACCAACCTTTCCTTGCAAATAGTTCATGGTTTGCGTAGTTCATGTAATATCTTAATATATCCTCCTAAAAGCGGTGAGTGCTCCGCCTCCGTCTCCTCACTGCTACAAAACTTGGAAACAACTGCTCAACTGATGTCAATCAAATTTTGTATATGCGTATATCCCGATCAAACTTAGAAAATGCGATGGGTGGAGTGATATAATAGGGTCCGCCGCAAACGTCGGATTTTGATTTTTGGACTCCCGTCGTATAAGAAGCTTTTCAAGATGGAACTGAGCTAAGCTGTGATTTTAATTAATTAGTGCTTTATTATCCAGTTTATGGATGCCTGATAAAATTCTTGCTTTTGAGATGATTAGTTGGATATGATTCTTAATAGTTTTTAGCCTATACTAAACATTTATACATAGAGGGAATCGAATTAAAAAACATCACGAAACTTCTATTTAGAGGAAGTAGGTGAAAGGTTGATTCGAGTTGTAGCTCCATTGAAAGAAGAAAACCTAGTTTATTAACCTAAAAACGAAGAACTTATATTTAGTACTTTTTATGGAGACTTTGCATATTCTAATTTCAATAGAATATATTTTTGGAAGTAATTAGTTACTTTATTCATTTAATATTAATAATTCTTTGATAAAACTGCTTATCTCTAGTTGTAATAATTTACTAGAGCAGATTTGAGTACATATTTTGGTTCTATTAAGTACTTTCTAAGTATATACTTGAAAAATCCCAACGGGAAGCACGAATATTTAAGATTTGTTCAAATTACCCCGAACTAATTCTATACAAAGTTTTTAAGATGGAAATTAAAACATTTGAAAATATGAAATTCAAGTACAAAAATAATCTTAAAAGTATTCTAAAAATATAATTTTATATTGAAATATTTTTCAGATTTATAAATATCCATACTTGACCTTTTAACGATGGCATGTGTTCGTTTTCTCTAACAAAAGAAGGCTCATTAAATTCAGTAAAAATTCTATTTTCTGTCTTAAATCCTCCACGATTAGAAAGAAGTGCTCTTCCATTGAATTTCTCTTCCTAAAACTCATCTTTAATTTCTTTCAATTATCGTTTATTAATTTTGAAGTTTTTTGTTTTCTATTTTTTTATCAAAAATTTGAATTAAGATATAAAACTTTTTTTCCCCCGTTTTTACTAATCTAAAAATGTTAATTAAAAACCAAAACCAACAATTTTTCTTCACAGTTAAACGTGGCTGGATTATCAAAAGCACTTGTTACATATAAAGTTTATCAAACAATGTTCCGTGTTGTTAAAGAATCGGAAACTGTTGATTCTCGTCAACATTGTTTCTTATTACAAAGTTCTGGACATGAGCCACGATATCTTAGTGTTGAAACACGACAAGAATTACTTAGAATTGAGAATAGTTGGAATGCAGCAATTGTAACAAGTGTTATTAAATTAGGGGTAAGGAAAAATTATTTATGTTAATATCTATTTAAAATGATTTTATAATTATTGCTTACATTATCAAATTATTGAAGTGAAACACTTCTATGGGGGCGACTAGAAAAAATTATGTCACTATTTTCTGTGACGAAATGTTACATTACGAAAAAATCTCATTATATGGACGTTCCTAGATGATTACAATGTTCGGCGATATTGTGGAGGTTATAATGAGGATTTAGGTAGGGAATTTTAATAATTTGACAATGGTGACGAGTTAAACGAAAATTTCACGAAAAAAATATTCCTTTTCGTATTATTAAATAAGTATTAATCGGATCTTTAAAAAATCCTACGTCAATGCATGTGGAATCTTATTAGGTACCTAAATGAATATCCATCGATTAAATGGTGTTTACGCTAGAATGCCCATCACAATTTCGAAAGTATCACGTTTCAACTTGTTGTATAACCCAGGGTCTACATTGGCCAATATTTCTGGTATACCAGCAAAATTGGTTGCTAAAAAGCTAGTGTAGACCCTGCTGATATACCAATTTTTCTGGTATGCCAATTCTGGTATACCATTTTCGTAGCCAGCGCTGGTATACCAATTTTTGACATTTGCATTTAATAAAATGGCGGAAACTAAATTTTTGCGGAGTGAAATTTTCAAATTGATAAATATGTTTCGAGAAAAAGAAGAAAAATATAGAAAAATTGATTTTAAAAAAAGGGCATGGGAAGATATTGCCACAGAATTGAATTCGACACATTAAAGCCAATATTTTGGCTATTTTTATTTTTTGTTCTCAGTTCAACGGCATGTTAGATACTGAATTGGTATACCAGTATTGGCCTACGTAAAAAAAACTGGTAGTATTTTATTTCTGGTAAGCCAATTGGTATACCAGAAATATTGGCCAATGTAGACTCTGTGTAAGCTAGAATGATACGGCGATTGTTCCATTCAAAGCTCTGTAACTTCGCAAATATATGTTCTTTGAGAAAAAACAGTATATAAAACAATTAAAAAGCATATTTATTCTAAAAAACTACTATATATATAGTATTGACTGGGTATAAGCCCTTTAAATTGAAATTGAAAAGTCTCTTTTTTTTTCTATTTTACTAAAATAACTAAATAATTACTCCAAATATGCGTCGCTAATCTTTATTTATCGAGAATATTACTAATTTCTTTTTTTTATATAAACTTTTCCTTTCATTAAATAGCGTAAAACTTTTGCTGTATCACATCATGGTAAAAGTGGCGGATTAACATTAGATTGGCAATCTGGATTTTCATTAGCAGAAGGTGCTGATGCCACGATAATTTGGCAATACAAATTTTCACAATTACGTGGATCTAGTGATGATGGAAAATCTAAATTAAAATTACATTTTCAAGATCATGAAACTCGTGCTATAGAAACAAAAGTAAGTTCGAATTTTTTTTTTTTTTGACCCAAAAATCATGTATTTTGTGAAGATTTTAGTTATTTTTGATTTTATTGCTTATGAAATTTTTTTCCTTAATTTTTGAAAAGAAAATAAAATTAAGCTTTTTTAAAGTCTTTTGTGATATAATAAAAAACTAATCTAAATTAATTTCTATATTTTTTTATTATAATAAATTATTTTGCTTGTTATTCAAACAAATAAAAGATAGTAGCTTTTAATAAAATGTATTGGATGGGCCATAAGGACATTGCATTCTTGATGACGACAAAATTGCACGAATTCAATTGGAGTTTAATGACACGAAAGATTTCTCAGTATCTTTAGTTATCGTAATCGAGCTTTGAAACAGAACAGCGACTAGAATTTGGAATCGCAGATATCTTGTGTTTCTTCATGATAATGCCTAGAATACATAGAAGTTTGGTTACTCGTCAAAAATTGGTCCATCCAACGTGACGTTGCACCATCAGACTTCCATTTGTTTCGGTCTCTGCAGAACTCCTGTGAAACTGACTTGTTTCGGTTCTTCGGTTGAAAAAACCTAGTAGTTCTAGTTCTAGTAGTTCAGTGATAGGATAATGACTCTGCCAAGAAAATGGCAAAAGTTGGACATGTTTAACAAAGTTTGTATTTTATATGAAAAATTCAGCTTTCAGATACCCCAGCAGTAAATACAATTACTTTTTGGCCTGTTTAATACAATAAATAAAATAATTAAATTAAATGATAAATTCTCACACAAAGTCCTTTTATGTGGGTTTTTTTTTTAGAGAATAAATTTCAATTAAATTAGTATTATATCAACTAGAACTCTTTGATGTATTCACATTTGTCTCTAGTCAAATAATCATATTAGTCTATATAGGATAATTATATAGTTCCATGAGTGACATAAGTTTCGGTCATTAGGTAGGTAGGTAGGTAGAGTAGGGGTACTACGTACAACACCAGGCACCTTAATGGGCCCATTGTGATCCCTACGAGACCAGGAGTTACCCTGTTAGAAAACCTATTCCACTTCAAAGCATTTAATTTTCCTACAAAACTTCATTAGACTTCCCATGTTAGTCGCCTGAAGCATCCCTAAATTCTCGAAGAAATGGTTACCCAAAAAGTTGTCATTAGGTCATGTTTAATTTATGTAGAAAAGACAATTTTTATTTGAAATAATTTTTACATTAAAAATACGGTCATCAAAATAAACAAACAATATGTGAATATGAAATTACATGATAAAATGCTATTGAGAATTGCCTTCTAGAATATCTGATATTAATTTCAATATGTCCTTTTCTCATCAGTAGTAAAATTGTGTAACTTGTTTTGTTTCAAGTCGTATTGAAATAGGATAGCAAAGACATAGCTTCGAATTACACGATTTTAACGATAAAGTTATAGATAATTTCGTCTACCTTTAAGATCAACAGTATGCACCAAAAATTAAGAAAACAAATCATACAAAAATAGAAATATGTCAAGTTCAGACTATATATGATATGTAAAACAATAATTTGCTCATCCTGTATTAAGCTACGTTTGTGAAACGTAGACTTCAGGTAACCAGAAATCTACTGAACTTCTTTCTTAGAAGACATAATATGCTTAATACTCGTACCACAATGAAGTGTATTAAATCTTTGATAATAACTCTAATTTGTTCAACTAGACTTCGATAAGTAGGGCGCCTCTAGAAAAAGCAAATCTCATTGCTGGGAAAGTTATTGGGTGTTTCCTTTTTTTTTATGTAGGCAAAAAGCTTACTATCTTTTATTTTATTTAAAATTGTTTTATTATTATTATTATTTACTTCCTTGTGGTATGTTTTTATTCTAATCGGATTTGTATTGAATTTGAATTTTTTTATATTACAGGAACTAGAATGCCAAGTGCTACAAAGTTTGCTATTTTGTATGCATGCGTTTTTGACAGCTAAAGTTGCTTCTGTCGATCCAGCATTTTTGAGTTCAATCCAACAATCTTAACTAATATTTCCTTACAAATATTAATAATAATATATTATTAATAGTTGCCATTAAAAAAGAGTAAATATATTAATTGTATTATTTTTTTTTTTTTTGTGGTATTCTTATAGTATTATTTTAATCTTTTGTTCATGTTTTTATTTTGTAATAAATAAAGCTAGCCATAGATACTTCAAAAGGTTTCCAAACTTGAAGCCACACCATCAAAAAGTGAAAACATTTTAATATTTTTTGAATCAGAAGAGGAATTCTGTAAGTGACAGTGACAGTGACAGTGATCAATAGGGTTCAAAATATGGTAGTTATATAAACACCTTTTTAAAATGAAGAGCTTAATGGTTGTCACCTCAAATTTAACACTTTCAAGTGAGAAATTGTCTTACATAATGTATTAAAGTGACAATTGATTGTCACCTTGCAGGAGTGGAATCGTGTTATTCGATTGAAACTAAATCGTATCAAAAAAGCATTGCAATTCCTATGCTTTTTCGATACGATTTGGATCAAATCGAGTTACACGATTCCATTCCAGAATTCCACTACAGTTTGTAAGATTGAGAACTTACAACTGAAAACATCAACATTTATAGAAAAGTTTGATAAACTTTATTGAAGCGTCTATGGCTAGCTTAACACAACACTTGTATTTTAAGATAGAAAGAAACAAAAATAAAAGAAAGAAATGCTTTTTTTAACAAATATACTGCTTAAAAACGTAAGCATCGCGTCAATCCATAAATAAATTATTAAATAAAATTAAGAAAGTATTTATGTTTACAATATTATTAACTAATTTTTTTCTATTTTTAAATTGTTAAACGTCTTTAAGAAATGTAAAGAAACTAAAAAATATATTTTTATTGTTAAATAAATGAAATAAAATTGATTTTATGTTTAAAATAAATTTGCTAAATGAAATTTACAAAATATTTAAGTTTTAGTATAAATTATGGATATTTTAAGTTATTAAATTGTTGTTAATTAAAAAAAATTAAATTAATTTTTAAAATTTCTTAGAAATAATTAATATAAAAATTTTGTTGTGGATATTAAAATGAATAATATTAAAGTTGTTCTATAATAATCGTTTATCCTAGTTCTAATCATATTCATTTAATTTGTACTAAAAAGGGCTAACACTCAGTTGTACCGAGCTTACCTCGTTGTTTTTTCTTCTAAAATTGAATCCTTTCGAAAAAGAATAACAGATTTGGATTCATAATTAAATTCCCCGTCGAATGAAGTATAATTATTCGTCGCGATCTGAGACATATTTTTCAATTTCCTAAAAAATTTTGATTTCGCTAATTACAGGACAATTATTTGTAACGCTCTAAGGCCCCTAATACCCGAGATATGAGCCTGATTTAGGTTGTTGTGATATTGAAAAAAGCCACGGAGATCACCTCGGAACTAGTCATAGTTTACATTTAAATTTTTAGTCAAAAAAATGAGGGTTTTCCGTATTTGCTTCCATTTAATTCTAGACTACACAAATAGTATTTTAATAAGCAAGAATTACTTTAATTTATATATGTACTCCAAATACTGCACTAAAATTCTAGGTGACAGTCGATTGTCACTTACGTGAAGCAATTTGATAAATTTCGGGGGCGACTGCTCTTTCAAATAATGTTGATTCTCTAAGTAATAGAAAAAAGTCTACAATAAACAGGGTTCTTAATTTAGATCGTTTGGTTTGATCACATAGTTGATCTGCCAACAAATGTTACCTCAGTGATAGTATTTACTTACAGTCTTTTTTTTAAATACTATTAAAGAGGTGACACGTTACGGTAATAGTCTTACTTTAGAGCTATCACTTTTGGAAATCACCAAAGTAATAATTACTGTCGCCTTATAATTTGATACATGATTTAGGAACAACCTATAAATGAATATAAAGTGACAAGTGATATGATATGACTCTAAATTAATTTTGAATGGATCTAACCCCAAAACTCCATTGGACTTATTTCAAGACTTTTTTTCAGTCCGACTGAAAATATGTCCAATTTTTAGAGATTCCAGTCGAGTGGAGTCGTGTGTCAAAGAAATTATTTGACATTTTAATTTCGTATATTTTCATTTTTCCCTTTTTAAAGTTTTCTTTATATAAATTATAAATTTTAATTAAGATCCACACAAAAAAATTAAACCAAAGCCAATCACTGAGCCATTAAAAATGTATGCGCGCCGGTAGATTAATATTTTCAAAAATTATTATTTTTTTTTAATAATATTTATTTTAAAATTATATTTAAAAGTAAATGAGATTATAAAATATGACTGCATTAGTTAATTAATTAAAAACAAAAATACACTCAAAACACACACACACACACATGAAGAGATACAAAATAGTATATAAGTAGAATATATTTGCACAGAAATTTCATCTTATTTCTCTATTTTTTCAAAAACTACTTAAAATAAGTAAAAGAAAACAAAATGTTATAATAATATAAATTAAAAAAAACACAAATTTTCTTTAAATAAATATCGTAAAATAATAATTATGTAAAAAAAAAGAAGAAATATGAAGAAATCCTTAAGGAGCTGCATCTATCTAGATTACCGAAAAAATGTGGAAACTCGGATTGATCTTTCTAAGAAAGTATTTGGTACAAATAAAACCAAAAGGTACATTTATTAAGAACTTAAAAATAAAATAAAAACATAAAAAAAATAGATATGGACAATGGGTGACGCAACACTGGGGATACTCTAAAACTTTAAAGCTCACACAGTTCATCTAAAAGCAAAAAACAAAAATGGCTAATTAACATGCTTATTCTGAGCCCAGTCATAACGGTCATAACATGACGTCACTGTCACAACTTTTTTTTAAAGACACATTCGTATTCTGACGCCCTCACAGTTTACACTGTTATAAATTCATATTTTGGACCTAATTATGACCAGAACACGAATTTTCTTAACTGTCATAATATTTGTAGTTGCAAATTTGTTATGGCTAAAAATTTGTCACAACGCCATCATAGGCCTGTAAGTCAATAAGAACGACTGATCTTGGACTATCTCTGACTTTTAAAATTTATTTTGTTTCTACAAAATGACGATGACATAAAATTTCCATGGAAAAAGTTTCTCGTGATTATTCAAAAAACATATGGTAACTGCCCTATGGGTGTAATGGGACAAAAAACAGTCAAAACTAACAATATTTCAAGATTTTTTCCTTATAACTTTGTTTTCTCTTTTGAAAATTTTCTCTAATTAGAGGATAACCTAGACCCTTTTAGCATAAATCTATTACGAAAATTTTATTCATATTGGTATATTAGTTTTTAAAGCACATCCAAAAAAAAACTTTATAAATAGGTTTACTTTTTCCTAGGATTATTTCTTTCTCCACTATCTTTGGACCGATTTAACTGAAATTTAAACAAAATTGCTTCAAAAATTTTAGAATTAAACCGGAAAAACCGTACAAAAAAGGACGACAAAACTTTCTTGGTTATTCTGGTTTTTGCTTAATAACTTCGCTCGCTTTAGGTCGATTTAGCTGAAATGCAATACCAAAGCAAGTTAAGGAAGAATCAACTCACATTGTAAATTACATCAAAATCGGATAGCGTGTTTTTGAGTTATCTTGTACACGGACGGACGGACATGCATAAATCGATACATATAACTTTACACAAACCACGATGATTATTTCTATGTGTTACAAATGTAGTGACAAAACTAATTTATACCTTCTGGTTATACGTGCCATAATAAAGATCGGTTTAAGATCCCTTAATTCTTCTCACTTTATTTTGTGAAAATTTGGAAATGATCCACCAGTTGATGAAGCAGTTGTCATTATCCACCGAGTTTGTAAACAGTGTTTTAAGAAAAATATATTTGAAATTTCAATATCATTATTCTCTGACTTGAAGGCCCAATTATAATGGGAAGAGCCAAGCATAGCCGAACTTACGGAAATGTACTAATCCTTCATAAATTGTATATTGCGATTATAATGTGCATCATAGCCAAGCTTTCGTTAAATTTGATTTCCCTTTCGTTTGTTGAAACAATACAAATCAATTAGTACATTCTGTATGGAATTCCGTATGCATTCAATTCCATTCAATTCTACTGCTGAATCGAATTGAATTGAACCACGATTTGGTTTGTTTTTTTTTTGAAAATTTGCTTTTTAAACGATTTTCAATTTTTTTTTTCTAAGTAGATGTAGCTCCTTAAAGCAAAACTTTAATTCGTTAAATTTTTGAAAAAAATCAACGTTTAAAAGGTGCTATTTAATTAACACGAAAATGAAATAGGAAAGCGCTGTAAAATATCTGTTTTATAAACAGAATTTTTTTTTTTGAAAGAAAAAAATTAATATTAAAACAATAATAAAGTAAAAGAAACAATCTCAAAGTGTTATGTAATAATTTTAAAAACAAAAAAGAAAGGAAAGAAAAACAATAATTAGATGAAAATTAAAAGAAAAGCATAATTTTTGAATAATTGTAATTAAAATAATTAATTGTATATTTAAATTGTAATGAATGTAATTACAGTACTACTTCGATTATCCAGGTGTTATTGAACTGATAACAGGTTGGGGTTGAAATAATGAAAAGCAATTTTCACCTGATTTTAGTTTGAATTTGTGATTACAGTAGCCCGTCCGTGGCTAAAGGTTCAAGCAGAATGACATGTTCTACGACGGATTCACGATGTAATAAAATTTTAAATATATACGTTTTCAATTAGGACTACACAGAATGCGACGGATCCACGACGGACCATTTTTAGTATAATCTGAAAACCGAAAACAGTTAATCCGTCGTGGATTTGTAATTATAAAAAAAGCCCGTACTAGTAGTATCGAGATACAATAGTATAATAATAATAATAACAGCTCAAATCGAGCCTAAAGGTAGAAATTAATACATAATAAAGTCATTGATTATTACGAATTATATTCAAGTTTTCTCAGTTCATATTCACTCAGGTAAAAGTCAAAAACTTGTGCATTGGTATTTACCACACGCAGCATTCGGAAGACCGCTTCATTCTTTCCATACTTTCCGGATCTCAACGAACAAATGTTAGACTTAAAGTCATTAATGGCCGCATTAAAAATTTGTTTAACCAAAATTACATCTGCGACTTCGTGTCGCTTTTCGAGAATGTAAACTTAACAATTTCAACCTATCACTGTAAGGTGGCAACAATGAAGAATCATTCCATGATAAGTTCCACAATTTCCTGGCATATTCCATAATTGCTCTTACGAAAGCGATTTAAAAGTATTTACTGATATATGAGTCAGAAAACTCCTTGGACCAACGCTTAATATAGCCCAGAGTCGAATTAGATTTCTAAACCAATGAGTAAAAGTGAAGTCTAAAGTTAAGCTCACTGTTGCAAGTAACTCCCAAATCAGTAATACAATTAACTCTTTGTATAGGAGCGTAGTTAATTAACATAAATAATTGCGATAAGAGTTGTCACGTTTACGAGAAAAAGTGCGACAATCCTACACTTGTCCGTGTTGAGTGTCAGGAGGTTATTTTTTCGACACCACGTAACGCAATTAGTAAAGTTGTCCTGGAGAAAGTCAATCGACTGGAATTTAATTTAGTATGAGTACTATTAGTTTGTCTCTAATATAAAACAAAATTGAAATTAAAATTGGCTCAATAATTTCTTATGCGGATAATGAAGTAGCTGTAATGTAAATTAATTTGTATAATCAATAAATTTACAATCATCGCTGTTAATTTAATGATATTTGGAAGAAACAAAGAAAAGAAAAAACAATATTTAATAAAAATGTTGACTAAAAAATATATATAAAATATTTCGGAAAATGAAAAACTTATGGCAAAATTTTTTGAATAGACTTCATTAAATTTCTTTGATGAAATCGTTTTACAAGAAATTTTATATTTTAATTTTTGTAAATAATTTTAGCTCAAGAATTAATTAATTAATTAATTAATTTTTTTGTTTTTTTTGGTAAAATAAAATTCTGCACCAAATAAGATATATGTAAATAAAATATATTTTCTTGCACTTAAATATTAAAAATAATAAAAAAAAAACTGATTATTTTAGTCAATTAAAGATTTTGATTTTTTTATTTTTTTGATTAAAGAAAATCAAATTGAAATTTTGTAGTTAATTAAAAAAAAAGATACTTGAACACACGAACCAGAACCAAAAAAAAAAAAGAAAATTGCACATAATTAGAAAATTAAATAATTAAAAGAAAAGAAAAAAATTCAAATTGAATTTTCTTCAAAAAAAGGACGGAAAAGAAAAATCTTTGAAATTAAATTTTAATTTTTTTGAAATTAAAAACAAAAAATGAACAATTTTGTTAACTATTTTTATTCCTAAAACTTCTTCTAAAACTTATAAAATAAAATATTCTTAAAAATGTCCCCAAAAAAAAAGGAAACTTTTTAAAGTAAAAAAATACGTATTTTAAATTTACAAAAGGAATTTTTTTTTAATTACTATTTTATGTTATTTTTACCTAATTAAATAGTTTCTGACCGCTTATAAAACGCTATTAAAACCCTAATTTTTTTTTCTTAAATATTTTCCTTCATATTTTTAGCATGTATTTTTTATATATAAGAAAAGAAAACAAAATATGAAAGAAAAACTTATTTTCAATTTTTTATTTTTAATTTTCTTATTGTTTTTACAGGAAATACTTATGTAATCAAATTTAATGTTTCAACGATAAAGAAAAAAAAAAAAATCGTACATATATTTAAAAATAAATTTGTTTTCCTATTATGTTAAAATTTTGGATTTTTATTAATAGACTTAGCTGTATTGGGCTCCAACTCCAAGGCTTTGCTCGTCCTATTCCTAGAATTCGTAAGATGATTTTTAGTTTCATAATTTGAATTTGATTTAAGGATGATGTTGATGAGATGATGTAATATTAAATACTATGAGGTTACCCGCCCTAAAACGAGCTTCTAGAAATTTCAATTTACAAGTCACTGATTTTAATAATCATTATTGCTCAATCGGTCATTAAAACTCGATAATGACCTTTATTTACGTAATAATGATCAATTTTAAGTATCTATTTCAAGCATCATTATTGTTTTAATTATCAAATGAAATTGTGAATACGTCCTAAATTTTTGCCCCACACTATTTACAGGACCATCTACATTTGAACATTTTAAAAATTTCATCTGATTTTGACATGTTTTCTTCTTTCACATAAACTTAAAAGGAGGAAAAATGGTTATTATTCTAAAAAATTCTTCAAAATGTACTAAAATACAAGTTAAAAAAATTAATTCTATTGAATTAAAAAAAAAATTAATAAACATTCTATTTTGAAAATTATAAACAAAATAGTAATTTTTGGAACCTTTTGGAATGACAAGAATAATGACCATTATGAAAAAAAGATGTGTCACGGGTCATCCAGAAGTATCATTAAAAAATAATTATTGTAATTAAAATCGGAGATGTCTAGAGCATAACTGATCTTAAAAATAACCACCCTCAATCGTAGAACTCCCTTTGATCACCTCTTTGGTTGTTTTAGTATATTTACCCCGTAACCACCACTGGAAATATATTTCATGTCTCAAGTCGAGCTATTCAGAATGCACAGTATTTACCCCGCAAAATCTCGACTGAAGATATTAAATTGGTTCCATTTCACCGGTTGGTAAAATAGCTCCCATAAAACAAATATTACTTAAAGGGAAAAACCTCGATATGCTAAAAGCTAAAACAACCAAGAAACGACCGCAGCGTCAAAACGATGAGAAGCGGAACTATAAGGTCTTCAACAGAAATAATCTCTATGAAAACATTCACAACTTTGATGAACATTGTAATCGTGTGTGGGCCGATTTTTAATTAATATATATTTATATTTCTGTTCAGGATATAAACAAATCGACTAATGATCAAGTTTTCTATATTTAAAACTGTTTCAAAAATTCGGTATTTTCTAAATGTATAAAATAAACTTTAATGTCCTTAAATCGAGTATCTAAAGCACACTTTACATCACAGAGGCATGCAAAATAAACTAGCGATATGAGTGAGATAAACTATCGTTTATGTAAAAATTAATTAGTATAAAAATTACGGCAAACATTAAAGGTAAAATTTTGCCAAAGATATTTTGTGAGAGCGTGTAAATATGTATGAGGTATACCCATGAATCAAAGAATATACAGATTACGCCTTTCCATATTTCAAATTGGCTTTTTCTGCGCACCTACGTCACAGGGGATTGATTTTTATATGAAAAATCACAATTATTTACCAAAAAGTACTTTTTAAGGAAGTTTTTCTTCTAATTATATTTTTTTAAATATAATAAATAAATAAACCAAAATTAATGTAAATTTAATGTTTATTTTCATTTATTATTATAAAATACTGTTAAGATTTTTTAAAATTTTCTTTTTTTAAATTTTAAATTTGCAATAATTTCTTATTTTTAATAATAAAATACATGCTTGCCCGATAAAACAGTTTTTTTTTACTTTTACGTCGACGTTTTGGTATTAAAACAGTTACTTTCTTTTACAAAAATGCATTTTTTGAAAATTTCTTTCTTTTTTTGTTATTGCTACCTCTCTTGTTTACCACCCTCCCGGAACTAATGATGATGAGAGCATCAAAGGCATGGATTGAGTGTAGGGATATGTAGGGTTCTGGACGACTTTCGCCTGGCATGAGTGAGCTACATTAGATCTTGTGCAAGAAACTTTTAGGAGCTCTTGCCATGAGACCTAGTGTAGTTTACTCATGTTGGGTGGGGACTGTTTGGAATTTTGTATATCTTTGTGCTCATTTCTATCTTTGATAGCATATACATTCGATTTATCGTTTATTCGATGTGATGTTGAATGATATCTTGCATTGCTTGTAATAAGCATATCTGAAGTGTTAAAAAAGTTATTGCAATGAAACACAGCACACCTTATTTTTTAAATAAAACTTTGTTTTTAATTTACAAACTTTTTTAAACGTTAATTATTTATTTATTTAGTTTAAACAGAACCATCCCCTGTGATGTCATGAAAGTATGAAAAAAAAATATTTAAAATGACCGACATATGAATTGCGCAATCTGTATATTATTTGATTCATGAGGTATATCGTGTATCCATTTTGTCGGATATGAATTTAAGCAAAACTCTATCTCATTCACATTGTTAGTAATTTTTGCATGCTTCGATGATGTAAATTGAGCTTAAAGGTTAGAAAATTACACAATTCCTTTAGCACATTTTTGAACTTAATTTCAAATAGTATTTGATTTATAAAAATGCATTAAAATGACAATCAAAATTTTTTTGATACCATCTTTAGGTCCAAAATACAATTAGATTCATTGCAACACATCATAAATCACAACTAAAAGTAGCCAACAAAATTATGTAGTCGATTTTATTATATCTTCTAAAGAAGATCACACTTTTTAAGATATTATTTATTTTTCTGTGATTATTAAAAATTCTTTTAGATAAATATTTAATTTCCTAAATAATGAAATTCAAGTTGTTTAATTAACAAAAAAAATAAAAACTCGCGAATTTAATCCAAAACGGTTGTGACTGATAAAAATATTAATTTGTATTTTTTTTTTAAATAAATTATTTAAACAAAAATATATGAGAAGAAAAGCTTTTTTAGAATATGTTTTTTTTTTTTTGAAAAATGATTCAGAAAACTCTTCTTTACATGTTTTTTTAATTAATCCAGAAATGTGCTTTCCGATCCCACATATGAAAGTGTACAACAGTTGGTAATAATAATAATTAAAACTAGTACAGTTTGATAATTTTGACTTTGAACTATTAAAGTAATTTGTTATTTTCATAAAAAAAAATTTCTTTTAAAATCGTCACTATTTTGCGACACTATCACATTTTTTTATTGTGACCGAAAGAAGAACGAAGAAAAACTTAATATTATTATTATTGTGTTTTGTGATTTTAATCAAATAACAATGGAGTAAGTATAAAACTATTTAAATTGAATTTTTGGAATGGCTTTTTTTTCGGGAACTTAATTGATTTATTTTGTTTCCGTTTAGATGTTGAGTATTTTTTCTTTTTTTTAGAATATAATTTAATCTTGAATTATAATTTAAAGTTTAATAAATTGAAAATCCTTTTTAAATTTCTAATTTTAAACAATTTACTAACAAACAAATTTAAGTTAATTTTTCCGAGTAATTTTTATAAGTTTTCCGGTATTTTATTAAACTAAGTTGTTGGAAGAAAAAAGTTATTTTTATTAACTTTTGCGATATTGTTTACTCAAATTAGTCTAAATAAAACAAATCTTTTCATTTTTCTATATTATTAACAACAGGAATGGCCAACAAGTTGATCGCGGAATGATTTTTGTTTGATCTGAATTTTTTTCGCGGTTACTTTTCAATCAATAAAACTTAATATATAAAATGCACGAGTGATATTCCTCTTTTGCCCTCATGCAACTATAAAACTTTGAAACGGCTCAGTCGATTTCTCACTTGATATATAGCCAGTGGCACTGACAAACTTTTATTTAATTATTAAAGATATACAAAAAAAGAATATATTAAAATCTTTATAAAAATTGCATTAGATAAGAATTCGAAAGCAGAGCCAAACAATTAAAATTCAAGAGATATTATTTACATAGTCAAAAAAAAAGAACAAAATTGCATGTACTCCATTCGCACTAATGCCCAAACTTTGTCAGTAAACACTGGTTATTAAACTTTGCTGACATCACTGTCATACAAAAACTGACAAAAATCGACAGTGTAGATTATCACACGACTCCACATGACTTATTTCAAGATTTATTTTCAGTCGGACTGAAAAAAAGTCTTGTGAAGACTCTAAGATTTGGACTTTCTTGTCAGTTCGACTGAAAATATGTCTTGAAATAAGTTCAATGGAGTCGTGGTGTTAAACATTTTACAAGACACATAATACACAGCGGATGGTTCTGTAGCCAATTTCTTATTTTCTCGTAGATTTTGATTTTTGGAGTACCATTGTATAAGGTGCCTTATTACTAGTATTAATAATAAATTATCATGTTGGTTTAATAGATTTTATTAGGTAGATCGCGACACATTTTTAAGAAAAATAGTCAATCATAAAATGTAGTTAGCCATTCCTGATTTAGAATATGTAATTGCGAAAGTCAGAAAAAAGTGATTTATATTTAATTTTTTTTTGTATTTTTATAACTTTTTCAATAATTTCGCGTGTGTGTCAATCAAACAATTTTAGATTCGTTAAATTATAATTATTTTACATAAAATTTCTACAACAAATATTATACTTTTCGTAATACAATAATAAGCAAATTCAGAGAGCAGCATTTTTCTGATAAAATTATTCTAAAACTTTATCAAGAAAATTTTTTAAAGAAACAAAAAAATTACTTAATACTTATTCATTTCAATAATACATAAAAATTCTAAGAATTCTTGATAAAATAAAACTAAAGATAACATATATGTAATAATATTAGGTATACCGGAAAAAAATGTCGAAAAAAACGAGTGTTTTAATTGATATAAAACCTTCTTCTATTTATAGTTACGACCGACTATTTTAACCAGATTCTGATGTCATCGCTGATCGTGTTTTAAGTAAGACTCACATTGATCAGTTTTTCTCCATCAGCTTTTGAGCAACTGAGAGAAAACTGGCCAGTGTGAATGTAAAAACTGATGGTTTGTCAGTCAAACTTAATATTATTCAAAATTTTCTTAAGCAATCAGGAGTGGAATCATGTAATTCAATTGATAGTAAATCGTATCGAGAATACATTGCAATTCCTATGCTTTTTCGATACGATTTGATCGAAATCAAGTTACACGATTCGACCCCAACTTTCTATCAAACACGACTGACACAGTTATGACTGATCAATGTAAGACCTACTTTAGAATCACATATATGACGTTTACATGATCTACTTGAAGTCGACTTCAATCGGAAAAAATCGTCCACGTAAATCCAGATCGACTTCAATCCGACTTGAGTCGATCCGATCACAAAAATTTTTTCTGATCGACTTGAAATTTGCATGTAAATACAGATCGACTTGGAAATATGAACTGAGGTGTGGAAATCTCTCAAAGTTAAATAAGATATAAAGATACAAAAATTTATTTATTTTATTGAAATATTAGTGCTGCTTTTTTGTAGTATTTCCGTGCCTTAAAAATACTTTTACTTCTAGTTTTATGATCTTATCAAAAACAATATTTTTTCTATTTTAAAATTACATACAAATTTGCAAATTCAAAAATTTGCTTTTAAAAAAGCTTATTAAATTTTCTTTTGTTTTCAATTAATAAAGTTGCATGCCTCCCGCACAAAGCCATGGGAGAGAAATAAATCAAACATTACCAAAATCTCACCAATGAAAGAGACAAAGAAAAATGTATTTGGTTGTCTGGAAATTTCGTATTGCTTCTTAAAGCGAATTTATTTATTTATTTATTTATGTAATCAACGTATTTGTTCCAGAACCATTCTTCACTTCTCATGCAACTTGAAAATTCCATCCTCACTGAATCAGTGATAATCTGACTGCAATGACAAGTGAAACAGAGCATATCTTTTTTGTGAGGCTTGTGAAGCATTTTTGCCTTATCGGTAATAAGAAAGCAGCATGTGAGACAATTTATGTACTTTATTTTCCATTTTCAAAATGGTAACAAATGACTGTGATCAAATTACCTCTCCTTAAGATGCGTTAAAATGTCTTCATTCAAAATACATATTCAAGTCATGTTTTCAACAACGTTAATATGTTGAGAAATATTACAACGTAGTCTTCTGAAAACTCGGCACTTCCAAACAACCCTCTAGAAAAAATGCATCCATAATAATTTCACTTACGAAAAAATGGGTTTTCTATAATAAAATACACTTATCGGATGTGTAATAACCATGCGTTAAGATATATCTGAAAGGACGACTTATGGTCATGACCATAACAAAAAAAAAAAAAGAAAAAAAAGCATTCTTTTCCGGCCGGTATACTAAATATCTTAGATTTTAAAATTATATTACTTTCTTACTATTTCATCAAAAAAAAGAAAAAAGAAAATGCTTACATTTAAATTAAAATTAAAATAAAGTAACCTTAATTAAAAAGTTTGTCTATGAATAATAATTCCAATTTGAAAAAATTAGAAAACCAACTAAAATGTGTACTGTTTTTGTCGAAGACAATCTGAATTAATTATCATTTAATATTATAGATGTGGTTCTATTAAACAATTCTATAGTTAATGTACTTAAAAATGCTGGAAGTGAATTATGCGCTTCTAAATGTGATCGCATCATATCACCCAATGATATTGAATAATCTGTTTCAAGCATATCCAATATACCAGATTCGTTTAAACGAAAATTAAGATATTCTTCATCACTTTCAGCATACATACTTGATATTCTAGAAATTCAATTAAGTAGTATTAGTATTTTCTATTCAAATGAAAAAAAAAATATTCTTTTAAAAAAATGTACCTATAATTTGTATTACCAACACGATCCATACGATAACCAAATAACATATAACAAACTTCACGAAATTCTAAACTAGCCGATTTATATAATTCTTTCATGTGTTGCATTTTTGATTCCATCGATTCTAGTTTTGAACGAAGTGTATTCATCTGATTTAAGAAGAAACAAAAATAAAGTAATAAATTTAAATAAAATTTTAGTAATTAAAGCATATAGTAATTGAAAATCAGCCTATAGCCAATTTTTTGAATTCCTATGGCAGAAATGGAACAGAAAAACAGTCAAAACTGAAAATATTCAAAGATTTTTTCTTCATAACTTTGTTTCCTCTTTTCAAAATTTTTTTCTAATTCGCAGGTAACCTAGACCCTGTAAGCATAAATCTATTCTCCAAATTTTATTCAAATTGGTATATTACTTTTTAAAGTA
This sequence comes from Xylophagus ater, assembly GCA_963422695.1. Classification (NCBI taxonomy): domain Eukaryota; kingdom Metazoa; phylum Arthropoda; class Insecta; order Diptera; family Xylophagidae; genus Xylophagus; species Xylophagus ater. The sequence goes on along the minus strand of OY730486.1, from coordinate 13,286,150 downwards.
GAAAACTTTATAAACAGGCATTTTTTTTGTTAAATTGCTTACTTCAAGCGTTAGAATTATATAGGTGTTAACGGCGAAAAAAAAGAACAGTCGAAAGCCCCGACTGTAGTAAATGTAGACGCTTCTGCTTTAAGGCAGCTCACCGTCGAGATAGGATACACTTGGTGATCAGGTAACACAGAAACTGGTTAGCTGAGTATATCCTTTGCATTTGTGAGTCAGTCGTTCGATAATCGTCGAATGGTATAGTCGCGCGCAATGTGTATAACAACTGTTCCAGCAAGTGTGTTAGGCTCGTGAAAGACCGGGTGTAATTCTACGTGGGGCGCAGCGGTGAGTTGGCCGCCAACCATAAAGTAGAAGCACAGCAGTGAATTAAAAGTAGATAAACTTATATCAAATAGTAACGTTAACATACGGATGTATACATAAGATGTTCTTTAAATTGATTTTACTAAGACAGAAATCGAAACTACAAGCATTTATATTAACTAATCCGTACTGTGGTACAAAATTTTAAATAAGTCCACTGACCTCAAGGAACGTACATTAATATTTAGCGGATCTTTTCTAATAGTACAGGAGCATCAATAGCGCCATTGAAAATTATATTCTCCTACGACTATTTCTTTCTCCACTTGGAGCGATTTTAATAAAATTTAACACAATATCATATATTTATGTAGTTAACCCATGCAAATAATTTAAACAAAAACGTTTCACAAATTTTCCAATTAAATCCGAAAAACCATATTAAAAAAACGAGAAAACTTTCTTGTCACCCTAGTTTTTTATTTATAACTTTGCTCCCCTTTGATCGATTTTGTTAAAATGCAATACCAAATCTAGTTAAGGAATAACGAACTTACATTGTAAATTTCATTAAAATCAGATTAGACGTTTTTGAGTTATGTTGTACACGGACGGACAGATATGCATAAATCGATATAACTTCATTCTCTACGAATTTATAGCCCTGAAACCCTTTCCCGATGATTATTTCTATGTGTTACAAATGTAGTGATAAAACTAATATACCATCTGGTAGTACCACCTACCATAGAGCATAAAACGAGTATCTTACCTCTTTTAAATTTATTGTTAAATTAGTTGTATCATTCATACGTGTCAATTCTTCATGATCATCTTCTAATTTTCGATTACGTCTTTTCAGTCTTTCAATCTGTTTAAATAATTTTCAATTTAAAATTCATTATTCATTTATATTAATTACTATTTTATTACCTCAGCATGTAATTTATCGAGTTCATTTTTGGAATTTTCATATGCTTCAGTAGCTGGATTCATTTGCATATGAACAACTTTTGATTTATCAATATTAAAATCACCTTTTAAACATCGATGTTCCATTTCTAATTCTAATTCTTCTTTACGTCGTTTCAAACGATCATTTTCAACACGTAAATATTCAATTTCTTTCTTAAGATCATCATAATTGTCTGTATTCAATTGCATTTCTAATGGAATCTCTGGAAGTGTTTTGATTGATGCCAATTCATTTTCTAAATTAGCACACATGTCTTTATAACCGCTTAAAGTTTTCTCTAACATATCTAAACGTGCTCGTAATTGTGAATCAGGATTTAAAGTGTCCGCTAAAGCTCCAGTTACTAAAAACCAAATATTATATTTAAAAAGATTTTTTTTTTTTAGATACCAAAATAATGTTAAATTACTTGTAAATTCTTTTTCAAAATTATCAGCAAGCTGTTTATAAAAATCACGTTCTTTTGCAACACGCAACAATTTCTTTTGAACACGTAATATTATACCTTTATGATGTTTAAGTATTGTTTTTAATTCACCATTAGATTTTGTATAAATATCATTTTGCTATAAGAAAAAGAAATTAGCTTAAGAACGAATACTCTTCCTCAAATATAAGAAAATTTTACATACAGTTTGTAATTCTTGCATTTTAACTTGAATCGAATCTTTCTCATTTTTCGAACAACCTTTTTCTGATGTTAAAATCAAATCTTTTTGTAGAATTTGTTCAATACGTGAACGAAGTGTTATCGGATTTATTGATGCATTTTGTGAACAATGATCTCGAGCAATTTGTTTCCAATCTACAAGTTCTTGTTCGAGTGTATTGATTTGAACCTGAACGAAAAAAAAAAAACCAAAATAAAAAAGATGTTAATCAAATTTTAATCAATTTACCTTTAACGAGACTGTATCTGTATTTGCATGTTCATATTTTTCTAATCTTGTTTTCATATCAAATACTTGTTCTTCCAATAACATTTTATTACCTAAAGAATCTCGAATATTCTTATTTTCTTGACGAAGTCTTATCAATTCATTTTCTAGATCAGGCAAATTTGTGAGACGAGCATGAGAATTCTATAAGGGGGAAGAAAAACAGTGATTTAAAACGTAACTTATTTTTAAATTTCAAACCTTCGCCATTTCTTTCCATTCACCGTATGAAGCAATTTCATATTCTAATTCTTTGATTTTGGATTTAGAAAGTTCATGTTGCTGTTGTTCAGCTTCAAATTGTAATTTTAAATCGTTATACATTGAAGCTTTCTCTTTATATTCGGCATGTATCTCACGTAAACCTTCAAGTTCATCTTTAGTTAAATTAAATTGCTGAAAAAATAGGAAAATATTATCAAAAAATATATAATAAAATGCTAGTTGTTTACCATTTCTAAATTTTCCAAATGCCTTTTATATTCATTGACTTCATTCGACGAACGATTCTGTAATAAACGATATTTTTCATCTAAATCAGAATTTTCCTTTTCTAATTTATAAATTCGATCTTCATATTCTTGTTTATTTTCATTTAATTGATTTTTTGTTTTAACTAATTCAGTTTTAGTTGAACTTTCTCTTTTACGTAGTACAGATAAATGTTTCTCCATATCAAGACATTTATTCGACGTAAAATCACATTGTTCCTTTAAAGCGCTGACTTTATTATTGTACATGATTTCCATATTTGAACGAATTGTATGTTGTTGTTCAATTTCTTGTTTAAGTTTTGCAATCTAAAAATAATTAGTATTATAATTAATATTATATTTCTATATAAATGAAACATATAATATATTTTACATGTGTCTTTGCTTCTAGCAAGTCTGCTTTCATTCGTCGCGACTCCCATGGACTGGCGTTTATAATTGATATATCAAAACTTGAATTTTTATCAATACTTTTATCATTCGTTTTACTACCAGCAACAGTTTCATTTTTGTCCGGAGAATATTTACGCTTTTTTGGTACTGAAAATCAAAGCATATATAATTTATAATAAAGCGGCATAAAACTAACCTCAAAAACCAAGAAAAAATTAAATTTATTTAAAAAACTTACGTGATATTTCAAATGAATCATTGACATATTCATAGCTTAGTTTTCTTGGGACAGCATTAAAAATATCATCAGGAAATTGTTCCATAATTTGATCAAAATTTGTTTTAATTTCGTCCATGCCCAAAAAAAAAAAAAACAAAATTTGCCGACGTTTAATTAGAATTTCTTTTGACAAAAAAATTACAATCTATTTCAAATACGTTTTATTATTAATTATTAAATAATGTGTGAATTATTTTGGTTTCTAGAAAATTTTAGTAAAGAAAAATCACAAAAATTTTAAAATAAATAAATGTCACACAAAAAAACCAACTCACACTAGAAAGAAACTACGTTTAGGATTTTTTAATCATTTTACACACAAAAAAAAATTTCCCTTAAATGGGAATTTCTTTCTTATATCGAAGAGTGCCATCTAGATGTGACTATAAAGATATAATATTTAATGGAGAATTTTAATACGTTTTAATTTGAAATAATATTTTGTTAAAAGTTTTTCGTTTTATCAACTTTAAATTTACAAATTTTATTTTCACACATTATTTATATCATAGAATTTAATCTAATGGTATTCTTTCCACAATTTTTCATTAATTGACGTCTTGTTAAAAGTTTTTTGGTTTATATTTTTTGGTTACCATTTTCAATTAATTCCTTTCTATAACGTATTTACAATTGATAGTAATATGGGAAATTCAAAACAAGGTTTATCTAAAGTCCAGTAAAATCCAAACTTTGATGGCTTTAATAGGCCTCTTAAACATGAACTTCAGATAGTTTCCAGGTGCTTTATTGTCTTATGTCGACTGGTAACTTCCGAGGAAACCGATCCCTAAAGAGCCTGTTAACTATTCAACATTGTATCAAACAAAAGAAAAATGTTGAGGTTAAGTTAATTTGCTTCATTCTATCCGCTTTATCTCGAATACGATTTGTAACAAGATTTCAATCATTCTTCGTATTTTATTTGTATAAATTAAATACAATAAATAAATAAAAATCGTATTTATTTTCATTTTTAATATTCTTCGATTAACAATACGTATTTTTATTTTTATTTTTTATGAAGTCCTCCAATTTGATTTATAGATGAGGACGATTTTTGGGAAGAATATGAGAAATCTATAACAAAAAAAGTCACTTTACAACAAATTCAAAATATATAACTTACAAACCTTTTCCATATCTTTCCAGTATTCTGTAATTGCAGATTCTACATATTTATTGCTTTTCCCTGCATATTGTAATAGTAGATTCCGCAGCATTTTAAATTGTTTCATAAGCTCGGCAAAACATATCTTAACATGAAAATCATATCCTGGCATTTCTGGTTTCTAAGCGGACAAAATATTTATATCATTATAAAAAAAAAGAAACTTCAATTTTTTCTGTGATTACCATTAGTTTATCATCAAATCCTACTACAAAAACACGTAACATTTGATCTAAAACCAAACCTACATCATTTTTAGTTTCTGACACGCGGGTTCAACTTCTTCATCCGAATCTTCACAATCTTCCCATGCTGACAAATCAAACAATTAATATTTTTAAATAAAATCGAATAAAACAAATCAAAAATTAAATGTTTCTTATTAACTTACATGAATCTTCATCTTCATCAAATGAATCGTCAATATATTCCATGATTTCATCGGCATTTCCTTTTTTTTCGGCCATATTGAAATCTGTAATCGAAATTCTTTTCACAGGAAATAGAAATCTATTCAAAATTAGTTTAATATTAATTATTAAATGCAAGAAATATTTGAAAATATGAACTAATTCACTTTCTTCAAAATTTCAATCGAGAAGAACAATTAAAATTTTAAATCTCAATTTCCGAATTTCGCGGTCGTACAAGTAAACCAAATGAAGTTCAGCTTTTTTTACATTTCATAACCATCTAGATTTATTTAAAAAAAAAAAAAATATTTTTAAATGGGTGTGTTTTTTTCATCTGGGTCAGGGTCTATTTTGAAAAGAAACCATGCGGGTCTCGTTAAGAAAAAAAATTTTTCTTTAAACAAAATTCAACTTTTTCGATAATTTTTTAAATAAATTATGCGTAAATAAAATAAATACTAGCAAATTCTCAAACATCTTTATTGAATGATATTAAAAAATCATTTTTTTTCACGATTTTATGAAATTGATTATATTGCGATATCCACATTTATATGGAAAACGATGGCTGCGCCATCCCTTGTAATTTTACATAACTAAAATCTATCGAGGTTTCAGGCCCTGGCCCCGATAAATATTTGGGTTATGTTGTTGTTGTTGAAGCAGACCTGACCCTGACCCCGATGAAATAATATTAACTTATATTTTTGCCCTATGGTAGGTACTACCAGTTTTGTCACTCCATTTGTAACACATCGAATTAATCGTCGTAGAAAGGTTTTAAGGGTATGGTTGTGTCAGGAATCAAAAGTTATATCGATTTATGCATGTCCGTCCGTATACAAGATAAGTCAAAAACGCATTTTCCGATTTTGATGAAATTTACAACGTGGGTTGCTTATTCCTTAACTTGGTTTGGTATTGCATTTGAGCAGAATCGATCCAGGGGGAGCAAAGTTATAAAGGCAAAATCAGGGTGACCAGAAAGTTTTGTCGTTTTTACGTTTATGGTTTTTCGGATTTAATTGGAAAATTGAAATTACCAGGGTGACAAGAAAGTTTGTCGTTTTTTGTTTATGATTTTTCGGATTCAATTTGAAAATTTGTGAAGCAATTTTGTTTAAAATATTTACATGGGTTGACTACATAAACAGAGGATACCATGTTAAATTTCAGTGGAATCCGTCAAAGGATAGTGGAGGAAGAAATTGTCGTAAGGGAACATAAGCCTGTTCATAAAGTTTTCCGATGTATTTTAAATGCTAATATACCGATTTCAGTAAAATTTGTAAAAGGATAGTTATCTTTTTAGGCCCCAGCCTGGGTGTGAATAAGAGTGAATTTAAAAAGGACGAAACAAAGTTATGGGGAAATTTCTTAGATAATGCCAAAGCATCGCAAATATTATAAATAATATTGGTGCGTGCTACCCCTCTGGTCCGATGTTATAAAATGATAACACTTTTTATTTATGTGAATTTAGTGTATAAGCTTTATTTACAATTATTTCTGCGTTAACAATTAGTCTTAAAAATATTTGTCTATCAATTATTAATTATTACAAGATTAATTTATCTACAATTTATTTACAATCGAAAAACACTATTAATTACTTATTACTTTACTAATTTATCAAATCACTTAATATTTCACTGTCGTAATCGCTTTCCGAAATCTCTCTGACAATCACTTGGTCAAGTTTTGAATTGAACTGTGTTTTGTTCTAACGGTGTCTCCACCTTATATACTTCTTAAGTTCAACTTCTTCTGTTTTCTGGAAACGTCAAAACGACATATAATTTTGTGTTCCAGAATGTTTTCGTGATTTTATAATTTATTCCTTTTTGTTCTATTTCATTACGCGTTAGTGAAATATAGTCCAATATGATAGTGAGTCAGACTCATCGTTAGAGGTGCTTTAATCTGAGATAAAACGTTTAGTCTTACTACTTACTCAGATTAAAGCAACTCGAGTTTGAATTAAGTAAATTAAAATAAAAGGAATATTTTATAAATCTATTCTACCATTTTTAAATTCAATCGAAATTAAATTAAACTATTTTTTTTTCAATTAAATTAAAATCAAACGGATTTAAAAAAATAGTAATTAACACCTGAAAGGGTTATTGAATGAACCAAGAGTTGAATGGATTTTTTCTTGTTTTTCCACATACATTTTTCTTTTCATTTTTTTTTAATGTGATTTTGTTTTTCACTTTTCACAATGGAAAACTAATCGCAATGTAATAAATTTCCATGCGACACTATCTCCATATTCTCTCGCAATCAGTGTAGTTGATTATTAAATCAATCCTTGTGTATTAAAAACTACAGAAGATTTAAAAAATATATCGATTTGAATTGTTTATCAATTCAATAGTTAAAATGTTTGGACGTGAACTATTCCAATAAATTACATAAGAATATATAAAATGACAAGAATGTGGAATACAGATTTTGATAGCAATAAAATTTATGGGCATTCGCTCCCAAATCTATTATGCTTTTTTACAGTATTGATTTAGTAAAACTGCTAACATTGTTGTCGCACTTAAACTAATATAAGTATTAACGCTACAGGAACTGTATCTTATGGAGGATCGCAGCATATTAATAAGAGGGTACCGATTGTGATGTGATAAGATGATAACCTTCTCATACACGTATATGAGGAGGCTCCATATCAAAATGATATAGCGGAAATATAATACTACTTAGTATTGTTGCGTGCTACCCCTTTTTTTGGTTCGATGTTATGAAAATGATAACACTTTCTATTTATGTTAATTTAGTGTATAAACTTTATTTACAATTATTTCTTCTTCAATAATTAGTCTTAAAAAATATTTTTCTATCAATTATTAATTATTACAAAATTTTTTTATCACAGTTTATTCTCAATGGAAAACACTATTAATCATTTTTTAATCAAATTACTTTTACAATCCCTTTGTAAACCAACCACAAATAATCACGTTTCAAATTTCTGTTTTGATTCAATCTCTGACGAAGTTTGACTTCATCTGTTCTCGTTTCAACGATGTTCCTTCCTTATATAGCTATTGAGTTCAACTAGAATGTTCATGAAAACGTGTTTCGATAAACGTCAAGAAAGTTCTTTGAAAGAAACGTCAAACAGCATATGATTTTTATCTCGGAATATTTGTTTCTCGAATAATCAAATATTCCGAATTTTAATTAATTACGCGTTAGTGTTTTGTGAAAGTGAAATATAGTGCAGTATATTATATAATAGGTTTTTTTTTTTCATTTGAAATATTAGTATAAGATTATGGCATAATAGGAATCCTACTCCAAAATTTAGGATTTATTAAAGGATATATTTTGAACTTGTTATTTTTGAATTATTGGTAAGAAAATGCTTAACATAACTCCTTGGTTCATCCTTAACAAATAGTCATTAATCAATGGACACCTTTTTAATAACCTATGTGATATAAGGCATTGAAAAAAGACTTCCGGAGAGGTATCTTCAGCTACCTAAAATTAAAAAACTTCCAAAGTCTTTCTTGTATGGCAGCTAAGCAAGGATTCCTTTTTAAGTAAATGTCAGCTGTTTATTTTTAACATTAATACTTGTGTTACTACAGTGATGATATTCTTGTTCAATCTACAGTTTAGATAAAATATCCTTTAGATTCTAAACGATATTTTATGATATGGTCTTTTCCAAAAAAAAAAAAACTCAATATGTTTTCATTCTGATTCGTTTTTCTTTTAATATAACCAGGATTGAGGTACGTAATGTTCTGTTAAGCTTATTTAATATCGCACATTGATAGATAAAGTCTTATACATGTAGAGGATTGATTTTTTGCGAAAAACATGCCTTTTTTTGCTATTAATGACGGATTAATAGAACCAAAAAACATTCTATGGTAATGGGAATATTATTAGGTATTTGGATGCGAAATTTCAACTATTTCAAACGAAGGATTTTTCAACTGTTAATGTAAACCGATCTGCAAAACACTGATTTGTCATATATAAAATACGTAGATTGTTCAATTCAAACCGCTATAACTTAGGCAAAGTTTTCCCTTTTTCCATCTACATTGGCTTCAAGTATTCCCATATAAATATATTTTATACCTATACGGTCTTCAAAAGAAGTGTTGTAATATCTGCTAATGACGGAACATGAAAATAGTTTAGTTGAAGTAATGATAGAATGTTAGATCCTGATCACCAGAGTGTAATTTATAATAATAGCTTTCCATTTTCACTTTTCAATTATTTATTAAGTATTCTAGTACTCGTACGTACTTAAAATGCAGATCCTATTAGACGCTTCAAGTACTTCAATATTAAGTATTCCAATACTATTTTACGCGTTATTGAAGGGTACAAATGGAAAACGCCTAATACTATATATGACAACTAAAAACAAGTTATATAATAAAATATACTGGCAAACTGAGAATTACTCTTCCATAACCTATTCGTTACCTAACTAAATATATTGTACATATATTAATACAATTTTGTTTTCATTTCAAAATCGATTTTTCTGTCCACTGAATTTTAATAATCATAAATAATAAAATTAACTACAAATTGGAATTGAAAATAATAAATAATAGAGACTCGAAAAACCACAAAAAAAAGCAACACATAACATAGTTATATATATAGTATTGTATTGTATTTCTGGATACATTTGATGTCATATAATCGCTTATTCCTTTGGGAAGTTCATATACAATACCATACCAATCTCAAATATCTTGAAATGTAACTGAACCATAACTTTTTCCTTCCTTTTGCGAACTTTTTTATTTTCTTATCATTAATCAAACTTTTTTACAATATTAAATTTTGTGTCAGTTTGGTATTCATTGCGTTGTGTCTGAAGAAAAAAAAACAAAATAGACTTCGATGGCATAAAGTTAAGGATATTTAAAACAAAAAAAAAATATGAAATAAAATTTAGTATTCAAGTAAAGTGTTTGTATTTTTTTTCTGTTTTTTTTTCGTCCTTTCGGAAAAACATATTTCAAAGAAAACAAAACCATTTCAATTAAGTAATCGAAAGTTGATTTAAAATTTCAAATAAAATTATTTATCAAAATTTATCTGAAAATTTCGTATATAAGAAAGAAGAAAATTCTATTTTTGTAAATTTTGTTTTATATTCATTAATGGAAATGTCCGCTATCGGCAATTGATAACTGACTTTTTCTGACTGAAATGTTATGATCTTGATAGAGCCCGAAATGTGCCAGTAAGTTCATCGAAAATTTCCGTAAACGGAGCTGCAAAGTCATTTGAATGAAATTGTGTGCCATGTATAATTGCAAGGACCAAATTATCGATTGAAATGAATATGACCACAAAAAAGTTACAGACATGTGTTCTACCATATTTATGTAAATCCATATCATGAATTCGATAATCCTGTACCTATAAAACATGGCGTCACTACTGCAAAAAAAAATTTAGGTCCAAGCAAGATTTGGTGAAGTATTCGAAAACCAAATTTATTGGTCTTTATTTCAAAAATCAGAGACGAAAAACTATAAAAAAAAATAAAATAAAAAAAAAATTGCATATATTCAGGCGCAAATTAAAATTATTTTGATGATGGCATACATCCAATGGAATATTATTTATAGGATATAATTGAAGAATTCTCGATTATAAGAAGCCCAATCAGTATACAGTTAAACCTTATAATTGTGACAATGTATATTCGGATCATCTGTAAAATCGGTTGATCAATCGCTTTACTAAAATTTGAAAAAAAAAACAAAAAATTTAAAAAATCTTTTATTACCACGGACTATCTGCTTTTATAGGCGTCGATATTTGGTTCGATTAGCAGGTTTGACTGTACACCTCTTGTCTATAAATATTATTAACAGAAACACCATACCAAAAGTTAAAGTATGAAATAATCAAAATTTCCCAAACATTGCAAGATTTTTCATTATTATTATTATAAAGAAAGCATTTAATTCTGATTTGTTAGGAAAAGCAGGAAAAAAAAATAACAAAATTCAATTTGAATAAAAAATTTTTGGGGTTTCTTTATTATTTTCGCTTTTTCTATGTATTTAAAGAAAACGATTTTCAAGGACTTAATGAGTTAATTTTCCAACGGAATCTCTATTAAGAATATTATTCAGCAAAATATTTTTCGAGATAAGATCTTTAATGATCATTGTCTATTTTTCAAAGGGCAGGGCATACAAAAAGTTGATTATCCAGGTGAACACAACAACAAAACTTCTACGGTAAAGAATGACTGCCTGCAAAGACGGCCGTCGTTGATTAAAATCCTAATATTTGGAATTATAGTTTAAGGTCACTAAATATTAGTTAGCATCCACTAGTTTTGGAGTCCAGATAATTATTGAAAATATTGTATTATTTTCAGTTTTTATAAAAAAGAATCTTAAGCCAAAGTGTGAAACAACAACAACAATAACGACAACAGAATTAAATAAGCTCGCTAACGACATCATTATAATTACAATAATAAAATGTCTAATATCATAAAATAAACGATTTTTATCATGAAAATAAAATCGAAAGGACCAAGATTTTCTTCTATTATTATATTGACTTAACTTTTAACACGTAAAATTCATAAATTCCCATAAAAAAAAAACAGCGAATCAGCAAATACCCAGGCGAAAATTATTGTTTGGTCAAAAACTGTTCCTAAAGAAAAGAACATTTTTTTTCTTTATAAAAATATTAATGAGAAAAATTAAATAAGAAAAGAAAATTATATGTTTTGTTTTTTTTTTCTAATACACAATACATAAGAACCACGGAAAATAGCAGTTCAGGAATGGGAGACACCGCTTTTAGTATGAGAAAATCAAAATTAAGAAAATAATATCTGGGAATTTTTCTTCTATTAATGTAGAAAAAAAATTTTTATTTTGTTTTCGTGTGAAATTGAATAAATTCAAATTGAGGAAAATATTGAATTATAGAATAGTCTCAGCCTCTCCCTTCGTAGTATTAAATCGTATTCAAATAATTTAATTTTCTGAAAATTTTCATACAATACATGTCCTTTATTTTCAATACGAACGTGTAATTTAGTTATGTATAAAATAAATCTTATAAATTAATAGTATTTAGAAAACTTTCACGTTTTCTTCTTTTGAAATCATTTCTAACTATTTACCTTTTAAAATCCGATTTCGAGGAATAATTTGAATAATTCAATAAGATTATGAAAATATTTTCATAAATTCGATTATTTAACTAAAAACTATTATTTAAAAAGAACCATTGTTTTTTCGATCTTCATCGAATTCGGGGCTAGTATTAGGGCATGGTTAATTAATTACTTTTTTTTATGTTAGTGAATAATCGAGTAATTGGTGCCAGAAGTCAAAATTTTTAAGCAAAAATTAGTCATTACGAAGAGAAGTAAATTATTATATGGAAGGAAAAGAAAAATCGTTATAAATATACAAAAGAGGAAATATTCTCTTAAAAATACATATGATTCTCTTTAGCTATCTATCATTTTTTCAGATTACATTATGTTAGTGCAACAGAAATAAAAGGAAATCTAGTTTTAATAAACAATTCTAACACTTATGTAAAAAATAAGAATCATACAGGAACTAAAATCTCTTCTACTTATTATTCATACATGCACCAATACTTGAAAAAGTGTTGAGGAAAACATATTGGCGCCTAAATGTATAATTTTTTGTTTCTGTCATTTTCATAGAAGGTATTGGGAAGATCGCGTCTAAAATACTCTTTCCAAATTTATTCTGCTTTGTTTCTCTTAAATGAAATAACTAATTATCTTGCCGTTAAATACTCAAAATATTGGATTAATTCTGTTTACTCAAGTAATTGATTGTTCAAACAATGCCCTAGCCTAGTATCGCTATTTTGAAAAAAATTATTAATTTCTTTACATATTTGTATAGAGCTAAAATATATGCAAAAACTTAACAAATTCAAAAACCTGTTCAATATACGACCAGAAGAAGGCCAGAAGAAAGTCCAAATATCTTACGAAAAGTTGTATGAAATAAATTAACATATACACAAACTCATGTATATGAAATACATTATTTGGCCTGAGAAATATAATTTGTGTTGGACAGGCCTGTTACATAGTTGTGAGTCGAACAATCTACGTTGCATTGTAGTATTTTATCGAAATTCGAAATTATAGTATGTTTCCAAAATCGCTTAGCAATGTTGCTTAAACACCGTTTGATCGAATATTTTGAATTGTTGTACGCACACGTCTAATAATATTTCATATTTATTAACGTAGGATTTATTTGATACAAAATAAGAATAGCTACTTCAAAGATGACTGATAAACAGCGATCTTGTAAACAAGATGCCTAATTGATGATCGACTTGGCAGACAGTTAGAACTTTAAGAAGGGATCCAGATGCCTGGATGATAATGATGTTAGAGGACCATTGTTTATCAAAAAATATGATAAAGATATTAGCTTACTATTGTTAGTAATTCTATTCACAATTGGCAGCTATAGTTAATATTTTTGCATTCAAGATAACAAGGACGAATTATGTGATCTTCTATAATTGGATGATAGAAAGTAGGACAGTATTCTCTAATCAAAACCGAAAATCTTTTATAAGTATGTTTTCAAAATTAATTCCTTTTCTTTTTTTCATTTTTTATCGACTAGAATTCTGTCTAGATACTAAATTAATATCATTTTAAACATTATTGTAGTCAGTAAAAAGAAAAAACAAATAAAGACAATTTCTAAAAGAAAAAATTGTAAGAAGGATTTACCTTTTGTCAAGGAATTATGTATATAATAAGTTCGTTTAAAGTGGACTCGTATAGAACAAATTTGATTTAGAAACTTTCCAGTGAATAAATATCTAGTATTGTTGAAATAACAAAATGTATTTTTTTTTTCTTTTGAAAATTCTTGATAACATCCTTTTTAGACAGTATTGATAATATATGAAAATATACAAGTGGAATATATTATGAAGAAAACGAAAGCTCTTATAGTAATATTATTATTTTTAATAAACATAGTTCTGAGTCAATAATATTAAATTTTTAACTGGAATTTAAAAAAAAAAATTGGGCAAATTTTGTAGACAAAGTTATACATGTAAGCATTTTGTAATCACTTTCTCTATAGCGTCTAATCTTAAAACTTTAAATTAAATAAAACATATTTTAAATTCAACAATAGCATATGTGCTGGAACCTAATTTTAGCAGTGACAACTATAATCGCTTATATAGTAGCTTTTCTTTGATTTTATGCATTCAAAATTAAAAAATGTTGAAGTTACATCTTCTTGTTATGCCAACTCGACGTTTTCAAAATTCACCATTCACTTAAAAAAAACGCCAGTATTAATTTTTATCCTGGAAAACGAGAGATTATGCGAACTTATACATATTTCAAATCGATCTAAAGCATGAAAGATAATATAAAAGTTTTGACAAAAAGCAAATTTAAAGTATTCAATTTCCTCGTTTGTGTGGCTCTCGACTTTTTCAAAATCTAGAATTATTCTAGCTAAACTAATTGGTATTTTGCTCATTTTAGAACTCTGTTCGGTAAACTTTATATATGTATCGCAGTTCTACATTAATAAGTAATTAATATTTCTATTTAATTGGATTAACTAAACCTGTCGTCCTCACAAACGATCAGGATGGAAACATACTAGCCGATGGCCTAATTAAGGTTATTTCGAACCATTAGCTCGTCCTCCATCATCACAAGAGCTAGCTACCGCTTCTTCCTTTAGAGGCAGAACATATAGTACCTGCGATCGTAGCTAAATGTATGAGGTGGGTTTTTACTCATGAAATATACACAATACCTGTTAATGTATAGAATTTTGTCGTTCTACAATATGTATAAAGAAAGCTGCCAAACTTAAGTACTTATTTGAAAAGACAAAAAAACCATACATTTTTACAAATAGACCATAGAGCAAAAAAAAATCTAATATTTTCAATAACTTTGATGAAAAATTTAATTTCTTTTAAATTAAATTTAATACATTTTTGAATTTCTAAAAACAAAAAAAAAGAAAATTAGCCAACAGTGGGTCTCCTACCATTTTCATAAACCAAAAGAAAAGAGAAATTAATTACATAATTAATGTATGACCTTAAAGGTTATTCTAATAATCAATTAATACCTGTTAAAACGTAGTTAGGAACAAAAATCGACTTTTAAGAGCAAGAGAAATAATATACCCAAGATATCATTAAACAAAATTTTATGTACACAACAAAAAAGAAAGCCCTACCAAAAAAATAGCGACGGTATAAAAAGAAAGAAAATATTTTTAATGGAAGTGCAATATAAAAGGAACCTAAAAGGACCTTTGCTGTTTGTCCAAAGAAGATGAAGAGAAAGTTGTTTCTCCATTCCGGGAGGAGATCGCGTCGTTTGGGAAACAAATTAAAAAGAAATTTTGGTTTACTTTATTAATTGATTGAGAGAGAACCCCTAAAAAAAACTTAGCAAGAAAAATGGGGGGAAAATTTTTGGGTTTGAAAGGTCATTTTATTACATTTTGAAGGTATTTTGTTAGCGCCAATATATGAAAGTGTTTTTGATCGGATAAGAAAAAAAAAGGATTAACATATTTGTATATATAAATCTTATAATGAAAATTGATTCAAACTTTTTTTTGTTGGCATGTAATTTTGATCGCCATTTAATTAAAATTTGTATATTAAATTTTGTGCAAATTTCTTCGTCTTGTTTTTTAACCCCACATATATGTATATAGGTAGATAATAGCCTAGCTTGAAAATACTATTCTGGTGTAAACATACACTAATAACAGAGAGCTTCAATCTAACTCTTTTCCTTGAAAATAGAAATATTATTTCATTTCGTCCCTTTGTTATTTCATTACATTTACTCTCCTAATACATATATGGGGTGTTTTTTTAAGCCTGATAGAATATCCGATACGGATAACTGTCAATCGGAGCTATCATTCTTAGAACTCTTTTTAGTATTTATGTTCAGTATAATCTGCCAAATAATCATTAGGATTGATTAAGAATTATCTAAATTTACTTTGAAAATCTTATAGACTTATTTTATGAGAAAATTGTGTTCAGTAACGAGGTTCAGTTTTGGCTTAATAAGCAAAATTATCGCTTCTAGAGAGAAACCAATCCAGAAGAGACTCTAAAGACCCCAGTAAATTCTGAAAAATGCGGTTTAAACGCCGGTGGCATAATTGGTCTGGCCCTTATATCTTTAAAAACAAGGTAGAGGCTCGCGTTAAGGTCAGTCAGATCGTTACCCAATCATAATGAATGATTGTTTGTTAGAAAATATGGATGACATTAATTTGGTTTCAATAGGATGGAGCTACTTGCTATACAGTGACACAAATCATTGATTTATTGTAATCATGATTTGACGATAATGTATGATATCGAGAAATAGCCATGTAAATTGACCTCACAGTTGGTGTGAATTGACATCTCTCGACTATTTCTCATGGGATTATGTGAAGCCACTGATTTATTCTGATAAATGAGTACGAATTGGCCAAAATTTTGCATGTTATTCGTGACATACGGCCGACATTGCTCGAAAAAGTATCCCAAAGTTGAACTGACAGAATGCGCTTCGTCAAGAATTGCCGCGGTGGCCATATGCCAAAAGTTATTTTTATGCATTTAAGCCCATTTTTTAGTACTTGTGGGTGTTAAAAGTGGCACTAAGAATCGTTTCAGACATGCTTCATCAAAATCGGTCCAGCCATTTAGGCACCAACTCTATATGTAAAGAGTTGGTTGGGTATAAAAGTACCCAAATATATTACGTATATAAACTAGATTAAAGAATTTTATCAGATCATCAAACAATATAATTTACTGCATCTGAATATATCATTTAATTTCTTTTGCGCCAGAAATTAGGAAATTTATAATTACGCGATGAAAATTTATATATTTCTCCAAGGCTTTTTACCTGAAGTACTGGTTCGAATCTCAGCTTTAATCAATATTCTTTCTATCCTATTTTTGGTCATGATTATTATGTACAATTCGAAATATGTATATAATTTATGTTATATGATTTTATCCAAATTAAATCAAATTAATTAGTGTTAACCAAATACTTTTATTGTATAATTAAAAGGATACGGAAAATTGGTCTTCACAAAATTTAGTCGAGGTAAAAATATATTTGTCAAATTTAAAATTTAATAGCATTAATAAATATAATCAGAAAATAAATTTAATTAATTAAGATGTAAAAAAAAACAAAACAGGACTAGAAAGAAGTGAATTTTTTTTTAGTGATAATATATATTTTCTTTTTATTTGTTTTCATCTAAAAAGTTGAGGTTGAACGAAAATATGAAAAAGAAGTAAACGTTTTTCATAAACTTATGATTCATATGGGGATCTGTAAGCCTTCTTGATTTATGACATTCTATGAAATATGACAGACTCCATTTCAAAGAAGAAAAACGAAAAAAACCCGACCCGAATCTTCATTTTTATGAAGACACTTTCTCTTTTTTATTATGGTAATGAATTTGGGGATGAACTCTTTTTTTTTTTCTTCTTTTTTATCAAAGTACCCCAAAGATAATATTTTTTTTCGTTTTTCTTTTCTTTTTTTATGTAAAACTTTCGATATAACAACAAACCAGATATAATAGAATTTGCATAAAAATTGTTGATTCATTTATCAAAAAGAAAAAAAAAGAAGCAAAACTGAGAAATAATATTATTTACAAAAAGATTTTCATAAATTTAATAAAATATTAATTATTATTGAGAAATATCTATAACTGAATTTGGGTGTGACAGATAAAGGGAGTGATTATATAAATACGAATGAAATAACTCAACCCTTAATTTATTTCTTCCATCGAAGAGTTAAAAATGACTTACGTGAACCAAGCCAATAACTAATTTATGTTCTACATCATTACTTTAATCCATGGGTTATTAAATTACGTGTTATTACATATTGCATAGAATAGTATACTTATTCTAGCTCTACGTATATCACCCTGCCACTCTTTTGTGTTCCATTTATGTTCTCCTTGAAATTTATAGTTACTTATCATTATTAGGATGTTTCCAAAAAAATAATCAAAGCTTCGATGATCGCCTGATTCGGTCGAATATCGAGGCTAAATTAATCCCGATATTGTTGCGAAATAATTCGATCAATAGTACACTCTAAATTGAATAACAAATCAAGCTAGTTATAAATCCATTAGGCAGTTGCTACCCCAAATGACTGATGTAGTGATTTAGTGATCGTCTGATTTAAATAATCATCTGAAAAATATTCAACTGATTATGACATCAATTGTTTGTGCCACACTTAATTGGTTTTAATGTAAATTCGTTAATTTTTCCAATGTTTTTTTTTGACAACCGCACATATCAACATCAACTGATTTTTCTAAATCACCTAAACAAACAGATCGCTCGAAAAAAATCAGTTTATAGTAACTACATCAACAAATCGTCATCACTTAGGTGTGGCACAACCCTTTAGAAAATACATGTTGGTAATAATCACTACATCGCTAGCATCATCGCATCAGTACATCACTCGTAGGTTGGACATTTGTCTTATAGGGCTCATCCAGGACTAATGAAATATATTTCAGATAAATTAAAAGTTTGACATATTAATTTATTTTGTACATAAACAACAACCACATATATGGCTCTGTTTGGATTAACTAAAATGCTGACATCTTAGTAAGTGTTTAAAATTGTCGCTCCTTAGTGAAAATTTCCATAATACATTATTCGAAAGTTTATTTTTAACGAAAACTATACTAATTCTTAAAAGTTTTTGCGACTTTTAGTCTATCTTGCATGGTTTAGAAACCGCAATTAATTTAACTAATCTTGAAGATTCCGAGGCTTGCAGAACCAACTCTTCCAGCTTAAATATTTTTTTGTATAGAATTCTGATTCGAAGGATTCTAAGTTAAAGATCGCTGCAATATATGGCATTGGCTGTTACTTCTGGAAAAACTAAAATCACTACAATAGGCTAAATGTTCTGAATGAATTTATAAGTGCGAATTTTCAAAAGTAAATAAGAGCAGATTTTCTTCATATAATGAAAATATATACATATATGTACGTTTCTTGTTTTTATCATAAAACCTTCGATGAATATTTTATTCAAAAACTAATTGTTTTTTTTTTCTTTTTTTGGTGATATTTTCCATTGAAAAACCAAAATTTGTGCCTAATTAGAAATTAGGAGAATTCTTACTCTTCGGGAAAATTAGCAAAATAATAAGAAAATTTATCGTTCAAGTAAGAGCATTTTTTTTTTTTTTTTGCTCGTCTTAAACTTATCCTAAGGACGAATTTTCGCCTTTTAAATGTATCCAAATAATGTTAAGTGGATTTCACTTTAAAACTGTATAAAAGCATACCTTTTTCAAAAAGTAATAGATACTTGAATTTTAACCGCTTTTAATCTTAAATTTCACCAGGAATAAAGCAATAGAAAACACTTGTTACTTAACTTAAGCACTTAGAATCAACTTTTGTAATTTGGATAATTAGATAGGGTTTTTTTTGCTCTTTTTTTTGTGTAAATAAATATTGTACATAATAACAAATAAATAACAGAAATTATTTTGTTTTGGAATGAATTTAAACCAATTTCAAAATGTTAAATATATAGTATATATTTTTTTAGGAATATAAATTTACAGGAAAAAATATTTCTAATATGGAAGAAAAAACCTTTTAAGAAAGTCTAACATATTTCTAATACAATGTTGAAAAGATATTTCGTTTTGGAATAATTTTTAAAGAAGAATATGTTTCTAAAGAAATTATGGGACGTACATAAATACACTGATCAATAAGTAGGTCGGTTCCAATATTTTCTTCATAGTACACCTTATAATTTCACATGAATTGCGAACGATGGAAATTTTTCAATAGTTTATAGAGGTCTTATAGGTTTATAGTGACTTTATCGTTATTATCGATGAAAATTGAATCTTGATATTGTTCATTCTTTTTTTAGTAAAAGATGAGTGAATTTTTGACAATGCTGGTCGAAACATGAAACAGTCTACCTCTGATAACAACTATACCATACGAAAACATCTGACAGTGTTGACATAAAGGTTAATAAGAGTCCATTACAAAACAAACTATCAGATTTTAACAGATTTTAACCGGAATAAAAATCAATACACTGAAGATACTGGGCCCATTTGCATTCTTAAAATTATGTAAATATTGTTTTCTCAGACAAAATGTGTTCTGTAACGCTTTAATTTATGTATTTGAAGTTTTTTGGAATCCATATTAATTATTTAGAAATTTTATTTCAAATTGGTTTTTCAAATAAGACAGATTATTGAATTACCATAAACTTTAATGTTATTAATTTAATTTAAATCTCGAAAATAAATTGACGAAATAAATTGATTTTCGACATTCGCAAAGAATATCGTATTCTTCAGAATACGATATGGTTTAACATAAAATAATTTTTATGATAAAAGGGTATAAAACGACATACGAAATTTTAAAACTTTCTTCATTAATTTCGCGTAGAGAATGAGCACACAATTTGTCATATGCATTTCTAGACATTTCTGTCTCAAGAGCTTTTAATGTCAATGGCTTCTATCCCAGACTTTATATGGTAGTTTTCGAAAATCAGCTGCATAAGTAAAATTTTGTTCACATGTTTTGAGAAGTTTGTATTTAGTATTTGATTACAAGTAAATACGCGTTTTTCTCTTTCAATTTTCAAAGAATTTAAGAATTTAATTTGAACTACTTGTAAAAAAAAAAAAGGTTTTATTTATTTTGATTTAAACGAAAATTCTATACATTCTTTTAAATATACACAAATTTGAAAAGTTGATGAAAATATTAACAAGGGTATATAGTATATACATTCGCTGTTACGCGGTACCAATGGACATGAGAATAACTTACCCCTAAAACAAACACTCGTGCCTCACGCTATTACTTACGAGAATGTAAATATTTCGAAGCTTTTACATAAATCCCAAACATAAATTGTAGTCATTATCGTTCAATTTTATTACCCTTTCACTGAAAAATGTCTGGTTTTTGATTGACTGTCTAAAACGGGTTGATGTACTCTTATTAGAAGATTCTGTAACCTTCAAGCACCATTTTAACATTATACTATTAATTACATGTATTTGTAATCAAAACAGAAAACCTGCAATAAAGTTATATGTTTTTGATTTAAAGGGGGATGCCAAAGTTAACCCCCCAGAAAATTTAATAGTTAGACATATTCTTGTGTGCTACCCCTCTGATTCGAATATTATAAAAATGATAACACTTTTTATTTATGTGAATTTAGTTTATAAACTTTATTTACAACTATTTCTGCGATAACAATTAGTAGTAAAAATATTTATCTTTCAATAATTAATTATTATAAAATTAATTTATCACAGATTATTTAAAATACACAATCACTATTTCCAATAATTTATCACAATTTTTACTTTTAGATGCAAAGTTACTGTTCTGCGCTAGGCTTTAATAAATATTTGAAACACACAATTTGACTTTTCGAATTGAACTGCGTTTTGTTCTATCGGTGTTTCCGCCTTAAATACTTCTTGAGTTCAACTTCGAGAATATTCATGTAAACGAGATTTCTATCAATGTGAAGAAACTTGGAATTTCTCGAAATGTCAAATCAATAGTGCTCATTTGTTTGCTAGTTCGTGTTTTTTTAGAATGTTTTCGTGATTTCATAGAATATTTGAAGGTTTCGCGAACCATCAAATATTCTAATTTATTCCTTTTTGTTCTATTTAATTACGCGTTAGTGAAATATAGTGCAGTACGTAAAAGTCTTAACGCTTTATAATGTAGTAGAGAGTCGCATAGTACTAATTAATAGCTCTATAGGACAAATACGTGACTTGGAAAGAATATGTTTTATAAGTTGTAGAAGGAAATTCGAAAAATCAATCTGATTACCGCCAGTTTTATTATTGCACATCATGCAGGTTGTTATATAGTATACAGTATACAGTATATAGTATAGAGGTCGCAGTACAGGAACACCCTAAAATAAAATCTAAAATCGATATAGTATATAAGTAAAACTGTGAGCGATTATTTTAAGACCGATGAATAGATTGTACAGCATGTCAACAAAAATATTTATAATCCTTATAGTTATTTTTTGTACCAACAATATTCTCTAAAAATTTGAAAAGGATCAATTTCATAGTTTCTTTTAAAAAACGTCCTAAATACCAGCGTTTTACCTAGGGTTACCCCCTTAATAAACCAGCAAATATCTTTATTGAAGAAAAGTGTTGGGCTCTAATGACTATACATTTTATATTTGCTTTGAAAATTATTTTCCTACTAAAGCTTTATGTAATTTATCTTCCATAAATTAATATTGCTTGCATAAGCAATTAGAACAGTATTTTTGTATGTTTTAGTTTTTTAAGGTTAAATAATATATTATAAGTAAAGTGAGTGTTATTTATGGAAATTGTATATACTTACATATTCTGTTTGTGAATCCCTTTTCAGGTCAATGCGCTTCTATTTGGAAACATATCCTTTTATGTTCACCGGTATTAACATATGACATAAGTAACTCAGGTATACTCGTACACACTTGATACACAAATCATCTATCTTGTAAAAGATGTGAATATGTTAAATTGTTTTTATATTTAAATATATGACTTGTTCATTAAAAGAAGATAAGAATTTTCAAAAAGGAAATACATATTATATTATTTCTTCATGACCGAATTCATATTACTACAATCTGTTGACATTTTTTTTTTGTTAAATGCTAAATTTTTTATATTTTTATTTAAAAATATTAAAAAAAAGAAAATTTGTTTAGTAAATATAACTAATATGAACTTTTATTCAAAAGAAAAAATTAAAATATTGAAGTAAAAACTAAAAAGAAGATCACAAGTTGATAAGTATCCGTCAAATTTTGACATATTCTTATACTATAGATAGTCATAAGACTAAGGGATCACAACTTTATAAATTTACGTGTCTATTTTTAGGATAGTCATAGCAAGTTCTGACTGTCATAACATGACGTCATAATCACAACTCCAACAATAACAGTTGAAACTGTCACAAAGTCACATATTTATAATTATGATTTGACTGCTAGAATATGAATTTTCTTAGTAGTAAAAAATTTTTGTGTTTGTAAATTAGTCATAAGTTAAAAATAAGTATATTAGATCATTTTTAAAATATCATTAGATTTCTAAGATCATTTATGGACATTACGATTAAAAACTTTCTTCTCTAGTATATATGCGATGAAGCTTAAAACTCCTTAGGTACTTTTTAAATTTATTTCAAACAATAAGTAAATGTCTAATAGTTTATTCGACATTTTATAGCAGAGACAGGTCAATTTATTTTGAAACTTGTTATTTTTTTTTACATATTTGTGTATATGTTTTTCAATAATATGGTATAGTGTACCAATCGTATATTAGTTTTCATAAAAGTTCAGGTTTAGTTTGGAATTCTCTATTATGGCGTTTATATGATCTACTTGAAGTCGACTTCAATCTTTCAATTTGAAGTTGATTTGAAGTCGATTTCAAGTCAATCTTTCAATCTGGTAAAGCTAAAAAACACGGATTGAGTATGAAGTCGATGATAAGTCAATTTTGAACTCGCCATGTAAACGTCATATATGTTGCAATCTTTTTAGTATATTTTCGTACAAAAAATGCATCGTCTCTATGGATAGGGACCATATTTATATAGGTTCATGACATGTTTTGTAGGGAAAAAAAGGCACGGTTATGCGTTCCATCAAATAATTTCAGTGATACCAACATTCGGAGTTAAAAGTTATAAGAACGTAGATCCCTTTTTTTGTGAGAAAGTGTAATAGTGGCCGATAGAATTCCCAAAAACCACAACATAGTAACCGTGCCTATTTTTCCCAGCTAATATACAGCTAATATATAGAAAGAAACGTTTTGATCTTAGGTATAAAGCGATTTATCTAATTAATCATCTCTAGCTGTTCAAATAATTTTGAAAATTAAGATTTTTTGTTTATAATCATAAAATGAGCTAAGAACAATGAGTATAGTCTTTAATATTTGAACAAAATGCATGCCAAATATGTTTCTTGTTAAGGAACTCAATACCTTTTAATCTACAATATAAAATTGGCTATATCCCGATTTTGGTTTTTTGTATGTTTTTTGCTAATAATATATGATATGATAGTATAATCATTACCTTTATATGTGCGATGAATACCAGAAAAGTAGGAAACTTTTTATATGCTACTATCAATGTTTTTCATAGCCAAGGTTTTCAGTTCTTTCCTTTTCTTAAATATATTTCTATTTTTTTTTTTTTTGTATACAGCAAGTTTCTTTTATATTTTCTTTTCTGTGAAACTTATCAAATAAAGAAAGATAAAAGATTACTAAAAACCTGAAATATACAAAAAAAAAAGAAAAAAATAGAATATAAAGAATAGCAATTGTATAGGTCCAGTATTTACGAGAAATGGGAAACATTCTACACTGCAAAGGATATACCTTGTGAGTTCGAAAAGGTTCGTTTTCGTTTCTTTTATGAACTTTCACCTATTAAGCTCTCTGTCATATGTACCGAAAACGTGATAAGCTATCAATAAACAGTTCACATCCCTCGTCTGCATGTCATCCTTATACGTATTTATTTGTTGTGTTTTTTTTTCTTCTATTCCTTAAAGTAATGACTTCTTGTGTTTTTTTCTATCTTCTTTCTATACTTTAGAATAGTATATGTACATTCTAAAAGGATAGATCTGGAATAAAAAGAAAAAAAAATGAAGGAAAAGAAAGTTATTCGATCCAATTATTATTAAAAACTGTCAGCGATTTATGTCATTTCATATAAGCGTGCTTATGATCTTATAATCTATTATAAATTATTGTATAAAAACCAATTCTTATAGAATATCATATTCAATGAAAGATGATATATTTGATTTTCATGGTTAAATATTAACAATGGACATGATAAATATTAAACTGATTATAAAACTTTTGTACTATACTATAATAACCTAATTTCTTTATAATTCTTTTTTTTTATCAAAGATCGATATTTTATTACCTGTTTTTTATTATATCAAAAATTGCCATGTAATATTTGTTATTGAGAAAATGTCAACCAAAAATGTATGTTGTCATTGATTTTTCATTGCCATCAGAAGAATTATGTTATTCTAAAAGTAAAACATATAGTAACGTAAAATCGGCCTATAGCTGATTTTTTGATACCCTATGATAGAAATAGGACTTGTAGTTAACAAATTTATAGTTCAATGAATTATATTTCAGAATGAAGCACCAAAAGTACTATACTAATATTTCAAGGTTTTTTCTCTATAACTTTGTTTCGTATTTTACAAATTCGCTTTAATTCACAGGTAGGCTGGGACCTAATTGCATAAATATCCTCTGGAAATTTTATTGAAATCGGTATATAAGTTTTGAGAATACATCAGAAAAACTTTATGAGCAGGTTTATTTTCCCCTGCGACTATTTCTTTCTCCACTATCCTGGGACTGATTTTACTGAAATTTACTATGGTATCGTCCATTTATATAGTCAACCCATACAAATAATTTAAACAAAATTGCTCCACAAACTTTCAAATTAAATTCGAAAAGCCTATAAACAAAAAAACGACAAAACTTTCTGCTCACTTTGGCTTTTGCTTAATAACATCTTTCCCCCTCGGTCGATTTTGCTGAAATGTAATACCAAACCAAGTTAAAGAAGAACCAACTCACATTGCAAATTTCATCAAAATCACATTTTTGAGTTATCTTATATACGGACAGACGGACATGCAGAAATCGATATAACTTTTGATTCTCTGCACAACCTTTCTACGATGATTATTTCGATGTGTTACAAATGTCGTGACAAAACTAATATACCCTCTGGTAGTGTCTGCCATAGGGCATAATAATGATAAATTATGTTTACTGGTTACTAGTAACTAGAAATGGATTCTTTATGACAATCCCAAATGCAAAAAAACTTGCTGCGATCCCGGCCAGCCATCAACATCGACTGCAAAAAGCCGAATATCAATGAAAAGAAGACTGCTCTGCATTTGGAAGGGTATGGTCTACCACGAACTTTTAAAAACGGCAGTGACTGTTTCACTACTGATCATTAGAGACAACAACTAATCAAATGGAATCGCTCTCTGTAGAAAAAACGACCAGAATGGACTCGTAGACACGATAAAATGATTTTGCAGAAAATGTTGGAAGCTCTTGGCTGGGAAATGCTACCTCACCCACTGCATTCCGCATACCTTTATCCTTTTGATTACCACTCGTTTCGATTCATGCAGAATTCCCTCTTTGGAAAACGCTTCATTTTTTTTGAAGTACTCAAAAATTGGCTTGATTCATTCATAGCATCAAAAGGTAAGCAATTCTTTTGAGACGGAATTCATGATTTTCCAAAAAGATAGGTAAAAGACATAGCTTCCGATGGAGAATACTTTGAGTTTGTCTTTTAAATACTTGTTTTTTTTTAGCAAAAAATAAAAAACTTTCAAAGAAAGTAAATAGAAAATAAGTAGAAAGTAAGTTGCTCAGCTATTAATTTAAATGTTATTTATATTGGAAATTGTTTTATTCGAATTTGTGTTATTTGTTCAGCATTGTATCTCAATAGATTATGTATTTTTTCAGTTGGTTTATCATAGTGTACGTTTAATTTAACAAATTCTACAATTGCAAATCGATTTGTTAAATTCAATTATAGATTTTGAATATTTTCCTGGAATGAAACGAATCTATAGAAAAATTCCATCCACATGGAAAATAAAATGACAAAAATTCAGTTGAATGAATTTAATATAAAAAATAGCGACTGCCAAATATCCTTCCGATAAAAACGAATAAGTTATTCACTTTAAAATTCTAAAAAGAATAAAATTCAAATTTTATTCATACTACTAAGTTTTTACGCGTCCATTTATATTATTTTCTATTGGAAAATGTTCGATTCGCAATATTTGTCATTCGATTTTTTCTTCTGGAACTAAATTAATTTATTTCAATGAAAATCTTTAATAATTCTGAAAAGAAGAAAACCATTTTCATTCATTTCGTATAACAACATAATAACATAAAATATTTATCATAAATGTTAATTACATCTTTTTAACTTTTTTGTTTTTCGTAACAAGATGATTACAAAAGCTTAATCATTTGAAAAGAATGTCCGATGGCAATTTGTACCACTTGAGTTTTAGGTATTTTCCGCGCCTTACCATATGTATGTATTATGATTTCTATTAGTATTGCTCACATTATCAACGAATACATAATATTGAATATACAGGTCGGTTTGAAAGTAACATTTGTTGTATGTACTTCAATAAGTCTGTTTTATTTACCACTTGTTCTGGCGTAGGGCAAATTTTTACATTGAAAACAAAAACAACAAAAGGGCAAATCCTGCACTACTTTCAGACCAGGGGTAACTATTACACCCGAATTAGTTCAGTTTTCTACCATAAAAAGTGTATTAGCTAAAAGTTTCTCATTTCATTACAATATGGTTGCTAAACAGCACTACAAACATTTGGATTAAAGCTTTCTCCTACTCTTGCTCGTTTTATTTGCCACTTACTCTGCTCCAGGGTAGGGTATGGCAAATAAAACAGACCTAATATTGTATCATGATGGATTCGAATATATACTGTTGTTTTTTTTAGCTAAACAATTCAAATAGTTTGGGTTCTGATCACCTATAATGGCAATGATGGACGATAAACTAAATATTTAAATAATTAAAACATAAGACCCCGGCTAATAGCTTTTGTTGGGAAGTCATGTTGATCTCGGATCCATGATGAAGCTAACTTTAAGCATTTATTACGATTATTACGATTATTGTGATATGTTAGCTGTGTTTTTTTTTTGGGAAAAATAAGCGCCATACATTTTATAGGGCCTAATTTAAGGAATATTATTTATCCAGGTCTAATTTAAGGACAGTTATTTATTACTGTGTTCCAGATAATAGATAGCACAAATCAAAACTTTTGTTTTTCTATTGCAGTTTTTGAAATGACAGAAAATTAGTTGGAATTTTGAATCTTACCTGATTTTGGTCATTTTTATTTTTATTTTTATTGCTTTGTGCTTCATTTGGTTAAAACAATACCTCAAAAGGCCGTCTCGCAAAATATAATTTGTTTTACTTTCACTATTTGTCTCAAAAAATAATTTTGAATTTTATCTAACCTGAGAAGACATGACTGAAGTTGGCTGCCTGTTCTATCAAAAAATATCAGAAGTACCAACATCTGAAACTAAAAGTTTTAAGAACTTAGATTGAAAAAATTGTTTTTTTTTGAGAAGTTAAAATAGTGTCCGATAATAGTGTCCAGCAAAAACAAAAGTGTTATGAACTTAGACATTCTGTTGAGAGCTTAAAGGCATTTGACGCAATATAATCGCATGCCAATTGACTGGAAAAGATAGTTAATTTCTGTTTTATGATCTTGCTTAGACCTCGCAAAATGGTCTGATAATTTTTTCGATTAATTACACACTTATAAGGATTTTTTCTGTTAATCTATTGTTTTGTTTTCTTTTTTTTTAAATTATGAAATTTAAAGAGCTTAATTACTTTTGAACCACCTTTACATATAATTATATAAATCAATTTCTTATTATAAATATGTTTGTGCGAAATGTGTATATTTTTATGTAGAAATTTTTCAGGTTTTCCATGGATTTCAGAGCTTTTCTATGTGGTCAAAATGTAAAGTGAAAAATATAGTAAAGAGAAAACTTTTCCTATAGTTCGGTTGAGAGAAAAAGAAATAAAATAGAAAAACTAAATATATAGTAGAGAAATAAACCAGGGACTTATGGCTGGGTAAACTTTTTTGTTTTTATTTTATTTTATGTTTCTGACATTTAGAAAATGTTTCCCATATAAATACGTAATACAGTGTATATTCGCAGAAAAATTGAAACATTTCTCAGTCATATAAACAAAAATGCCATGAACAATCAATAATTAAATATGAAACTAAGTACATAAGTATGTATTATACAGAACTCTCTATTCAACATAAATACTTTTCTTTCATATCGATCTACGGATTAACCAGAATATTAAAATATACTGTGAAATGATTTTTGGATACTGCATTATTTTAATATTCGTAGTTTCTATGAAAAACCCTAAATAATGTTTGCGATTTAATTTATATAGGAATTTCCCATTACATGAAGATTTTCATACATATTTTAAGAAAACGTATATTCTAAATTTTCTTATAAATATGAGAACAATCAAAAGAAAATCTTTAGTTTTTCATATGAAATTACAAATAAAAGTTTATTTCTTATAAAATATCTTAAGTGAATTTAATTTGAACAATTAAATATTAAATTGAATATTAATTATTAAAATAATTGAAAGGAATTATTTCTTCGAAACTTTTTTAAGAAAATTTTGTATAAATTGTACTAAAAGCAGTGTTTTCGAAAATTTTTTCAGATTAAATAAGGATACTGTTTAATAACTGGAAAGTACTATGTAGGTTGATATTTAAAAAAAAGCCTAATATGTAATATTTAGCCTACAAATCTGTCATTAAAAAAGCTCGCAAAAGTATACACACGTTGTGCAGAATACCATTTTTCCTTGCTTGTGTTGCATATCAATCACAAAACATTTCTCGGCATCGTTAAGCAAATTTATAGCCCGTGTTAGAGAAGATCATTTAGGTTATTCATCAATAGTTCCAAAATTTGTGTGTGTGGAAATTTTTTATATTATTGTAGGCTTATTCGAGGAATGTAGCAAATACTAATCATGATGTACTGATTGAACTCATTCGAAAGTGCTCAAATGGTAATATGCTTTTGAAATTGAATATGATAAATATTGTGTAATATCAAAAGCTAAGTTAATCTGAATATCAATTTAAATTGTGACTAACTTCACTCTAATGCCATATTTCGGTGCCATCTGTTTTATGGGAAAGGTACATTATTCCTCTTTCTAAATCAATATGTCCTATGGTAGATACTACCAGAGGGTATATTAATTTTGTCACTAAATTTGTAACACATATAAAAAATCATAATAGAATGGTTGCAAGGATATATGTAGATATGTAGAATATCAAAATCAACAGGGCTGCAACTAGACCAAATGATGCGAAATCTTCCGGTTAAACAGCTGAGATTGGTCAATCGGTCGACTCCGATCCTCTTGCATGGCAACGCTCAGCTACACATCGCACGAAACACCGTGGCAAAGCTACAGGAGTCGGAACTTTGAAACTATCCGTCACCCACTATTTTCAACAGATTTTGCACCAACTGAATACCGCTTCTTGGTAGAAAAACAATTTAATTCCAAAGAGGCTGTAAAAAGTGTCTTCCAAGACTTCATCGAGCCAGGATTCTATAGTAGAGGAAAAAATAAACTGCTGCTGAAATGTCAATAGTGTATCGATACTATGGGCGCATACTTTGATTGAAAACAAAAAGATTTTATTTGAAAAAAAAAAAATTACAACAAACGTTCATTTTATCGACTAGCATTTGATATTATACAAGCCAATATATCTATCAACTTTTTGTATCTGTAAAGGATTATATAAATCAATTTCAGACATATTGTATGTATGAACTTGGTTTAGGTTATTACGCGATCATATCCGTTGTAATTTTCTTTCAACTCATAATGACCAATTTCTTTTCTTTCACGAAATTGAGTGTGGTCTAGCCAAATTGAAAAAAGTATTATCTCCAATTCGACAAGTTCTCGATTCGAATAATAAAGCTTTCAACAGTAAAAGTTTTCTCTGTAAAAAAAAAGAATTAATGACACCAGCAAAAGATTAATGATGAAATAAAGTAAATATCGAAAAAGGGTACTAAAAGAAACGACCCTAAAAAGGTCCCTCCTTCATATACCTACCGATAACTATATGTTCGCTGATTTTATATGTTTTTATTTTTTTTTTCTTGCTCCCGGGTCTACAATTGTGTTTGCGCACCTTTCCACTAATCTACATATTATGGTCACTAAAATAATGGACATACATTAATTTTACATCAGTGCATAACCTTCTGTAAGTACTTAAATTGTGATAGGGTTTAAGTACAAGTACACGATGGTAGTCTGTATGTTTAATATTTTTCTAAAATTATTCTACCATTTCAATTAAATTTGACAAATAATAAGTTTAGAAGTTTTCGGAGTTGTAAAAATAATTATCATTGGTATGATTAAGCTAAAACTAATAAAGCAAAGACAAATATAGCGAGTGAAAATTTTCTTGTTGGCTTAAAGCCTTTAAAGTCTAGTAAAATTAATCGAGTTTAAACCTCCAATCTTCCATGATTTCATATTTTGCCTATATAATCGATTATATGCCAATCACATTTAAATTGAATTCCAATTGGTTAACAGAGAAAAAAGAGAAAAAAATTCACATAACTTTGTTCATAATTCATATAGAAATTGTTATCATAAATATAATCTCACTTTTATATAAAACTAATCCATAATATTAACAATAAAGGCCCAGAGTGTTGTTCTTTCTTCATATATCACGACATAATAATATATATTCAATTAATATTTTTCCTATTTTTTCTTTTTTTTTTTTTGTATAT
Organism: Xylophagus ater; assembly: GCA_963422695.1. Lineage (NCBI taxonomy): Eukaryota > Metazoa > Arthropoda > Insecta > Diptera > Xylophagidae > Xylophagus > Xylophagus ater. Next base: position 13,254,450 of record OY730486.1, on the reverse strand, counting down.
AAAAATAATCAAATCAATAAAAATACTATTGTGCGGTTTTTTTTCTATTATTTTTCGAATACTTTTCTGTATTATTTTTAATGTTTCATGTGTAAATGACCGACATTAAATAATTGTAATTCAAACACGTGCTTGTTGTGTTAAAAACATCTACCTTCTCTTAAATCCCGAATGAGTAAAGTCTTGTAATAATGGTTTTTCCCGGGATTTCAAGTTCAATTCGACTAAAAGTTACAATATATATACAAATATAAATAAATTTACAACAAGATAGAATGTTTTCGTCCTTTTTAATGTATATAAACATCAGGGACGAGTGATTCATATATTGAAGAGAATGAGTGGTTTCATAGAAAAATTCAAAACATGAAAAATTAAAATTAAAGTTTATTTACTCATTCATTTAAAACAATGAAAATTTCATTCTTAATCTATGGTTGAGACGAACTTATTATATTAGGAGACATGAACAAATATAATTTGAATACGCCTGAAAATATGCAGTTTTGTAGCAAATTTATCGAAACATGCATTTCTGAAAGTTCTTAGTACTAGAAAATTGTATAACTCTTTCGTCTCAAAATATTACAATACAAAGAAGGATGCTTGATTTTCTTAATCCTCGTTATCATGTTTTCAGTAAATTCTTTATATTCATAATGTTAGCAAAAAGTGCCTCCGTTCATCAGGAACTCACGCTTCGTTACTGATAAACATGTATATATACATATATTGTAAAATACATATGTTTTATGCCGGTACAATTTACACTATAGAATTTTATATTTGTATGAGCCATAAGCAACAATGTTATGTTCTGGAATATCGTGAAAAATGTTATATAACTGTTATAACAATGTTTATATACATTAATTTTAATAATATATATTCTAAAATTTTTAAATTGTGGATTTTTCCACCTTCTTCATAATATTATTATAAGAAATCAAATAGAATAAATAAATATATGATTTTTTTTTATGTGGTTTTTCTTGTAGGTTTCGTCTCATTTGTTCTTCTAGAATGTTAAATATTATTAGTATATAGTATAAAACCCGAACAGATAGAAAGTTTTTCATCAAAAATTCCTGGGGAGTTTACTTCTATTATACATATGTGGTAACGTTGGTTTGGCTTATGGTTGCGATTTTTTGTTTTCTTCACTGTTGCGTTTCATAGTATTTTTCATAGTATATTTTCTAGTATTTTCAGTATTTTCTTCATCATCTGTTTTGTTATTGTTTCTACAAAAGAAACGATGACTTTTGTATGCTGCTTTTCATATTGGTCATATTTTATATTGCATTCGATAAAAATATATAATATCAAAAATGTTTTTAAACAGCGCAGATTTTTTTCGTTTTTTTTCCAAAACAAAACTGATTTTTTTTCCACTGATTTTTCACTTCACAAATAAGGATAGGAATAAAAGGCCCCTGGGGATATTTACCCCATACACAATAATATACGGAAAATCTATTACAACATTGCACCTTATACACAAATACTATTTTAAATAAATTTGATATAATATCATTCTATTCTAAAGTATTTCAAAAATTGCATATGTACAGGCGTTGTATAAAATACTATAAAAAGGATAAAAATCTTCAAGGAACAAGAATTCTGTCTATATATAGATATATATATATTTAAATTAAATTTTATATTTTCCAAAGGGGAAATGAAAATTGTTTTTTATGGTATGTGTTTCGGATATTATATGTGTACATTAAATCCCTCCATTTTCATAGTGGAAAATTTTCTTAAAAAATTTGTTCATAGTATAATTCTTTGATTGTAGTGGTTTTTTACTTCGTTTGTAGATGAAAAGAAGGGCAAATCCTATCTAGGCAAATGTTTTATCAGGAACGTAAAATTTGTTGCAGTGCGTAGGCGGTTGTCGTAGACGTAGCCACCACGTGCTACGCTGTCTACAACAAAATAAAAAAAAAGAAGAAAAATAAAACATTTTTTTTTGTATAAATTTGTACAACCCCACTTTAATAATAATAATAATAATAATACTAAATTTATGAAAAATAAATTAATTTTTGCTAATATCTTTAAAAAGCTCATAAATAAATAAGAAAATTTTTTTTTATATACAAAATAAAAGTAAAAAGAAAGTTGCCCAAAAGAAAATTATTTTTGATGTGAGAAAAATTAAATAAAATTTTAATAAGTAAAAACCGAAAGAGAAAATTTAAGTAATATATTTTATTTAAATTTCTTTCTTTTTTTTATGTTTTTTATGTTTTTTAAGTGATTTATATAAAAAAAATTTGAAATATAAATATTTTTGAAAGTGTTTTAATTATTTTTTAAAAAAAAGAAGAGAAAAATATTAATTTTGTGCTATAATTGAAAAAAAAATATTTAAAAAAGATTTTAGTTTTTTACGGGCACGGTATTTTTTTTTTGCATTTGTATTTAAAATACATTCTAACGAACTTAAAAAATAAAAAAAAATAAAAAGGAGAGAAATTATTGCAAAACTCTTTTTTCGAAGCACAGAGTGGAGTTGAGCTCCTTTTTGATTTTACAAAACGAGAAAGAAAAAAGGTAACGAAAAGTTATTTTCCTTTTAAATTCTAACTATTTCAATAAATGAAAAATTATTAATAAATAAAATATACAATAATATAAATACTTACTATTTGATTAAGGAGTTCGAAGAAAACAGTTCAGTTTGGTTTCGTCTTTTTATGTAGAAAAGGGTTTTATGGTTTTAATATGTAAATATAAATTACCCTTAAATTGCCTGGGAGCAAAATATTATTTCAACTAAAAACCTTGCAAAAAATAACAGAACAAGGATAGTTGAAAAATTAAAAAAAAAATTTATACAATTAATTATTTAAATCTATGATTTAAGACAATAAATTATAGGAAATCCTTCAACAGTGCTTCAAATAAAGACCTTTGTTTAAGCGAAGCATTTTTTGCTTCTTTTTTTTTAAACTTTGCTAAAGTATAAAAAGATTTAAATAACAAATTTTCTACAAAAATGTAACTTTAGAAGTTTATGGGACCGCAATCAGCCATTTATATCATGTGATATGTTTGTGGTCCATGTACCAGTGACAGTACGATATGTCGGGAATCTCTGGATCGATCTTGACACGTACATCTCTGAGTTAATGGGTTGTAGAATTAATACTTACTGTGATTTAAAAGGGGGCATTAGTCATATGATTTCCCCAATTAAAAAAATTAGTTTAAGTAATTAAAAAATTAAGATTTTGATTTGAGAGGCAAACAAAACCCTGGTCAGGTATGATCAAGTCTGGTGTACTATGAGTTACTGGAACCTAGTGAAACAGTTTATGGTGATCGTTAATCAATTTGAAGCAAAATATCCAAAAAGGCATGATAAAGTGATTTTCTAACATGAAAACGTTTGTTCGTATATTGCAAGATCTGTGAAGGACACTTTAGAAACATTTGGGTGCGACATTATATCTCAACCGTCATACTCAACAGATATTGTATCATCTGATTATTACTTATTCCGATCGATGCAGTAAGCCTTAGAACGGTTCAGTTCTTAGGCAGATATTAAAAAATGGCTCGATGAGTAAATCGTTTCAAAAGAACTAGACATATTTCATCGAGGTATCCGTTTGTTGTCCAAAAGATGGGAATAAACGTATCTTTTTATATAACGTATAAAAATTATGATCTGATTTTTTGGGCATAGTATATCGGAATTGTGATTTTTAACTAAATTGGCTTAAGTACTCGATTTTTTGATGATATTTTATATTTTCTTGATTGGAAATTATAAATAATTTTCGGTGCAAAATTAAATTTTATATAAGTATTATATACATTTTTTTTTAATATATCTAACCATTTGTCGGGAAAGTCAAATATTTAGTTTAAACAAATTGTATGGCTGATTCGAACAAATTTGGTTTTGTGCCCATTTATTTCAAAAGAAATAAAATTCTTTTAACTTTATCTCCAATAATTCCAAATTAATGAAAGTTGAAACTCGCGTATTAAATATTTTATAATAAGAAATTCGTTCATATATAGCAGCCGATATATATTTTCATCTAGTTTGTTAAAATTGATTTATAATAATAAGGAAAAAAAAGGGTTTTAAAAAAGGGTTAATATTAAGTTTGTAAGTCAAAGAGAACAATCGTTTATTTATATTATATTAGAATATTCTATACGACCATAATACGTTACGGTTTGTTTGTTATATGATATAGATTTCCACAGAAAAGAGGTTTACATGTTTCATACTGAAGAGAATATTCTTCAGAAAGCCTATCTAACCCAACCACCTCAAAATTCCTATATTATTATTCTCGGGTATCGTATCTTCAATCCAAACCAAAAATATTTTCTCATTCTTAAGCGAAATACCGAAAATTGCTTCTAAAAATAGTCGACTTAAATACTATCAGATTTAATGAAAACTTTAATAATCAGTAAAGTGTTTTTATATACTATTCTGTATAAACTTTACTATATAGATATATTGTTAGAACATGGAAAAATTAGATGTTCAAAGGAGATCACATTTTAAGAGATTTACAGGAAAATACATGGTTTTTCTTATTTTCTTTTTCATATACATAACAAATATGTACTCGTCAAAGTTTTAGTAAGTATATACATATATATATATATAGTATAATGTCATCAAATGCGTATTAATTTAAGCGAAGTTGACACAAAAAGCTTATTTTTAACTTAACGTAATAATATTATTTTCTAATATTGAAAGTGATTTTTTCGGGTTGTCTCAAGAGATTTTTGGTAAATTCTTTAGTGGATTTATATAAAATTACCTTTGATTATTTGAAACACGATTTTAGATGGTCTAATGATTTGTATTTAAGTTATACTTCTGCTTCATTTCATGTTCCCAAAAATATGGATAACAAAATCACGTTAAGTTATGCTCAGAACTACAGGCCAGAAGGCAAATTTTTCATGGGAAACAAAAACTTTTTAAAGACTATCGTTTTCCGGGCAAGACCTTTAACCTGTTACTATAGAACTTCTGGATTTTTTGGGTGAAAACCCGAGACAAGTCATTTTTAAAAACTGCTTTTGTATTTCAATTGTCATGCATAAGTCCTGCAGAGATCGAAACAAATGTTAGTCTCATGACGCAAGGTTAGGACTATGTGACGAATGTTTAAAAAAGACCCTAGCTAAGGTCTCTTAATTTTTATATGTGGTCTTACGTTATCATAATAAAACACAATACTGGAGATATAAAATATTTGCCTTGATTCATAGTTTTGTACGAAGTCTACTTTGCTATTGCCTCATTTGGTATAGAAGATTATTGGCTAGAATGAAAAACATACTCCTATAATACAACTATCCGTCGGGAATTTAAAAATTTCTTTATATATACGAAATTATGAAATTTAAACGTGGTATAAGTTAAGATAGGAAATCCTTCAAGTTTCGAATAAGTAAAGCTTCACGAAAGTTTTTTGAAAATAAACACTGAATTAAAAAATAACAAATTATCACAAACCGACACAAAAATTGTAGGTAAAATACAAGGCAAAAACTTCATTTCTGTGGGCATGAATGTAAAGTTTCCTTAAAAAATTATTTCGAATTTTACAAAGAATTTTATGTGATATTTCATTACCAAATTTTCTTAAATAAGTTGTTTGCTCGGAGCGTTGGAAGTTCCTGGGCATTACGGAAGAAATACACAGATTAACAGAATTGTTAGACGTTTTTCGCATATTAGCTTTCTAGTATTTTGACTAAAACAACATTTTGTGAATAAACTTCTTTTGATTTTAATATAAGTTTATTAGAAATAATAAAATAAAAAGAATTTAACTTAAGAAATTTAATAAATCTCGATACATCTTAAGAATGCTTAAAACTCTATATGAAACTTAATGATTATATATTTTCTTTATTTATGATTTCATCAATCCGATCACGTGCATATGAAATACTTGCATAAACTCCTGGCAAATTTGATTGTCCACAACTAAATCCCCATAAGACTATACCAACAAGTGTTTTATTAACAATTAATGGACCACCAGAGTCGCGATGGCAAGTACCTTCACCATCTTCCGGTAAACCAGCACATATCATTGAATCACGTATATCATCTTTATATTCTATAGCATACAATTCTTTGCATATATTCAAATCAATTATTGGTACTTCAACAGAATTCAATTGATCTGATATTAATCCGTCTTGAAGAAATTCTCCCCAACCGCTAACCGTACCAATGGTACCAATACGAAATGTTTGATTTTGTTTTGCCATTTCAATTTTTTGTATTTCTGGGCCATAATTTAATTTCTCTTCAAGAAATGCAAGCATTATATTATTATATTTATGAAAACTTTTAATTGCAATTATATTTCCACCGGACGAAGATTTCGATGAACCGACTCGCACTTTATAATAACGTATATTTTCAACATTGAAAATACAATGAGCTGACGTTATAATGACATTTTCATCGATTATACTTCCACCACAAATATGTTGACCGAAAAATAATATAGAAACTTGCCATGGAATTTTATTGATTTGGATTTCATTTCCACCAATAATTCGATTTTCAATTATTCCATTCGATAGAATTATATTCGAATGTGAATATGTTAAAAATGAAAAAAATATAAAAATTATTAACTGAATCATTTTATACGACCGACTTTAAAAGTTTTTAGCTTAAACTTTTATTCTCGAAATTATTGTATAGCATTTTATAGTATTTTTATAATGCTTTACTTTTTTCTTATCAAATACATATTATCAAAATTTCATATGATATGATATGATAAAAGATTGATTTTAAAATTTAATTAAAAAATTATTAATTAAGACAACAGATAAATCGATTTTAATCCCTATTTGAAGAAAATTACTCGTGTTTTTTTTCTTCACAAAAACTCTGATAAAACCTCTGATATTGTATATTATACTACTATACATTCCAATAGGGTATGTGTTCTTAAGGCATAGCCTACATGTTTAGAGGATTTATATATATTTTGATTTTTACATGTCCCTCAGTCTGTCCATCATTGATTTCGTTGAAATTTAGGGTATCATTGACTCAATTTGGAATTGTATTCCAGGAAAATGTGTAAAGGTGGTACAATGTTATACAGGTAAATCTAGTAGGACCACAAAGTTTTGTTGAGATTTAACTAGAATACTTGTAGACCAATTTGATTTAAAATTAATTTGCGCCATGGTTATATAAAATAAGATAGTACAGAAACAAATAATTTTAATTTTGTCTGTCCATTAAGATTTGAAATATTTCTAATTAGTATTTTGGATGTAATTTGAAAACGAATTTACTAAATATTATAGAATTTACATCAGAGTGTTCAGGTTATCATGAAAAGCCCCAGCAAATATAACAGATAAACCCTTTCAATATTGTTAGAATGTTAGTTAATTCATTGGACTATACTATAGATTTAACTAAAAGTCCTATTTCTATCAATAGGGTGTAGTCCAAGCCATAGTCTCATTTTAAACTGCTATATAATTTCGTTATTATCTCATCTTTGAGCAAAAGAACATTCTCTAATGGAATTTGTACACAGAGATTTTTGAGAATGTTAATAAAATTATGTAATTATTTATCTCTGATAAAATTTTCATAAATTCTAAGATTTTTAGTTCTAGATAGAATTTAAATCTTCTTCTTTTACTAAATAAGATACAATTTTGAATTAATCGTTTGGAAAATAATATTATTTGAAGATTAAATACCCAAACTGAAATTTCTTATAATGGAAGTTGGTTGGAGTTAGGGTTACTTGGAAATTTTCGAATATTTTATGGATTTTTATGTTTTTGTAGCTAAATGAGCAAATATTTCTGCGGGTATTTTTTTTTTTTTTAATACGGGTTACCAATATTGGGGAACTAAGTAGATGGACAGTTTTGGCTACAAAGTAAAATGAGCTTTAAAATATTATACTATAAAATCGATTTTTGCACAATTTTTATTTTTGGGCGCTAATTAGCGATGGATAGAAGGCATGTATAGCAGGATGTATAGTACTATCTACCAGATGGTACATGGTGCAAACCATTAGAATTTTTAAAAATAACAGACAATTGGTTTGAATCTTTAATCGTACCACATTTTGGTCATTTTTTTTATTATTTTTTTTGCTTTTTGTTTCATTTAGTTAAAAAAATACTTTAAATAGCCGCCTCGCAAAATATTATTTGTTTTAATTTCATTATTTGTCTCAAACAAGAATTTTTAATTATTTTAACCTAAAAAAAAATGACTCTACTTGGGTACGCAACCAAATAATTCCTTCAAATAATTTCGATTCGAATATGCGAAATTAAAACTTTTAAGAATCTATATAAGAGATATCGTTCTTTTGAGAAAGTAAATTAGCGCCCGATAGAATTCCCAATAAAATACAGCAAATTGTATGTACCTAATTTCTTAATCACAAATAATCTTGAAACTAAACTAAATTACGTATTTCTATAACTTTGGTATTCTTTTTAACAATGTTATTTATTTGGTCCCATAGAAGTTTATTGAGGTTGATTTCTTTAACTAAGATGGTCAACAGTTAGTAATTTTTGTACTAACAAACTTGTACCTGTTTTTAATTACCTTATAAAATTCTTATTGCTTCTAAGAAACAATTCAATCGTTAGTTCTATTTTGAATCATTAAAATTACTTTTTTATTTTTAGGCGATACCATAAACTATATAAAATGTCTTTCAACTATTGTCTTCTGATAATAGAAATTTGTTGCTACAATTATTTATATTTCAGATTAGACCTAAGTTTCCTGAAGATTAATTGTTAACTTCTTTTCCATTTCTAACCTACACACTAAAAAGGAAAAAGATAAATAAATACAATAAATTGTTAAATTTCGTGTCAAGATATTCAATTCCGGAAATTTTCAAAAATTGTATTATCAAATTCGCATGAAAATGATCGAATTACGATCGAAGATGTTTTTAAAAGTTTCATCATTATCAAAAACGCGTATAATTGAAATTAAAACGAGCTTTTTTTATATTTTACTCACTGATAAAGCTCTTGAATGGTATTTCTATTTAGACTACTAATCAAAACTTATTATCAAAAATTTCTATTATAAATGATTTCAATTCTTTTGATTAATTTTATCAAAATAAAATATTACATAAAAATTTGATAAACCTAAAACTATAAATTCAATGTCATTTATTACTTGACCAATATTATTAAGTAAATAGAAAATTACTACAAAAATTGGATATAATCCAAGAATTTCAAAGCTATGTGTCCAGGATAGAATGGGAACTATAACTGGTCACTTATAAATTAGTTCATTTCTTGGAAAAGGCAAACTATGATATATATACACATGTAACCAGTTTTTGTACTGATTAGATATCATCTTTGAGTTGGAAAACAAACTGATTTCGTAAAATTCTGTTGTCTGTACGGACTATAAGTAGTCTATAGGTCGCAGATTACAGTGAATAGATCTGATTTATTTGAAGTTAATTTCACTTCACCTATTACCAGAGAAAGAAAAACATATTTAACATAGGAGTATGAGTAATTTTTTATCTAAAACAAAAATCTAACAAAATTTTTTGATATTTAAATTTACCAAAATATTTATTTCACTTATTAATTTCAGTTTCTAATTTGTACAAAATATAATTTTCTATTTTATCATGAATTTTGTTCATTGGTCAACATCCAATTTCATATTTTTATCAATCCAATCTCGAAGTTCGGGCACACTAGCATAAACTCCCGGATACGATTTTTGAGCACAGCCAATTGCCCAAGATGCGATACCAATAAGTTCATCATTAATTACAAATGGTCCTCCAAAATCAGCATGGCATGGACCCTGTCCACCAATATCTTTTATACCAGCGCATATCATGGTCGGTTTTATTAAACCCCTATACAACATATTACAATAACTAATGTCGATAATCTGCACTTTAGTAGCTTGTAAATTTTGCGGAAAATATACACTAGTCTCTACTATTCTACCCCAACCGCTTACTAGTCCATTAAAGCCCTCAGAAACGTTAGCATTTTTCTTTGCTAGTGGAATTGGTTGAATACTTTCACTGAATGTCAGATTAGTATCTAACCATATCAAGGCAACATCATTTCCTTCGGTTTCTCGAACAAATTTTTCATGTATTTTAATCTTTTTGACAGACATAATCATTCCACCCTCTGAAAGTTTATCGGATCCAACACGAATTTTGAGTTTTCTTGTGTTTATTGTATCATGAAGCATATCATATACACAATTAGCAGCCGTTATAATGATATTTTTCGTAACTATACTTCCACCACATATATGACTTCCCACATATCTAAGCGAAACTTGATATGGAATTTCTTCAATTGCTATATCATATCCACCAACAATTCGTCCATCCGAAATTGGTGTAATTGGTCCGGTCGGAATGAAAGCACCATTTGACACAAATATTAAAACGGAAAACGTTGCTAATATTAACTTAAACATCTTTTGCGGAACTAGAATCTTTTCAACTAATGCTTAGTTTTCCAATTTCAGAGATTTATATATACCTTGATTTTCTGTTATCTTGAAAAAGATAGTATTTTCGAGTGTCTTTTATTTTTGCTTCATTATCCAGAATTGTATTTTCAGCTGAAATCGAATTAAAGATTTTCGGGGTATTTAGACCTAATTAAGATTGTTTTTTTTTTTAATTTTAGATAAACAAATTAAACCCGATTGATTTGGATAAACGTATTTTATCTGATTTTAATAATATATTTTTTAAATTATTTTTTCAAGTGCCGTGCAATGTTCAATACTTTGCGTATTTTATGCGCATTAACTTTAAAAAAATTTCCACGGCGAAACATTTTTATACCGAAGCAATTTGCATAAACTAGAAACTGTCAGCTAGAGAAGCATCTTACATGGGCAAAGGGTGCAAGAACAATGGCCTGATGAATATAAAAACTGGCATTCCCTTATCCCATGTTAGACTCCAAATTTACCATTCAGCAAATAAGATCTCCTATTCGAAGAAATTCATTGTGATCATAATGTGAATATAACTAGAGGAATCACAAAAAGCCCATAATGTCTCATCATAATAGTCATCAAACATTTTTCCTGTTTTGAATATTTGCCTAATTTTCATGTCTGCCAGAAAATAGGCAATTTATAACTTCTTGAAGAAAATTCAAAGCTTCTCTATCTGATGGAATAAACCAATATAATTTTTTAAATAATAATACCAAAGATATAAATATGTAAAGATTGGTAAAATTGTATGGCACGAACTTTGATGACCTTAAAAAAAGTTTTTTCAACTTTCCACATCTTTACTTACATGTATCTTTGATTTTGTAATCTCTGATACTAGGGCATTAGTCTTTATGTGACATTGACATTATCAGATACGCTTAAAGCAAATTCAGTAAATTACATTATGGGTATTCATGAAAACGCGTAAAACCCTCGTAAATAGTGTAAACAGCATAATTTTCCCACCTCGTAAATGAACTGTCAAAATTCCTATGGAAAGTCCAATACACAAACCTGGGAAATTTCTGCGACGATTTTGGTGCGTAAATAACCTCGTAAACTTATACAAATCTAACTGACAATTGTAGTAGGAGAAAAAAAGAATTTTTTTTTGAGAACTAAAGAAATACTACTTATTTTTTGGTAAAAATATCGGAGGTAAGTCGAAACTAATCAAATTTAACAATTAAATTGACAAAATTATATTTATAAGATAAAATTTACACAGTTTATACACGAGGTGCGTTCATGAAACACTCCTCGGAAAATTATACATTTACGCGATGGGTAAAATTCCCAGATTTCATGAATACCCTTATTAATATTATAATGTCGTGTATAACGTTGTATACTTATCATCTGCATCAGTGGCTGGTAGCCCATGGACCTGCGAATTAAGCGGATCGTATATTGCGCTTTAAAATACCGACTAGCTATCGCTAAACAAACGAATATTAAACGGTTACTCATAATTTTTTGAATTCATCAAATCTATATAAAATTTTGTTAGGAAGTGAAATTAATTCTCGATTACACAAATATTTTTGAAGTTTTTGGAAATCATTCATTTTTGATTAAAATATGCTAATTTTATGAAACTTTTATGATAAAGTTCATCTTTATTCTTGGCTTTGGAGAAATACAAAATATTTATAGAGTTTTTTTTAAATAGTTATTTACTAAATTTTAATTTTTGCCTTTTTCCATGAATTTTTGTATATACAAGCACATTCGCGGCAATACGGATTTTTTAATCTTACAAAATCATTTTTTTACGTACGCTCTTTAATGAATTCAATCAATTTCTACCAAAAATATGTAATTTATATTTACAATTCTTTATTTTATTCATCTGTTTTTGGATCCGTATGTCTGCCTTAAACTATAACTTGAAGAGTTTGGCATTCTTTTTAACAATTTTACTTATCGGTATCTTTCTATTGAGCTGATCCTATAGAAGTATATTGCGGTTGATTTCTTTAACTAAGATGGTCAACAGTTAGTAATTTTTGTACTAACAAACTGGTACCTGTTTTTAATTACCTTATAAAATTCTTATTGCTTCTAAGAAACAATTCAATCGGTAGTTCTATTTTGAATCATTAAAATTACTTTTTAATTTTTAGGCGATACCATAAACTATATAAAATGTCTTTCAACTATTGTCTTCTGATAATAGAAATTTGTTGCTACAATTATTTATATTTCAGATTAGACCTAAGTTTCCTGAAGATTAATTGTTAACTTCTTTTCCATTTCTAACCTACACACTAAAAAGGAAAAAGATAAATAAATACAATAAATTGTTAAATTTCGTGTCAAGATATTCAATTCCGGAAATTTTCAAAAATTGTTTTATCAAATTCGCATGAAAATGATCGAATTACGATCGAAGATGTTTTTAAAAGTTTCATCATTATCAAAAACGCGTATAATTGAAATTAAAACGAGCTTTTTTTATATTTTACTCACTGATAAAGCTCTTGAATGGTATTTCTATTTAGACTACTAATCAAAACTTATTATCAAAAATTTCTATTATAAATGATTTCAATTCTTTTGATTAATTTTATCAAAATAAAATATTACATAAAAATTTGATAAACCTAAAAATATAAATTGAATTTCATTTATTACTTGACCAATATTATTAAGTAAATAGAAAATTACTACAAAAATTGGATATAATCCAAGAATTTCAAAGCTATGTGTCCAGGATAGAATGGGAACTATAACTGGTCACTTATAAATTAGTTCATTTCTTGGAAAAGGCAAACTATGATATATATACACATGTAACCAGTTTTTGTACTGATTAGATATCATCTTTGAGTTGGAAAACAAACTGATTTCGTAAAATTCTGTTGTCTGTACGGACTATAAGTAGTCTATAGGTCGCAGATTACAGTGAATAGATCTGATTTATTTGAAGTTAATTTCACTTCACCTATTACCAGAGAAAGAAAAACATATTTAACATAGGAGTATGAGTAATTTTTTATCTAAAACAAAAATCTAACAAATTTTTTTGATATTTAAATTTACCAAAATATTTATTTCACTTATTAATTTCAATTTTTAATTTGTACAAAATATAATTTTCTATTTTATCATGAATTTTGCTCATTGGTCAACATCCAATTTCATATTTTCATCAATCCAATCTCGAAGTTCGGGCACACTAGCATAAACTCCCGGATACGATTTTTGAGCACAGCCAATTCCCCAAGATACGATACCAGTAAGTTCATCATTAATTACAAATGGTCCTCCAGAATCAGCTTGACATGCATCCTGTCCACCAATATCTTTTATACCACCGCATATCATGGTCGGTTTTATTAAACCCCTGTACAACGTATTACAATAACTAATGTCGATAATCTGCACTTTAGTCGCTTGTAAATTTTCCGGAAGATATACACTTGTCTCTAGTAGTTTACCCCAACCGCTTACTAGTCCATTTAAACCCTCAGAAACGTTAGCATTTTTCTTTGCTAGTGGAATTGGTTGAATACTGTTACTGAATGTCAAATCAGTATCTAACCATATCAAGGCAACATCATTTCCATCGCTTTCTCGAACAAATTTTTCATGTACTTTAATCGTTTTTATAGACATAATCATTCCACCCTCTGAGCGTTTATCGGATCCAACACGAATTTTGAGATATCTTATTACGTTGGCACTAACCACATCATGTACACAATGAGCAGCCGTTATAACGATATTTTCCGTAACTATACTTCCACCACACATATGGCTTCCCATATATCTAAGCGAAACTTGATATGGAATTTCTTCAATTGCTATATCATATCCACCAACAATTCGTCCATCCGAAATTGGTGTAATTGGTCCGGTCGGAATGAAAGCACCATTTGACACAAATATTAAAACTGAAAACGTTGATAATATTAACTTAAACATCTTTTGCGGAACTAGAATCTTTTCAACTAATGCTTAGTTTTCCAATTTCAGACATTTATATATACCTTGATTTTCTGTTATCTTAAAAAAGATAGTATTTTCGAGTGTCTTTTATTTTTGCTTTATTATCCAGAATTGTATTTTCAGCTGAAATCGAATTAAAGATTTTCGAGCAATTTAGACCTAATTAAGATTGTTTTTTTTTAATTTTAGATAAACAAATTAAACCCGATTGATTTGGATAAACGTATTTTATCTGATTTTAATAATATATTTTTTAAATTATTTTTTCAAGTGCCGTGCAATGTTCAATACTTTGCGTATTTTATGCGCATTAACTTTTCAAAATTTCCAAGGCGAAACATTTTTATACCGAAGCAATTTGCATAAACTAGAAACTGTCAGCTAGAGAAGCATCTTACATGGGCAAAGGGTGCAAGAACAATGGCCTGATGAATATAAAAACTGGCATTCCCTTATCCCATGTTACACTCCAAATTTACCATTCAGCAAATAAGATCTCCTATTCGAAGAAATTCATTGTGATCATAATGTGAATATAACTAGAGGAATCACAAAAAGCCCATAATGTCTCATCATGATAGTCATCAAACATTTTTCCTGTTTTGAATATTTGCCTAATTTTCGTGTCTGCCAGAAAATAGGCAATTTATAACTTCTTGAAGAAAATTCAAAGCTTCTCTATCTGATGGAATAAACCAATATAATTTTTTAAATAATAATATCAAAGATATAAATGAGTAAAGATTGGTAAAATTTTATGGCAAGAACTTTCCACATCTTCTCTTTACTTACATGCATCTTTGATAATACTTCAAATCTAGATAGAACGTTCAATCGAAATACCCTGTATAATGAGATTACACAATTGTTGTTAATTTATCAAACTTTGAATTTTACAAAATGTTCTTTTGTTCTAAAATTTTTCATTTAATGTCAATAAAATAATTCATAAATTCATAAATACTTAGAATTAGATATTATGAAATTTTCGAATATTCTATGTATTTTTATGTTTTTGTAACTAAAAGAGCAAATATTTCTGCGGGTGATTTTTATGCCCTATGGTAGGTACTACCAGAGGGTATATTAGTTTTGTCACTAAGTGTGTAACGCATAGAAATAATTATCGCCGAAATTTCAAGGGTTTGTTTGTGCAGGGAATCAAAAGTTATATCGATTTATGCATGTCCGTCCGTCCGTCCGTCCGTCTGTGGGCAAGATAACTCAAAAATGCGGTTTGTTCAAATTTAGAATGTAAGTTGGCTATTCCTTGACTGCGTTTGGTATTGCATTTTAGCAAAATCGACGGAAGGGGAAGGAGGTTATTAAGCAAAAACCAGGGTGAACAGAAAGTTTTGTCGTTTTTTTTATATGGTTTTTCGGATTTAACTGGAAAATTTGTGAATCAATTTTATTTAAATTAATTATGTTGGTTAAATACATAAATAGACGATACCGTGTTAAATTTCAGCATAATCGATGCAAGGATAGTGGAGAAAGAAATAATCCTGGGAGAAAATAAGTTTGTCCATAATTTTTTTTTAATGTACTTTAAAAACTAACATACTGATTTAAATAAAATTTGCGGATTGGATTTATCCTATTAGGGTCTAGGTTACCTGCAAATTAGAGGAAATTTTGAAAAGATCAAACAAAGTTATGAAGAAAAATCCTGGAAATACTGTTAGATTTGACTGTTTTTCTGTCCTATTTCTACCATAGGGCATCAAAATATCGGCAAAAGGCCGATTTTAAGTTACTATATGTTTTATTTTATATGCGTTACCAATATTTAGGAACTAAGTAGATGGACAGTTTTGGCTACAAAGTAAAATGAGCGTTAAAATATTCTACTATAAAATCGGTTTTGTGATTTACATTTTTAGAGGCGTTTTATAGACAATTTTCATTTCGGTAATTTTTTTTATATGTACCTAATTTCTTAATCACAATTAATCTTGAAACTAAACTAAATCACGTATTTCAAATAGACTTTTAATTAAAAATTCTGTTGTCTCTACGGACTATAAGCAGTCTATAGGTCGCAGATTACAGTGAATAGATCTGATTTATTTGAATATAACTTCACTTTACCTATTTCCAGAGAAAGAAAAACCTATTAAATATAGGAGTATGAGTAATTTTTTATCTAAAAAAATTCTAAACAAAATTTTTTAATATTTAAGTTTACCAAAATATTTATTATTACTTATTAATTTAATTTTTTAATTTCTACAAAATATAATTTTCTATTTCATCATGAATTTTGCTCATTGGTCAACATCCAATTCCATATTTTCATCAATCCAATCTCGAAGTTCGGGCACACTAGCATAAACTCCCGGATACGATTGTTGAGCACAGCCAATTCCCCAAGATACGATACCAGTAAGTTCATCATTAATTACAAATGGTCCTCCAGAATCAGCTTGACATGCATCCTGTCCACCAATATCTTTTATACCAGCGCATATCATGGTCGGTTTTATTAAACTACTGTACAACATATTACAATAACTAATGTCAATAATCTGCACTTTAGTCGCTTGTAAATTTTCCGGAAAATATTTACTAGTCTCTACTAGTTTACCCCAACCGCTTACTAGTCCACCGAAACCCTCAGAAACGTTAGCATTTTTCTTTGCTAGTGGAATTGGTTGAATACTGTTACTGAATGTCAAATCAGTATCTAACCATATCAAGGCAACATCATTTCCATCGGTTTCTCGAACAAATTTGTCATGTACTTTAATCGTTTTTATAGACATAATCATTCCACCCTCTGAACGTTTATCGGATCCAACACGAATTTTGAGGAATCTTATAAAGTTGGCACTAACCACATAATGTACACAATGAGCAGCCGTTATAATGATATTTTCCGTAACTATACTTCCACCACATATATGACTTCCCATATATCTAAGCGAAACTTGATATGGAATTTCTTCAATTGCTATATCATATCCACCAACAATTCGTCCATCCGAAATTGGTGTAATTGGTCCGGTCGGAATGAAAGCACCATTTGACACAAATATTAACACGGAAAACGTTGATAATATTAACTTAAACATCTTTTGCGGAACTAGAAACTTTTCAACTAATGCTTAGTTTTCCAATTTCAGAGATTTATATATACCTTGATTTTCTGTTATCTTAAAAAAGATAGTATTTTCGAGTGTTCTTTTTTTGCTTTATTATCCAGAATTGTATTTTCAGCTGAAATCAAATTAAAGATTTTTGGGCAATTTAGACCTAATTAAGATTATTTTTTTTTAATTTTAGATAAACAAATTAAACGCGATTGAATTGGATAAACGTATTTTATCTGATTTTAATAATATATTTTTTTAAATTACTGCTCGCTTCGCTTTACCAAACCCCGCCCCACCCTCGCGAGTGTGTAGTCGGTAGAGGACAACGTAATTTTATTACGAACTGATACACATTTAGTAATTTCTCCGAATGATTCAAGAAAATAAAAACATGTATTAAGGACACTATTCTTTTGTTATTTGTTTTTTTTTATTTTCTTTAACGGTAGAATAGGTTCCTATTTTTCTTTTTCAGTTATAATTATTTATTCAATTCTGATTTGATATTAACGAATCTGAATCGCTTGAAGAATTGATATCGTTGGCGCAGTTGAACAACTGTGCATGAGTTCAAAACCCGTTGATAACGAATATTTTTTCAGTTATAAATTATTTACTAAGTTTTTTCAACTACAAAATTTATAAATAATTTGCGGAGAAAACTTTTTTAAATAAATAGATAGATTTTTTGAAGTGCCGTGCAATGTTTAATACTTTGCGTATTTTATGCGCATTAAATTTACAAAATTTCCATGGCGAAATATTTGTATACCGAAGTAATTTGCCTAAACTAGAAACTGTCAGCTAGAGAAGCATCTTACATGGGCAAAGAGTGCAAGAACAATGGCCTGATGAATATAAAAACTGGCATTCCGTTATCCCATGTTACACTCCAAATTTACCATTCAGCAAACACGACCTTCATAATGTGAATATAACTAGAGGAATCACAAAAAGCCGATTAATGTCTCATCATGATACTCATCAAACATTTTTCCTGTTTTGAATATTTATCCAATTTTCAATTCCGCCAGAAAATAGGCAATTTAGAACTTCTTGAAGAAAATTCAAAGCTTTTCTATCTGATGATGAAATAAACCAATATAATTTTTTAAATAATAATACCAAAGATATAAATGAATGAGTAAAGATTGGTAAAATTGTATGGCACGAACTTTGATGAGCTTAAAAAAAGTTTTTTCAACTTCCTACATCTTCTCTTTATTTATATCTTTGAGAATATGTACTTCAAATCTAAATGGAACGTTCAATCGAAATACCCTGTGTAATTACACGATTTTTGTTAATTTATCAAACTTTGAATTTTACAAAATGTTCTTCTGTTCTAAAATTCTTCATTTAATGTGAATAAAATAATTCATAAATTCATAAATACTTCCCTTTTTTTTCCTATATGCTACAATAGAAGAGAATTTCTTACAATTTTTTTGGTATCGTAATAAGACGACTTTTTCGAACTCAAAAACTCGTACTACATATACTATTCTCCAGAGAAACATTTATGTTTTTCCAAATCCATATTTTTGATATATGGTTAACTTGTAACTAAATTCAGCCTTTCAAAACAATTTTTAACTTGAACTTTAGACATAAATGTTCCTATATTTTCCTATTTTTGAACAATTTTAAGTGAATAAAGTTTCACTTAGTGAGATGAAAGCTGATATGAGTGGAATTGATCGAATTTTTCTTCATGTTTCTTTTTTTTTGTGAATGTAAGCTATAATACATAAAAGGAACATTTTTCCTATCTTAACCTTTGTCAAAGAAACTGTCATAGAAAAATTTTTTCCTTGTATATATGAAAAAAAGAAAATGAAAAAGAGGAAAAACATGAATGCTGGTAGATAAAATTTGAAGTGGAATGAAAAAACAAATCCTTGTGTCATCCGTTTTTTTTTTAAAGCTTTAGGACTTTTTTTTAAAAAAATATTTCGTCATGGGGAAATAGAAAAGAAAAATTTTTGGAAAATATATTGAATATCAAATCATTTATATTATTATTATTTTTATTTATTTTTTCATTTTTTTTGTGCAGAACTGACCCTTTGGGTTCGGGCATGTGTGACACTAAAATGAATATTTGTAATACATTGTATTTCTTTTTCGGTGCCAATCAAGTGACAATACTGGACATCCATGCTATTGTAAATTTTTTATTCTTTGGAAAAGTTTAAAGAAAAAAAAGTTTTTTCTCTTGATTTTAATATTTATGACACAATAAAGAAAATTCGAGTGATATTTAGAAAAAAAAGTGAAAAAGAAGAGGTTTTTCAGTATCAAAATGTTTTCGTTTTTGTATATTTTTCTAGAAAATAGAGAAAACTAGCAGAATACCCGACGTTGTTCGGGCTTTCTTCAGGACTTTGTTGAGCATGCGTTGAGGTTGAGTAATTCAACATTTTCTGTTACTTAGCAAACGTTGCTCCGTCATTAAATTTTCAAAAGCCCCCCCCCCCCCGACAATTCGTACATTTTGAGTATTTCTACCGATGTTTCCTCCTCTCAAAACTATCGACATTTTTTCTATTAACAAAAATGAGGAAAATTGAAATTTCTTGACCGCAACGACACGTACCGGAATAAAACTCAAAAAAACCTAGATTCGCCCGGAACCAACATATGGTCCAAATATGGTGTCAATAGGTCAAGCTGTTTTTAAGTTTGACCACAGCGCCACCTACCGGGATAAAACTTAATATAAACCTAGCTTGGCACGGAACTAACATATGGTCCGAATATGGTGTTAATACGTCAAGCCGTTCTTGAGTTAGACTGCAGCGCCACCTAACGGAATTAAACTTAAAACAAACCCAAAAATCAAAGTAGCCTATAACCAGCGCGCTGGAACAAAGAATCGGTGGAGATATGTTTCATCAAAATCGGTCCAGCCGTTTAGACGCCAACTCGGTACATACAGACAAAATTCCACAAATATTATATAGATTTCAAATTTTTCATTTAGTAGGTGAACTAGGAATTTAAATTCCTTGAGTTCCTTTATGTGCTTAGATGAATATATGCGAAGAAAATTAATTTTCGTTTCGAAACTTAAAGGGATGAACCAACCTTGTGAAAATCATATACTATATAGTTTGAAATTTTAATCCATTTGGACTGAAATGTCAAGTTCAATTCGTTATAAGCTTTTATGGTTAAGTAAAAATCGATTTTTTTTCTCAAATAGCTGCCATTTGCACAATTTTAAACTTTTTCCAAACATTTTTAATTCTCAATAAAGTTAGAAATTATTCATAATAAATTATTTATTTTCATAAAACTGATTATATTTCATTGCATTTTTTGAATTTTAATATAGTTTTCCACCTTGAAATATGGTAGCCTAACCCATTAAATCAAGTTATTAATTATTATTCAATCTATATAGTTCATTATTAGTCTATTATGTCCTGAATATAGAAAGTTGTTGTTCATTTGTTCAATCTATTTATATGTTCATTAGTTCAAGGAAATATAATAAACGAATTTGTTATCCATAACATATATTCAATAACGTTTTGGTTCAAAGCTATACACGGAACAAAACTTTCCATTCAAGTCTTCTCAACATCAATTTATTATTAAAATAGATATTATATTTGAAGAAAGTTTTAATTAAAATATACATCCGTGTACGAAAGGAAAGAGTTTGCAAAACATTAACAACTTGTTGAATTGCTTTTTATTGTCACTTTTTGATAATTAATAACAATGGTTCTGATATAGATCATCTCATCTATGGTGCCAACCCTCATAATCAGAAAATAGCCTAAAAGTTTACATAAGCCTCAGTGAATATGTTTATTTTTAAATCTATTTCTAAGAATCTATATTGATAACTATATCTCTAATAAATCGATAAGAATATTAGAGATTTCATATTCGAATATCTGCAATAGAAAATTTTTCTTGTTCATATGATGTATTCGATTTAATAGGAATTGTATAGAGAAATATTAATTGGAATTTTCAATTTGAAATTAAAAATTTATCCAAACATTTAAACACTTCAAAATATCTTATTGTACAATACTTCAATTCATTTCATACTATGATATTTCCGGATTTGAATGAGATTTGTTAATCGTGGACTTATTATAAAATCAAATTGATAATTGAAAAAAATATTGTTTATTGTTGTTATCTACTTTTCGAAATCAATTCTACACTGAAGAGGAATTACTTGTATGATATCACTTAATTCCTTATATCTTACGCATTTTAGACCATATCTGTAAATTTAATTAATAAACAATTTTTTGTACTAAAAAAATATAGTATAAAAATTAAATTTAGGTCATTAATACCCTAATGTCCAATTATAAATTATGACCAATTATCCCATAAAGTCTGTACAGGAGTTTACCACACATGTGATGTGTGTGTTCTTAGGGTTAGTATTTTCGGTGAGATTTTAATTTTATACAAAATTTGGAACCTATAAAAGTTCTAATTTGAATTATAATAAGTTTAAAGTTTGCGAATGCTAATATGGAAATCAAAATTTTACTAATTTGAAAATTATGGTAGTTTGTTCACTTTTAAAACTCAAATTAAGTATTTAGGAATTGTGTTTCATCATAGATTAATATACAACATTCATGCTAGATTTATTTTGAATAAAGCCAGAAAGGCAATAGCAATGTTAAAACCATTTTTAAACCAAAATAAAATTACTTATGTATATCGTCCTAATTAGACCTATTCTAACTTATGTTTTTGCGAATTCGTTGTATATTACACCTAATCAGCAGATGAACTACAGGTTTTCGAGCTTAAAATACTTCATCACTGGCTATCGAAGTATCGTAAACCTATCAGAAAGAGGTAGTCTAACAAAATTATATATGGACAGTCAGAAATCACTTCTATTATGACATATGTGCTAAACTCTGCAACTGCTTTTTTTACTAAATACTTCATAGTTATATTATTTTTTTTTCTTCATTCTGTTGACAGTAAGAATATTAATTTTCAGACCTAGGCATTTCCTAAAATCCATTTAGCTGAATCCATTTTAATTTTCTTTTTACTACGTTAAGTAAATATGTATATAATTTCTTTTATTGTAAATTTAGAATAAATGAATTAAATTAAATGAAATAAAAAAGACTTTCCAAAAAACACAACGCTCTTTTGATAATATCAAGAATGATTCAAGCTAGCCAGAAAAGCTAGTTAGAAATAAATAAGTTACATACATATTCCAACATATTCACGCCTATTTAGAAAACGGATTCAAAATCATATCAATGAATTAATAAAATAATGAAATATTTAATTCGATCTAATTTAGTTTTGATACAATCATTTCTCTATAAGAACTCTGCTTGTATATCAAATTAAAAGATTAAAATCGTATACTAAAGAATTAGGAATTGTATAAATCAAATCTGAAATTTCATAGGAAATATAGTTTAAAATTTACAATGACTTGGTTAAATTTTTAATACTTTAACTGAAAATTTCCAAAGCGGTAAGATAAGCTTCTGTTTCAAACTTAATACCTAATTAAAGATATCAAAAAATGGAATTCTATAAATTTCAGTGAAATTGTTCGAAACTTTTTAATTAAACTTTATTAATCAAACGAAAATAATGTTGAAAACGAGTTTTTTAATCATCCTATTAATTTGTTTCATAACAGCGGCATATATTCCGTCCGGACTTAAAAAAATTTCGGATGGTCGAATTGTTGGCGGAAAAGATATCACTATAGAAGAAGTTCCATATCAAGTATCGATACGGTTTCTTGGTAGTCATATTTGTGGTGGTAGTATTATTCGTAAAAATGTCATATTGACTGCAGCTCATTGTTTCATATATACGGAAGTTAGACTTTTTAAAATTCGTACAGGTTCTACATATCGTTCAAAAGATGGACAAATAATATCAGTGATCAAAATGAAACTACACGAAAAATACGAGCATGTTACAACTGGATATGATATAGGATTAATGTGGTTAGAAACTGATTTAGAATTTGGTTCCAGCATTCAACCAATTCCATTAGCGGAAAAGGATACAAAAATTGTGGATAATTCTACAGCTTTGATAAGTGGCTGGGGTGTATTAAAACCGGGTAGTGATTATTTACCAGAAATTTTACAAGCTGTAAATGTAAATGTTGTAAGCCCAGACTATTGTTTCTTAATGTATAAGGGCTATATAAATCCAACAATGATTTGTGCTGGTTTCCCACATATCGGAGGAATTGATGCTTGTCAAGCTGACTCTGGTGGACCTTTTGTTATTGAAAATGTTCTAGTTGGTGTTGTGTCTTGGGGTCTAAGTTGTGCTGATCCTTCATATCCAGGAGTTTATGCAAATATACCTGAGCTAAGAGAATGGATTGATGAAAACTTAGAAGATGACAATAGTGTATAATAATAAAGTGTAGATATCAGTATCGATAAGTTTTAGTAAGAAATTTATTAAATTATTCAAATTTCATATTTTAATAGAATTTTTTCTGATTGAATGGAAATATATTTTAAATAAACAAAATCATATTTTTTTATTCTAATTTATTTTATTTAATATTTTCTTTCGTAAACAAAATATCAAAAGTTTATGTTATTTGAGCTTAAATATTGTATTATATAACATAAAAGAAATTCTTAGAATTGAAAAATTTTTTTTTTTGTATTTCCAGAAATAAGTGGTTGTTTACGTTAAAAAAACGCAATATTATAATTTTCTCTTATTTTTCTGTTATTTTCAATGATCAATAAATTTATATTAAAATAATTAAATCTTGAATTGAGGACAACCAGTGCTCTAGCACTGAGATTATGTAAAATATACATATCAGGAATTTTCCGATTCGCTAAACTATGAAAAATATTAAAATATGTAACGGAAAAAATTTCGTTTCACTTTCTATCATCAAAAAGGATACAATAAGTAAAGTTCGCAACTCCGATTCCAAAAATTTATACTATACACAAAAAATGTTCTGTTTCTTTTCTCTGTGCTATCAAATTAATGGGAATAAAGCTACTATATGTGGCAATAAGCAAATACAAATTCTGTTACTGTCTTTTGTTAAATACTGCAATGCAGTTCTGTAAGGTGACAGTGATTATCACTTTGGTCATTTTCAAAAGCAAACACCTTCAAAACAAAGGCCGTCACATTATTTGAAAGTGACGGCTTAATAGTCCTCATCCCCAATTTATCACTTTTAAATGACGAATTGCCTTATCACTAGGCTGTCCAACCCGCGGCCCGCGGGCCGCGTACAGCCCAAGGCAAGTATCAATGCGGCCCGAAAATTCAAAGTTGCTAAAGCATGACCATTTTTCTGAGGAATTATTTGTGTGTTTGCGCTATCGTGCTAAAGCTGCCAAGTGACAAACAACAGAAACAGGACCAGAACAGAAATCTCTTTCTTTATGTAGTAAATGATTTCTGTTTGCGTTGCTCGCTCAGCTTCACTGTTTTGTTATTCGTCACCTGGTGGCTTATGTGAAGAATGAAACGTACTAAGTGTAAAATTAGAACCAATATGTTGGATGAACACCTTGAGAACTGCCTGATAATTGCAACCACGTCAATCGAACCAGATATTGACGGTTTAGTTTCTCAACTTCAATGCCAAGTTTCACAGTCATTTTATGATATGGATTTATACATAGTAATGTACTTATGGCCCAAAACACCATGTATTCTTCCAATGCAGCCCAGGGAAACAAAAAGGTTGGACACCCTTGCCTTATCATTTTTAATATGTTCAAAATGATTCATTTCTGAACATAGAAATGAATTAGTTTAACTGATTATGGACCTAGTGAATTTGGGATGGTGATAACAATCTTTCAAAATTTTTAAGCATATACCTTCGTTCTCACTTCTTCAAGTGACAAATTTATAAACTAGTTTTCTAATGCTTTTTCATAAGAGAACTTAACGAAGTTTCCTCTAGCAGAATTTTCTAAATTATATTTTCCCAATGTAAGTAGTTATGTTTGTTTGAATATAATCTATCGAAAAGGACTTTTAAATGATTAATGATTGTCGTTAAATCAATTTTGTAATCATTTCATTTTTCGCTGGATACTTTTTTGTGTCCAGTGTAGCAACAGTTTTCCTAATTTTTTTCGTGTGAATTACAAATTTTTATATATTCTTGTATCGGGTGTTCTAATAAGACCGCCGGATATAAATAGTTAGCTATTTTAGTTTCAGTTAGTTGACAACAATAAAATTTTCCTACATTTGCCATCTGCCATTGTTGCAATTAGTAGTTATGGAATTCTACACGAAGAAATTACATTTTTATTGACAGCAGTTAGGTTTCGAGTGTCTACTGTGGACGAAAAAGAATCATGCAATTTTGCTGGACCAAATTGATTATCCAATAAAGGTATGGGTAATATCTTAAGCATCCAGAATACCCGAGATATAATGAAGTTCCATACTCGTGAATTATTGGATTTTTTTGTCCCAAAAAGGAATTGTTATGGAAACGAATAATGGCATTTAATACGTATTTAAAGTGTTCATGGAATAATATGTGAGTTATATCTGAAGGACTAAGAGTACCCAAGATATACATATGCTTCAGTTTACGCTAATTAAAACCAGTGTTCTTATTGGGACAGCCTTTATAAATGGGCACGTGGAATCTATATAAAATGGTCAACAAATCAAATGATTCCTTACAAAAGGTTATTTTTTCTATAAGTTTTATGATTTTCATCAAAATAAACATGTTTACATCACGTTTGATTTATTTATTATAATCAATTAATTAAGAATAAAAGTACCAAAGACTTGTTCAATTTTCAAAAATAGTATAAAGATTAATATTTTTCATTTTCTATTTCTATTGTTACTATTCAAGTACAAAAATATTACATTTCAATAAGTTATTCTTTCCTCTAAGTCTAAGATATCCAATATTTCTTGCATATTACTTGTTTGAATAGTTGAGATTGAGAGACTTATCTTAAGAAAAACATTTCATCGAGTTTTTCTTGTTTTTTTTCTTTTGCTCTCTTTTTACACATTGATTGATTTTTTCCGCTCGTGATATTATGATTTTCTATTGATTTTTCCTGAGATATATTCTTTTCATCATGTAATAACGAATCAGTTATTGTGTATATAGGTTATATTGATGGTTTCTTGTTTGGTTGATCTCCTTTCCGTGTAACTTATTTTCTTCAAATCAATTCATAATATATAATATGGGAAAAACTGTTCCCTATTTATATATAGATTTTTTCTTTTTCCCAGTTGGAAACAATTGTTTTGTAACACACAATCGAAAATAGTAGTAGATATACAAGTATGTACTTATATGAAATAATAATCAGGAAAAGTAAACTTCATTATAACATATGACGTCTTATTTGATCCTTCTATATTATACCAGTTCATTTACCAAAAAAAAAAGAAAGAAAAACCAAGAAAATTAAGTTAGATATATAGTATTGATTTTTTCCATTCTAATATTCTAGTAGAACCTTTTTTATTATTTGTTATTCCGATTACTACTCATTTTTTGTTTCCTTTTCTTGATATTTACAAATGCGTTTAGATGTAATATATGAAATTATTAAATGTTTAATTACAATGTAATGAAATGGAAAAAATTAATGGTTTTGTATATCATTTAATTATATTGTAATGAATTAATATAAAATTTATTAATCATATTTACATATTAAACAAAAAATTCAATTCTGATCATGTTTATAGTATGACTTAAACTTCTTTTCGAATACTTGAAAGAGATATTATATTGTAGTATATATCTTTTTTAATATAAATCAAGTGCATATACTTGTATGTATGCTTTAATACCAAAGATAACCTAAACTTATATAATATCTTTCTTTCCCTACTTCTCCAACACTTGTGATGTTAATAATACTTTATTCTACAATTGAGTCTATGTTTATTCATTGTGTAATTAACGATATCGTGTGTTGCTTACATCAATATAATCAAAGTATGATATGTCCAATTTTAAAACGAATACATGACTGCGTTATCCATCGGATAATACATTTTAATCTTCTCTGTAATAACATGGAAAGATGAGATATAATTTCCTACTATATTAAAAGAGTGTTTTTTTCGGGAATTTTTACCGACAAATATTTCACTTCCTCAAAAAAGAAATCTATATACTTATATTAACTATAATACGCGGCCAACTTGAGTCATGTCTTTTTACGTTTGAAAGAAATTAAAAATTCTTTTTTTTTTTAGACAATTAGTGAAATTAAAACAAATACTCCTAATATTTTGCGAGACAGCCATTTGGTGTATCGCTTTAACCAAATAAGTCTGAAATCGATAAAAATTTATAAAAACACATACCAAAAACTGATAAAATTCAAAATCTAAAAAAATTGTCTGTTACTTTAATTTGTGCCATCTATATCTTCAATATGGTACTAAATAGCTGTTGTTAAAATTAGATCCTGATAAATAACATTGCTTAACACGTTCGCAGACGTGAATGCCAAACGCCAAATGAGATGAGCTTTTTACTGTCCGCGAACGTGTTAAATTAGCGAGTATAAAATTTATCTTACCCTTGCCTATTTTTCATAAAAAACACAGCTTAAATCTCTTTTAAGTGAAAAATAGAACAAATAGAACAAATAGAACAGTTGATACACTAAAAAAAATTAACCTAGCGAATAAATTTCCTCTTATTTATCCCTAATTTGAATAGCTTTAAATAAGTAAGCAGCTTTGTGAGTGTAATGCGATCAAACCTATGGACTTAAATTTTCTTGAATAGCTTATAAAAAGGAATTCTTCCTTAAATTCTGTTAATAAAGCTATTATAATATTTATTGTTAAATCTGGAAATTGACATTTTACATTCACTCATAATAACATAGTTTTTATGAGATGATTACAATCATTTTTATGTAATGGTAAGATACATAATCACCATTTTTTTTTTATAATTGTAATCAATTTTAGCCATTAATTGAAAATTTAATATTAAATGTCATGGAATTTCTTCGTAATTTCAGTAGGTTTGTTTCAAATTACATTTCTTATTACTTAACATTCCAATTTGGAAACTCTGTATCTTCCCTGTAAGGTCAAACATTTCAACAATATTTTATATTTTCTAAGAACTTTAAAGCTCTTTGATTTTGTACATATTTTGTAAGTGTTTCCAAAATTGCATATGTTTAGGCGCATAACAAATTGAAATAATTCCTCTAAATTGAATGAAACTTTTTACGTAATTTTTTTTCTGTCTCCAGTTAACATTAGATAA
Organism: Xylophagus ater; assembly: GCA_963422695.1. Classification (NCBI taxonomy): domain Eukaryota; kingdom Metazoa; phylum Arthropoda; class Insecta; order Diptera; family Xylophagidae; genus Xylophagus; species Xylophagus ater. The sequence goes on along the minus strand of OY730486.1, from coordinate 13,225,559 downwards.
TTCAATTTATTGCCGCGTATGTTCATTTTAGATTAAGTGTTAAACTGACTGGAAAAATTCCTTACGTACACTTAATAAATATTTTGTTCCGTCTATTTATTTTATGTCAATATAATGCAATAAATACTCCCCAACGGAGAAAATTTACTTTATACGAATTCATTGAGTTCGATGTGATAGAAAATCAATTTCTGAATCAAATTTTCGTGACTTTTTTTTTGTGTTTACTTGGAAAACACAAAATTCACTGAGAAAAAAAGAAATATTCTCAATAAACGCATGTTACCTGCAGGCATATGAAAAATACCCCCAAAAAATCATCAATACTATACAAGACACAATATACTTTTTCAGTTTGTTTGTCTTTTTTCGTCTTCATCTCAAGTCTGTTGCCAAGAAATTGTATCATTTTTGTGGTAAAATGTTACCTTCTTTTGTTTGTTTTATTTTTACCTCTAGCTTTTATTTTCTTCTATAAAATATTGGATGGGCCATAAACGCATTGTTGATAACGGCAAAATAAGGAATTTATTGAATTCCATGGACATTTAATGACACAAGAATCTTAACATGTCGAAATCGATACGAGCGAAAATCATCAAACAGAGGCGTCTTGAACTGGTAAATTACAGAAGTATTGTGTTTCATTATGATAACGCTAGATCACATACAAAATTTGGAAAATATATATTCCTGACCTTGCCTTATCAAACTACCATTTGTTTTGGGCTCTGTAGAAACTCCTTTAATGGTGTAAATTTGTATCGAGTTTTCGCTCGGAAAACTCAGAAGTTCTTCAATGATGGAATAATGGGTGTGAGAGGAAAATAGCCAAAGCTCACCGAATTGGGCAACATATTGTCTAAAAAAAGATTTTTTGAGCCATCTTAATAGTATATCTCTGTATTTTTGGTTATATGTATTTATTCTTATATGCTGAATTTTTTATTATGTGGAGACAACCATGAACATAAAATATTAGGGAAGATGGTGTAGCAATTACTCCCCATTGCCTTTTCTTTTTCCTTTTTTTTTTGGTTATGGTTTTTGGGTGTTTTTGGGTGTCATCAGGTACTTTTCTTTGGATTCAGTCTCAGTTTTTCATTGATTTTTTTTTCAGGAATCGTTGTTTTCGTTGAACAAATATATAAAAAGCTAAAAGAGTGAAAAAAGCGATTTATGGATGTTTTTCTCCTTTTGTTATATATTTATATATAGGAAAACGGAAGAATCTTTTGTCAATCCTCTTAAATGTGTATTATTTGAGCATGTGTGCTATTTTCCCTTTTATATAATATGTAGGAACATATTTTTCATTCTTCTCGAACATAACATAGATAACGATGGTTTTGTTCAAATTTATTTATATATTTTTATTTTGAAAATATATATATTTTAAGTTCATAAAATTTGTGAGAAGAAGAAAAATGAATTCAATGTCATGTCACCATTTTAAAGATTAAGTATAAACAATTTCCTTTCTGTAGTGTTTTTCTGTTCTGGGCAGGTTTTGGAAATATAAATGCTAAGAGAAAATCAATTTATATAATTGTTTATTATCTTTAAAAATTCTATTCTTAAAAAAGTGAAAAATATAAAAGTTAAGCTGACCAAATAATTTCTTTATTGTTAATTCTTTTGGCAACTGGAAACTGCTTCTCAACTGGTAGCAAATCTTGATACTAATCAACTTCCAACAACGACTATCACTATTTAAAATGTATATTCTAAGTAAACTTTACTACTAGAAAATATATTGGGCTGCAATGGTTTTCTATTATAAAATAGAGTATCTGAATCGAGCCGCCAAATCTTTTACTACTCACAATTTTCTTCATATTATTCCACTCCCTTTTATTAGTAATATACTAAGTAATAACTTAGTCGAAGTTTATTAGTGACACTTCGTTTGAAATCTATTAGATTAGTTTTATCTTAATATCGGACTTATTAATAACTACACTCATTAAAGCTTTGTCAGTAAAAAGTATATAAAATTATTGGTTATTCTTTATTTCTATGAAAATTATGTTATTACTTGTAGTAGGTCTGTTTTATTTGCCATACCCTACCCCGGAGCAGAGTAAGTGGCAAATAAAACGAGCAGGAGTGGGAGAAAGCTTTAATTCAAATGTTTGTAGCGCTACTTAGCAACCATATTGTAATAAAATGAGAAAGTTTTAGCTAATACACATTTTATGGTAGAAAACTGAACTAATTCGGGTGTAATAGTTACACTTGTTCTGAAAGTAATGCAGGATTTGCTCTTTTGTTGCTTTTGTTTTCAATGTAAAAATTTGCTCTACCCCAGCAAGTGGCAAATAAAACAGACCTAATAATGTCGGTGATTCGTTAAACAAATTAATTCAGAATAAAGTCGAACCTCTTTAGTTGGGATCATGGAGGTTTTATTGTAACAAAAGTGAACTATTTAAAAATGATTTCGTTTCGGAGGTAATGAAATTATTGTAGAAAATTTTTCTAGTTATATATCTTCTTTCTATGGATAATATTGTTTTGGAATTTTATTTCAACAACAGAAGAAAAATATTGAATTTCAACTCATATCCAACAACTCCTTTGGAACCGTTGGTTGGCTTATTCAAATGGAATATTCGGTTTAATTTTAGTCTATGAGTTTGGATTCGATAATTCATGCATAGTAAAGCAATAAGTAATTGATATGAACTGTTGACCAGACTAACTAGCCGTGATCGGTTATCGGAATCGGTTAAAGAATGTATTGTATCAATCGATGCTGATACTACTGATATATTTTAGATCCTCATAAATATCGTACAATTCATATTTGTACGAGAATTATATTTATTAAATATATACGTATATACAGTAATAGTAAAAGATAAATTTTCCATTGAAACTATTATTGATTTATTAACATTATAAACTATCAAATTAAAATGAAATATTTACTAATTAGTATACTTGTAGATTAATTTATAATAAATTTCAAGTATTTTCTAATAACAAATGAAGCCTTATAATATGTGGTATGTATTCAAAGATGTATGTAATAATATCAATGATAATTATCAGAAAATATATCTTATCTATTAAAACTGATTAACTATATCAATTAAAAGGGACAAAAAATTTAAATCAAATTTTCTTTCATGCCACTTTTACTATGTTTACCTTTTTAATACAATATTTGAATGATATTGTAAATTCCAATAACAAAAATTGGGAATTCCTCAATTAGTGTTCAGCAATAAATTTGATGAGATCAAATACTTTTTACAAAAAAAAAAAGAAAATGGAAAATTCAAGCATTTTCCTTCTCTGTGTGTTTTATTGTTGACTCTGATAAACGGAAAATATAGAAAAACATGAAAGAGAGGTATTACATAAAAAAAAGATTTTCCATTTTAACTCTTCGCATTTTATCCCATTTGTTTCGAGAAATTTTCAACATTCCCAAGGGATTCCAATCCAGAGTAAGTAAAAGTTGACATTTTATAAATATTTGTCCTTTTTTTTTTGATCCTGTTGTTTTCTTTTTTTTCTATTCAGATTTTTCACATTAAATTGTTCGTTCAACATTTTAACAAATTAAGTAAATTAATTATAATCGGTTGAAATGATTATGATTTTTTTTTGCTCCTCGTCTTTAATTTTTATTTAATTATTATTATTTATTTTTGTTGTTTTTGCTGCTTTTTTCCGCATTTGTTGAACTTAATTTTTCATTTGAAAAATTTCAATAAAATGGTAATATTTTACTTGGGATTAGTACGAAGGATTTACTGTGAACATTAAAAAAGGAAAGCGAGGGTGGGAAAAACAACAAGATGAAAAAAACAAGAAAAAACGCTAACAGAAGTGTTTTTCACACGACTTTTCAATTAAATATTTTGAATATTAAAAGCTTTTATTTTATCAAAAAAGAGAAAAAATATGCTTCTTTTTTTTTGTTAAAGGAAGATTATGCAAAGTTGATATTCGCTATTTAGAAACATCATAAAATATTAAATTGACTTTTATAAGACTAAAATTTAAAAGGGTACTTCAACTACCCCACAGGATATTTGTATGTAAATTTAAAGAATTGTTTTAGCTTATTCGAATTTTCGGGCTAAATTTGTGAGGTGTTTTATAGATTTTAGGTTTTTTGTTTTATATATAATGTCTTTTAATAGGGACATAACAATTTTGTATCTTTATATGAACGCACTCTTAAATATTAATAATGACCTGTCAATGTTAAAACGTAGATTAAAGTCAACATTTTCATCACGGTAAAGTTCACGAACGAGCAACGCTTGGAAATTATTAAAAATTACTACCGAAATTCCGAGTCGGTGGTCGCAACTTTATTAGCACTTACTCCAATTTTCGGCCGTAATAGTCGTCCCACCCGACAGGCTGTGCGTGCTATAGTGGATAAATTCGAATGAACATTTTCACTATTGGATGTTCCAATGCCAACGAGACGTCGTACTTCTCGCAGTAATGAAAATATCGCAGCCGTAAGTGAATCAATTCAAAATGAGCCAAATCAGTCCATTTCACGTCGTTCTCAAGAATTGGGCATATCTCCAACGTCATTGTGGCGTATTTTGCGAAAAGATCTTGGCTTACACCCTTACAAGATCAAATTGACTCAAGAACTGAAGTCACTTGACCATTTGAAGCGCCGAAACTTCTCCGTTTGGGCTCTGGCAAAGCTGGAAGAAAATCCAGAATTTCATCAAAAAATCATCTTCAGCGATGAAGCTCATTTCTGGTTGAATGGCTTCGTCAACAAGCAAAATATGCGTTATTGGACAGCAACAAACCCACATATGCTTCAAGAGACACCATTGCATCCACAAAAAATCACTGTATGGTGCGGTTTACATGCCGGAGGCGTGATTCGGCCGTATTTTTTCGTTGATGCGAACGATCGCCATGTTATCGTCAATGGAGAGCGCTACCGTGCCATGTTGGAGGATTATTTTTGGCCAGAATTAGATGAAATTGATATCGGCAATATGTGGTTTCAACAAACGGCGCTACAAGCTACACAGCACACGTTACAATCGTTATTTTATGTCCTTAATGAAAGACCCTTTATAAACCAAATCTCATGACACTAGATGTGAAAAGATTTAAAGTCTTTTTCGTTCGTTCATATGATGGATGATAAATCAATGAAATTTTCTACATTGGATTAGTTATTTCATTAACTGAACTCGCGATTTTTTTTGACCAATATCTCCAAAAAAACGGAATGAAGCTATAAAGGAAAAACCAGTGTAATTACAAAGTTTCAGAGTTTTTTTCAAATATGTTTTTCGGGTTTAAATGGAAAAGTTTTACACTAATTTAGTTTTAATTTATTATATTCTTTGGTTATATAAATATTATGTTGAATTTTAATCAACTTTAACCAACGATATAACCGAATGAATTAGTTATACAGGAAAACTGGGTTAGTAGCTACATATGTCTATTCTTTATTCAGTTTTCAGATATATTTCCTAGATTGACTGACTCACTTTATTTTAAGTTACGTTATCATCATAGCCAATGTTATCCATAACATAGACCAACAATCTTCACCCGTTCGCGGCTACAGAACCCATTTAGCTCATGTTCTTAAATTTTATTTGGTGTGGAATTTTTCCGCGGAATCTAGATTGAAGATCACTGACTTACGTTAAAATCTAAGACGTATTTATACATGAAAAACCACTAAAATATTAGTAGTTGTATTTTGATTATTGTGGTTGTTTTTTTTCCTAGTTTGTATAGTAAACCTAGGAGTCTTATTTCTACCATATTATTTTCTAATAATTTCTCATTAAATTTAATAAACGTTCATAATTCCATCATTAAAAAAAAAACGTATTTGTTTATCCAAAGTATTTTAGGTGAATTGTTTACGCACGGGTTATAAAAACCTTTACAAATTAAGCCTTATCAGATATTTAAAATTTTCGTGCTAATTTTAGGAATACGGAACTCGTTAAGATATACATATGTATATAGTTAAAAATTTAATTCCTTAAAATCTGTGTGTATGGTAAATATTTTTGTCGGAAAATTTGTAAGTACATCATTTTCTTTGAAATTCGTAAATCTTCATTTCAATATCTTTATTTATTTTTATTTTTTTTCACAGAATAGAAAAATTCATAAGATTTCTTTTAGTTTCTAAGAAATATACATGTAAACCCGTAAAATATATGATTGAAAATTTTTACATAAGATATAAATTGAATTTTCAAGGAAACAAACAAAATATTTTTGGGAAATACATTTACGATTCGGGAAATGATAACACATTAAATTTAAAGTTGATCTAGAAATTTGACTATTTTAAAAATAAAATGTATTTAGGCAAAAACATGTTTCTTTAGGTTATCTGCATTTAAATCAAGATTAGCAACAGTGATGTCCTATGTTTTTGTAGAACTTCATTCGAATTTACTTTTATTTCCCGTCTGATATTTTTCTTGGATATTATTGTTGCCACTGGACATATTGAAAATCAAATATGAAAACTTCAAGTCGCAAACAAGGGGATAACAATAAAGTCTGTAAATCCATTAATATAATATCAAAATTTAAATTGAATTAAATATATAAAGAAAAATTCGCGATATATACAATAAAATTTCCTTATAAAAATAATTTTCAATATTTCGCTTTAAAGCTCTTCGAAGCGAATACCAATTGTTTTTTGAAAATCTATAGCATACGTACACAAGTACAGTGTTTTATTTTATTTTAATGACCCAGAAGATCCACGTGCAGGATTATCTTTCGGTAGATAAATAAGAATATAACTTGTTGCTACCACCTTCTAGAGGAGAAGTGGAAAAACAAAATAAAAAATGGCTCTCATTTTAAGTCAATATAAATATATATACCTGAACAAAATTTGATTTATCAAAATTAGAAATTAAAATTAAATGATAAAAAGATTTATTTTCTTTAAAAAAAAAAATGTATCATTATTAATACAAAATTTGATGAGGATCTATTGATTTTAATAATCGCCGCCGAATTATATTAAAAAGTATATAAAAGAGAAAATATTTTTTTATAGTTGAAAATGGTTTAAAGTGACACTAAAACTAATTGCTTACCGATTATGTAGAAAATCATTAAATATTTTTTATCATCTTTATTATATAAATCCTTAAGAAACTGCGATATAGTGTGCCAATAAAAATTTATTACAGAATGGCTTCATCATAAAATAACTATGTTAGTTTAATATTGTTCGATTAGATATTATTTTTAAGCAATTAAATATTACGAGGGTAACGATCCTAACAAAAATGGCAGGCTATTGTCTCCTAACAATCAAGTATTTCCATGAGCTATACTTTCGATATAATCATAAAAGAAGGTACTATAATCGTTTTATACATTCCAAGGTAAATGATATTAAAATTACGAAATAACTCAGCAGAATACGGAAAATCTTGGATCGTTTATAAGTGTATCAAGCCAAAGACTGGTACAGATTTGAAACATAAGCAGACTGATTGTCTTGGAACTAGGTATAATAGTTTCGCAATATAGTAAAATTATAACTATGTAAAATCAAACAGTTGACTAATGGACCTTTATCGTTTCTGAGGAACTATAGTAAATGCAGAAGTTGTGAACTTATTAAATATTAGGCACTGCTTAAATAGGGTATATTTAAATATAATACAAGTGGCTAAATTTACGTTCGAATTATTTACCATTTTCTGTACGGCAAACGAAGAACAACGTTTTTTAATTTTAATCACCTGATTTTGGTCGGTCCTCTTCATTAGATTTATTAGACATCCTGATGGAAATCGCACAAAGTTAAAGACGGATTTCACAAATTTAACGATTGTAAGATTTCATTTTTAAATCTTAATTTTCCATCATTTTCCAGCGTAAAACAGGAAAAAGTTAATCTCATTTAAAAATTTCATGATTTGGATTTATTTAAATTGCCATTCAAAAAAAGCTCAAACGGCGTACAATAGGTCTGTACTGCAGAATAATATATATTTTAAGGTATTGTAGTTAAATAATAATTACACAACTTTCAGGGAAATCATTAAATAAATTTCTCGTGACGTTATAGAAATTCGCTTCGTTCATATTTCAATTGCAATTTTCTTTTCCTATCCTTTTTAGATGAAAGCTCTCATTTCTAACATGTATTTGGAGAAAATGCATAGAAAATTTTAGGGATTTGTATAAGGATTTTGTCTGTTTATCAGTTTTCAAATAAAATATGTATCTTTCAGTCAGTGTATTTAAAACTCAACCCAATAAAACTGTGTAAAAGACATATTAATTCAAAACAAAAAGAAAAAAACCTTTTTCATAGAATTGATATGGTTTTTGAAAACTGAAATTCAGCGAAAATTTATATAAAAGGATGTACTTTCGAAGTGTTTACACATGTTTGAACGTATTCGATTACAAACAAAATTTTCTATATACATATACCTATATATTTTTTTAAAAAAGTTGTTACATTCAAATTTTTGTGAAGGATCTCTTGAAAAAAGTAATAAGAATAAGTGCTCGTATGTGTTTTTGATAAGAAAAGAATATACATAAATTTTAATATTGAAACTTTTAAAGCATAACAATTAAATATAGAAGCTTATTTTCTAATGAATTAAAAAATAAATAATATACAATAATATAGGAATTTTATTCAAAAAAGTCTTATAGACAACTATTTATATGTTATTAAAGTTTAATAACCATTAGGATTGTCATTTTAAAAACAAAAAACCAGAGCATTCCATAAATCCATGAATTCCGAAGGAACAACATAGTCGAAAGTTTTTTTTTTGTTTTTTTCTTTATAACTCAGAAAGCTTTCGTCTTATTTGAAACTTTTTTTTTTAATATTAAATCCTAATGCAAATATATGCAGATGAGAATTTTTTTTCTTCCATATAACGACATATGTAAACTTTGTTGTTAAACGAGTAAAACCATCAAAACACGCGTACATATATGGTTAAAATATAAAATGGAATGAAAACTATGTCTCTAATATAAGAGATACTTTTGATTACCATATACGAAGAAGATGATTATGCCACAGCCAGAAAGAATATTGAATATACTTACGTAGAGAATTTTCTATTGAAAAACCAGCTGCATGACATGAATTTAAATAAAAGCTTAAGTGAAAATGGTATCGAGTTTGTGGGGTAGGTATCTTTTATACATCACCATTGGCTATATGATGGAATCATGTATATGTATACTCGATCGTCGCCGTCCTCGTCATCATCATCATCATCATCTCCTCAATGGCATGAGCAACAGTATATTAGTTACTATATATAATATATAAGAAAATTTTTGCCACCCAACTTATAAGACTTATGAATTCACCACGAACTAAATATCATACTTCTTCATATTTTATTATTATTTCTTTTTTTTTATGGTTCTATAAGGAGGCTGAGGATATCATTTTCAACATCGAAATATTAAGTTCAAACGCCCATTTTATTACAATCACACCCTTTCAATTATTTCGTAAGCTCACTTTTTTCGCCGGAAGTATTTTCATTTTTTTGTTCTTGTTTTTGGTTAAATTTTACAATTTCGTATTTAAAAAAAGATGGTTAATACTAAGATTTCATCATTATCACAACCACTGTGACACTTTCCCTTTTACGATTAGGCATTTTAAGTGAAAATGAAAATTGAATAGTAAGAAAGAAAAAAAAAACAGAAACGGTGAGAAATTGGCATTAAGTTGAGATATAGTACTGGACAAAAATTGAAAATAGCTTTTTTATGTTCCAAAGTTTATGCTCTAAAGTTTAATTTATGATCCGCAACGTGTTAATTTAATTATTGAATGTTTTAAGTTCGTAAAATCTTTTAAAGTTTCATTCGAATTAAATTCATTTTTTTTTATTACCTTTTCTTTTCTTTTTTTTTATATATACATGTTTTCCTTGCTTTACACTTGAATTGAAGATACTTTTCTTTTATTTTTTTTTAAATTAAGAAAATTGAATTAATTTGATTACATCTTGAAGTGGATTCTAAAGAATTGATGATAAAATCCTGCTGTCGAGGCATCTCTTCGGAGAAAAGTGAAAAAAGTTTATCAACAAAATTTCGTATTCATTGCGTAACATCAGAAGAAGGTGACAAGGTTACAATACTTTTTGTATGTTGTTTTCTCTTTACAATGGGAATACCTTCTGGATAGTGGCTTGTCTTCAAAAACAAATATACGAAACTAAGAACACAAAAAACAACAAAAAAGAAGAAACAAAAAATAAACTTTGGATACTTTTTTAAACCCTCAAATTGGAAAGCTTTCTTCAGTAGTTTTTTTCTTTATTGTAATTTTGACCAAAATATATTTAAGACCAATTAAAACTAAATCATTTATTCAAGCTACACCCACCTCTCATTTTACACGCCGTTTTGTTTTACACGAATTTGAAGTTATACGGTTCAAAAAAGTCTTTAAATTTAACTTGAAATTTGTACTTTTCTAATAAATTTCATTCATTTTCGTCCCTTATTCATACGATTTAATTTTAATTATTAAAACTCTTACTTTCACAAAACTAGCAGTTGAGAATAAGAATTTTTTCACTCAGCACTAAGGAGTTCTGGAGTTCGTGATGCACTTCTTAATTTTTTCAACAATACCATGTTCTAATTATTATTTTGTGATTAAAAAAATTATGATTGAAAGTCAATCAATTATTTACAGATTTATAATAGGAAATACATAATTGGAAAAATTTATTATGTCTATTTACAAAAGTTGAGTGAAATGAAATTTTAATTAATTTATATACGAACATGTTTTGAACTTGAATCAATATTTTTAATGCAATTTCTACTCCAATAATTGGTTAAATTGAATCAGAATGGACAATGATTAATAACTATAAACAAGAAATAGAAAACACAGATATACATTTTATTATTGGTATATAAAAACCATAATTCTTGTTTATTTGAAAGCTAATTAAATCCCATACTAATGGTTAAAGTCCAATAATAATGAATGTGAAAAAACTAAGGTAAAAAATATATTGATTCAGACCTTACGTTTCAGATAAAAAAGCTTTGAAAAATCAAAAGGTATAAATTTCTATCAAGAAATTGTAGATTGCCTATTTTGAGGCGCTATTGAAAATGGGAATAAATTGCCTAAATACGTACCTTAGTGGTATTTTCATTTTTACAAATTTCGAGAAAACAGTTTTTGACATTAAAAATGGGGAAAATGTATAGTTTATTTAAATATGATATAAATAAAACTAGAAATTTGGTTTGTTATATATTTTATAGCAAAACGACTAATATCACTGCTGCTGGAGCTGATCATAAATTAACGATTTTTTGCCTTGATCAAAATTTCCGAAGCAACTTTGTCTAAGTGTCGCATTTTAAGACCTGTTGCTATTATATACTTTATGATTCAGGTATCTTAGAAATAGCCGTAACTCAATTTTTACAAAAATGTGAGAAACGATCCTTTATCACTAAGGCAAAGATATTAATAAATAAAGATATGTAAAATTCAAAAAAGCTTTTATTTAACATTAGTAAATTACATTAGGCCTAATGGCATGAGCTTAAAGTTCTCTCCATAAGAACTTATGTAATTTACTTATGCCGAATCAAAGCTATTTTGAACTTTCAACATCTTCGCTTTATTTACAACTTTGATTAAGGTACGAATAGATTTTCTTGATGGCCAGTAAGTAAATCACTATAGTTCACTCAATATCTGCATATACACATTAAAAATAGTAAAGAAATTTAAATGTAAGAAAGTTTTTTGTTACATTATATAAACTTAAAGGTATATATTTTATACACCATTCTTCCCTATATTGATCAATACTATCAAAAACCCTTTTTTCTCCATTATAACCTCATTAAATCGGATTTGAAACTTCTAGGATCCGTTTTCTTATTATATACGACTATAGTAAAAGATATTATATTCATTTTGAACGAAAGTAAATTTCATCAAAAGACAATAACTTGAATATCTTCACTAATATTTAATATATACATATATAGTACACTAAACATGATTATAAAGTTTTCCTATCAATAAACCGGAAATTGTATTTCTTTGATAAAGGAACAAACGGTATTCTCATTTGTATTCATATTCCAAGAGATTATAAATTTAATATTATATAAAATGATACATTCGTAATTAATGTATGGAAATTTATGTCTCAGAGGATATCTTATTATATTAAATAGCATACGAGTATTTTCAAAACAGGATAACATATACGTTAATTATATTTGACTTAATTTAACTTTTTCAAAAAATGAAAATGAAAAACCATTTATATAAACAAATTAATGTTTTTCTTCTATTTTCTTCTTTTTTTTTTCTTTGTGCGAGGAGAATTTTTATCATCTGCAAAGAAATTCTTTTCAATTCCATAATTAATATAACGTTTACCTTGCTCTTATAATTCATATAACATTTAACATTCTTTTAAGTAAACAAAATAATTATGTTGATTTATTTAAATATATTTTAAATTACATATAAACATATTTAAATATTAAATATTTGAGGCATAACACTAAATAAATATATAATATCAAAGGAAATTTTAAGGAAAAACAGTGTGGCGCTAGTTTATCTTTAATAAACTTTCAAATTTCAAATATATTATATAGTATATAAGTTTAATACCTTTTTAAGGGATCAGATTATCCATCTGGATGACTGCCATTGACTAGATATCACAACTTTGCACATGTCGTCATTATTTATGGTTTATACTCGCTCAAATGCATGAGAAATGAGAAATAGTTTTTCAGAATTTTTTTTTTAATCGATTTTTCTTTTATTTTTCCACCATTATTGCATACCATAATTGTTAAGTCTACCTTCTCTGAAAAACGACGAAAATTGGCAGATGTAGTTTTCCTTCATCAAATTTTTATTGATGCCATTGATGTCTCCTATATTTTAGACAAGGCCCAACTAAACATTAATACACCTTTCTTGTGGTCCATGAAGTCATCTACTATTAAAACAATGAACCGATGGTATGAAAAAGCTTGTATTTTGAGCATTTACCACGCCCAAAATACAAGTTTTTGACTTTTGTCTCAGCAAGTATGAATTAAAAAAGAAACTGACCAATGTATGATTTTATGAATTAATTTCCAGTTTTAGATTCGATTTGAGTTTTAACAGCTCAATTCGAACCTAAAACAAAAGGTGATATCACAAAGAAGTAAAAAAAAGTTACCGAGTTGGCTCCTAAACGGGAGGACCGATTTTGATCAAACATATTTCAACCGATTCTTTGTTCCACTTCTAATATCCACAATTAAGGAAAAACGCGATAATTTCAAACATAAATATCGCAAAAAAGTGGAACTTGGTAAATGAGTTCATGTGATCACTGCCTACAACTACATCAAAAGTAGGGTTTGGTTGGACTCATGCCACGCGCATTATTTACTTATTTCAATGAGAGCAGTATTTTTTTTTTTTTTAAGGAGGTGGGGGCCAAGGCACCCCGTACTTAGGCCTTGCGGCCCATTGTACCCTCGGGAAAGTCTGGACATATGTCCTGGGATCGCACAAGTTTTCCAAGAAAACCTATGTGAAAAAGACTAATTACCTGTATCCAGAGTGGCAGCTTGTCCCAACTCTGGAAACAGATCTGTTTTCTTCAGGTAATCGATTAAGGATTCCACCTTCAGATTCCGGGCATCCGACAAAGTCAAGAATGGTTTTCCGAAGATCTTCTTTCGCAGGCCCGTTAAGGCATCACATAAACAAATAACGTGTAGTGATATTTCCTCAACGGTTCTGCACTTACGGCAGGTGGGATCAGATAGGATACCTATGGTATGTAGATGCTTGCTAAGGCAGTGTCCCGTGAGGGCGCCCACTAGCACTCTGGTGGAGAGCAGTATAATAAACTCTTTTTTTGATGATTATAATTCATTTTCAGCCCAAACAGGTTCGGGTATTCTGCTAGTAATTCATAAATTTGAAAATGAGGAGTAGTTAAAATAGATACAACATCCCTTTTTCTACGTTATTACCAAATTGTTAATCTGATCAGAAAAATCATAAGTCAAATGAATCTTCTTATGCATATGCATCCAAAAATTTGATTTAGAATTGACACAAAATTTATGACTGGTTTTATTTAATGTATTCTTGCTCAAAATATTCTAAAAACCTTATAAAAAATAAAATAAAAACTAATCTTTATAAAATTTATGATCGAGTATAACCACTTAAATAATTTGAAAATTTATAAAGAATCGTTAATTTCCATTAAAAATGAAACTAATAGAAATAAATATTATCATTTTTAAATTCTTATAAAATATTTTAAAAGCCTTTTAATATTTAATCTTTAGCATTCTCTTAAATATAAGATGCCTGCTCGACCTTTTATATAATACTTCTAATTATATTATGAAGTTTTCTTTAAAGTTCATATTCAATTAAAACACGCTAGAATAGACAATTTTTCAATTATTTTAATATTTTATCAGATATGCTCATGTCAGAGCTATGATAGACAGTTAATGAGTTCGGAATTTTTTGTTTAAGAAATCCTCTCAAAAAAGGACAATTTTTCGAATGAAAATCTCGTTTTCTTTTTGATGACAATCAGATATAAAATATAAAGAAAATGAAGAAGAAAAAAAAAAACAGACACAGAAAAGAAAATGTCTTATTTTTTATTACAAAAAATGGATAGAGAAAAAGCATTTCTGTGGAATAATTTCATTTAAGATTAAAGATTTTAATTAAAATTCAAAATTTCCATAAAACAAATATGGGAATGGTAAAATAGTTGGGTTAAATATTTGTGCCATTCCATTTTAAGAAAGTTATTTATTTAAAGTAATATTTCGAGAGAAAAACGAAATCCTATGAAAATGTTGATTAAAATTCACTGCAAAAGATGAAAAACAAAAAAAAAAAAACGAAGATATTTACCAAAAATATTTTTATCTTTCATAAAAAATTTTCGTTTGATATATATTTGGTTTTTCTTCTTTTTTTTGGGAAATCTTTCTTTTCAACGGAAATATTTTCATAAAACTCAAATAAATTTGAATACCATGGAACAATGAACTTGATCCAATTGAAATGTTATTGACATTTAAGGAATAAATGATATTTTATTAAATCAATTATACTTGTATGACAATTTTCAAAGATTTATCTTAATACCTGAGATCAGAGTTCTTATGAAAGTATTGGGCTTCAAAAAATCCCTTTCAAATCAAAAAATCACTCCATTTTTCATGTTTCTAATACATTGTTTTAGGACTTTAGTACCTTCTGTGTATGTAATTTAATTCCTTGACAATCATTAGAACTACAAGGAATCCTGCAATTGTTTACATAGAAATTCCTTGCTCATATATTTTCTACACTGTGACTTCCAAAATTTTAAAAAGCTAGCATAAAATACTTGAAATTACTTAGATTTTTTGACTAAAATCATTTTTTCAATTATTACAATTAAATAATAATAGATTTTCTTTCATTTTATTTTCAGTTTGAAACGATTTAATGACAATTTTCGCAAGCATGGCATCTTCTCTTACAACAAAATGTATTAGCGAAAGTAATCAACTTTCGAGTAATCTTTTTGAAGAATTTGTTCGTAGCAGAGGAAGGTAATTAATCAATAAAATTCATTTTACGAGATATATCAATTATAGTTTTAATTCAAACACTTTAATCCTTTATATTTAAATCTGAAAAGGAAAAAATTATTTGCTTAGATTGGTATCGAAACTAGTATCTTCATTGATTTGTTCTATCCTATTAGTTCTGATTTTACTGATCTATGCAGAAATTGCAACTATCAGTACTAACCTGGTATCATTCTAATATCTTTATACTTTACTAATCATTATTACATTAGAAACACAAGAAATTCCTTCACCATTCCACAGATAATTCAGGTGGTGTTGGAGGGTATCACCATTAACCTCTCTTGACAAATTTAATCCTTTTGCTCTTATGTTACGTAACTATCAATTTGTCCAGTTTTACAAGTAAAACTACTTCTAGTACTTAAATACCTAAATGGCCTCGTTATATTACTAAATACAACAAAATATTAAATATAAATTAATTCAATTAAACAATTTCTTATAGATCTGGACGAACAGGAAGTTTAGCATTACCAAATAATTCGTTATTGGATCTTTGTGATAAAGAACAGGAACAGTGCAATTCATTGGCATTATTACCACCAAATGCAAGTATCAGACGGCATTCATCACATTATTGTCCAACAATTGAAAGTAACAAACCGCCAACAACACTAGAACTTAAAGTAAATAAATAAACTTCTATATAAAATATAAAATTCTGAATTAAAAATGGATTATATTAATTTTTAGCCTCAACAAAGTAATCCATTACCACCATTAAATATAATTCCACCGCCAGTTCCAAAACGTACATTTAAAGGGAAAATCATAACGAATAAAAATATTTCAATTGAAAATAATCAAAAAACTATCGATTTTTCATGTGAACAAACAAATAGTAATATGGAATCAACATATTCAACACAATATTCACCATCGTCAACAATTAAATCATATAAAATGAAAGATATACCAAACATATCAACTCAATATGTTGATATTAATGTTGAACAAAATTCAGATGATGATCGTATCAGTTTAGAAAATTCCGTATTCGATGAGACACGTAACGATTTATGTATTATGAATAATTCAAGAAGTTCAAATCGTTCATCGAGTGATTCAAATAAATCTCAAACAACATTCGATACTGGCTATATATCGAATGATACTGATAAGAATTATACAAATGATGCACGAAATTATCGTAGTAGATTTTCATCCGTTGATACACAATCATCATTGGATAGTTGTTTAACTGAGAAAACGATTGATTCGCCATTATCAAAAGAATCTTTCAAAATTGAATCTGGACGTTCACCATTAAATGAAAATAATAATTGTTCAATGAAAACTGGTCGTAGTTTACCAACGGTACCAGTACGAAAACAAATATCATTACAAACCAATAAATTACCATCCACAACAATTAATAATATTAATAATAATAATAATAATAATAATAATAATAATAATAATAATAATAATAATAATATTAATACGACTATGAATATAAATAATAATGTGAATTTAAAAACTCGTCCTATACCGCCTACGCCTCCTCTAAGATCTCAACAATCTTTAGAATCGGCCAAATATCAAATTATAAATAATGGTCAACCGACATGTTCGTCTGGTACCAATAGTAATGATATTATTCTTAGCGGTGGTAGAAAATTACCAACAGTTATTGATCAAACATCATCGATTGATAATAATCAAGAGATTTATACAAAAACAATTAATATTCGTAATAAATTTAATAAACCGCCACCAATAACATATCCAAAATTACATCAACGTCAAGATTCAAGTATATCAAGTGATAGTTTCTCTGGTACATCTAGTCCAGGCTATAATTGTAAAAGTATGGAAGCACCATTATTACAATATGCATCAAAAATTAATAAAACTGATTTACGACATCAGGATTCAAGTGATAGTTTCATTATGACACCAAGATATAATTTTCCAATTGGTAAAGTCAATATGCGACAAGATTCAACAATTTCAAATGATAGTTTTAGTCAAACATCAAGTCCAGGTTATAATACAAAAATGGAATCTCCATTATTACCGCAAACACTTAAAATTACTAATAGTAAGAATTATTAAATTATAAAATCATTTGAATTTATAAAATTTCCATTCTAGATATTTCAAGTGGAAAACAAATATTCAAAATTCCAAATGAAGTCACAAAAGATCCGGATCAAAATAATTCATCAAATTCACCAATTACAAAAAGTGCATCAACACCAGCTAGTTTACAAACTATTGTTCGATTTCAAAATGGTTCAAATATGTCACTTCAGCATCGTGTAAGTAATATATTCATGTCCCTAGAGAGCACTATAACTTTGAACAAACAAATACGAACTTTTGTCCTAAAGCCTAAAGTTTTAGTTTGTTTCGGGGAATTTTATGGCAAAATAACTGATTAAAATTACTCATTAAATAACACTTTTATCTAAGAACCTTCGACTAGGAAACTTCTACCAAAGGCAATGGAATACTATGTTATACATTGGAATCTGTTTATTTAATAGACTCGATTAGAATGGAAAGTAACTTTTTAAGTCCTGGTTAAGGGCTTTATTCGGCAGATCTTTGGGTAAAATGGTTGTCCCCCGAAATCGTATTATAACCAGATTACACTGTATACATTATCAATGATCTTTGATTTTATTCAGCCCGTATTGATGTTCTGATAAAATCCTTCTTTCCTCCAAAATAATTTCTTATACAAAAATTTCATTAAATATTATTTATTTAACAGTAATTAGTTAAAATATTTTCTTTAATAATTTTGAACAGATAATTAATAGACGTAAAAGTTCAAATCCTTATGTGACACAAGGGCGTTTGAAATTTCGATTTTTCCAAATATTATTGAATGCTGTTGCACTACTTGCAATTGCTGGTAAAATAATTTGATTGATTTTAATATATTAAGAAAATTACTTATCAAAAAATTCTAGGTGGATTGGCAGCTTATTTCAATGCGTATCCAACAGTTAAATTTATTAATAAAACAATAATAACACCACCGAAACTATTATACGAATCTGAACCAGAATCAATGGAATCAAGTAAAAATCCGGCGCCTGGAGTTTGTTTACCAGTTATTGTTAAATTTTGTCAAGATCATAATTTACCATATAATTATACTGTTTTTCCAAATTATATTGGACATTTTGGGCAACCAGAAGCACAAATTGTATTAAAACATATTCAAATATGAAGAATAAGAATATATATTAAATTTTCTTCTTTTAGGAATTAGAAGCGTATGATGCATTAGTAGATGTCAAATGTTATGATTTAGTGCCACTTTTTCTTTGCTCATTGTTTGTACCGAAATGTGGTCCAACCGGAAATACAGTACCACCATGTAAAACTTTATGTATGGAAACGATGCATCGATGTGGATTTTTCTTTCAAGTTTTTGGATTAGAATTACCCGATTACTTAACATGTAATCTATTTAGTGATTTTAATAATCCAGATGAGTGTGTTGGATTAAAACAAGTTCATGAATCTAGAATTCAAGCTCAAAAACCAGGTAACGTGGTCCAAAGGATACTTTACTTTGTACAGCATAGAATATATCATTTTCCTTTCTCTTTTTTTCTTGGTTCATAACAGTATGTAGTGGATTTTTATGTGATCAACGACGATGTATTCCATCGGATTTCCGTTGTGATGGACATGTTGATTGTCTAGATCAAACTGATGAATCACAATGTGCTTATTGTGATAAAGGTTCAATTTATTGTGGAGAAAAACGTTGTATGAGTCAAAAACATGTATGCGATGGTGAAATGGATTGTCCATGGGGTCAAGATGAAAGAAATTGTGGTAAGAATAATTTCTTATAAATATTAAATAAAAAAGCACAATAAAAACAATCATTTCTCTTAGTTCGATTAAGTGAACGTAATGGTGATTTAGGTAAAGGTATTTTAGAAGTTTATAAATCTGATGTAAAATCATGGGCGCCCGCATGTGTAACACATTGGGATCCATCAACATCACCGACAGTTGCATGCTCTATGTTAGGTTATAGTTCTGTTAATTCAAGTCAATTAACTATGAGAGGATCAAATCGCACATTGAATTCACATGTTAATGAATCTCCAATTATGTGGAGAATGTATCAGAAAAAACATTCAAATATGATTAAACAATTTTCAAGTTGTTCAATTAAACAACCATATCCAGTTGTTGAATTAACGTGTACGAATTATGGTAATAAATTTATTTATTATATTTAAATAGTTTTAAATAATATTTCTTCTTTTTTTTAGAATGTGGAAAAATACGTAATCATCGATTAAGACCTAAAACTCGAATTGTTGGTGGTGTAGAATCATCACCAGGTGATTGGCCATTTTTAGCTGCAATTTTAGGTGGTCCAGAAGAAATATTCTATTGTGCTGGTGTTCTTATTGCTGATCAATGGGTTTTGACAGCATCACATTGTATTGGAAAGTATGAAATATCGGTTTTTCCAACAAAACTTGTAACTATCGAGTGTCTCCATAATAGCGCCAGATTTAAATGTCATGCTATTTTCGTTTCATTAAGTTTACAGTACTGAACTCTTCATTATGTCATCTACCATTGTTGCTATTAATAGCCATGGAACTTTGCAGGAAGGAACGACATTATTATTGACAGTTTGTCAAGTTTCGAGCGCCTACTGTTGTCAAAAAAAAAATTCCACAAAATTCAAATTGTGCGTTTCTTTCGGAGCATTCTTTATTTAATTAATTATTAAATTCCCTATCGAATGAGGTATATTTCATACCTGTAGGACCAAGAATACCTGACATATACGTATACCTTCATACAAGAGATTTCTTGTGTTTCCTGTCCTAAAAAGGAATATTTTTGAAAACGGTGAATGGCATTTAATTCCTTATTAAATTGATCGTCAAATGAGGTATGGGTCGTCTTTATAAGATGCAGAATACCCGAGATATACACAAACTTCAGTTACGCAGATCAAATCTTGCACTTTTATTTGGGACACCCTATATATTTTTTTATTTTTCAAATGTTTTTCTATTAATTTTAGTCATACACTACGGAATATAAACGATTGGACTATTCAATTGGGGATAACACGTCGCCATTCGCATACTTATTATGGACAAAAAGTAAAAGTTCGAAATGTTATACCACATCCACAGTATAATTCTTTTGTTGCTCATGATAATGATATTGCACTGTTTCAAGTAATTTATTATTATTTTAAAATATAAAAATGTAGTTTATTTATTACATAAATTTTGTATAGCTCGCAACACGGGTGGCATTCCATGAACATCTTTTACCAGTATGCCTTCCACCACATGGATTAAAAGAATTGAAACCTGGAACACTTTGTACAGTTATTGGTTGGGGAAAACGTGAAGATAAAAATCGTAATTATATTATTTTTATATAATATTTTATTAAATACTATTTACAATATCTTATTAGTCATGCCGAATACAGGAAGTGCATCATATGAACCCACTGTAAATGAAGTACAAGTGCCAGTCTTGAATCGGGATCTATGCAATGAATGGTTAGATGCATTAAATGTTACAGATGGGATGATTTGTGCTGGTTATCAAGAAGGAGGAAGAGATGCATGCCAGGTAATTAATTGTTTATTAATTAATTAATTAATTTTTATTACAAAAATTTTTCAATTATTTACTACTAAAAGAAAACAATCTCTTTTCTTTCATCTTAATTTAATTAGGGTGATTCTGGTGGACCACTTTTATGTCGTGATCCAAGCGATCGTGAACGTTGGTTTGTTGGTGGTATTGTCTCATGGGGTATTATGTGTGCCCATCCGAAATTACCTGGTGTTTATGCAAACGTTCCCAGATATATACCATGGATAACACAACAAATTAATCGATATTCTAAATCAAATTTGGACAATAATATGGGATATTAACTAATATCCTAATTAGAAATAATAGTTTTTAATAATATAAAAAAAAATAGAAATTACTTTTGACAATATTTTTTTATATAAAAATTTTGAAAATAATTATATAATTAACAAAAAAACATACACATACACACAAATGAATGTCAATTTTTCGAATTTATCTAAAAAAAAAAAAAGAAACTATTAAAAAATACATATTATATATGAAATCGGTTTTCATAATTTTTCACAAAATATCCTGAAAAATTAATATTTTTAATCATATCTAAGGAAATAGTATATATTTTTAAAAATAGAATTATATACAATCAAATCATACCAAATTTTTATTTTGAAAATTCTATGAATATCAAAACAAAACAATCAAATTTTATAAACTTAAGAATTTGAATGTAATTCCTTTAAATTCTTGTTTTAAAGAAAGAAAGTAACTAATTCTGAATCTTTTAAAAAAAAAAAAAACTTTACAAAATCGACGAAAATCTTTTTAAAACCATATTTATTAAACAGTTTTTAGCAAAGTATAACTAATTATAAAGTTCAGAAAGTTAGAAACTAAAAAAGAGACCAATTAGATCAAAGCAACAACAATTGTATTGCATAAAGCACGTGAAAATAAATCATGGTCTCTTAAACTAGTTTTCTTGAGTCATATTGCTTTCGTTATTCGTTAATGAATAAACGCTTGTATGTTTATACATTTGTTAAGCATGTACAGAAATAGAAAGAAATATTAACACGGCAGGAATAGGAAGCTTCCGAACTTTATAATTACTTAGATTTTGTTTTTTAATTATCGTGCAGTTTAATACATTTTTTGCTTTTTTAGATAGATGTATTAAATTACAGAAATTTTCCGAATTTTTGCTCTCAAAGTAATATACCAATGCACAAAAATCATTGGCTTCATTGGGATTATCTTCCAATAGATTCTCTGTCCAAGTGAAATTGTTCAGCACAGATTTTTATAATTTGAAAATGATTTACAATTTCTCACTAATTCAAAGAAATAATCGGGATTTTAAAAAAATGTATATTCAACTGAGAATATGAATTGTGCCATTTAAAACGTCGATTAGAATGGATTTATACCAAGTCTTGTGCTATATGTGATATTTTGCACAAAACTAATCTTGTTCACTTTTATTTTTGAAAGAAAATACATATATGAAAACCCACCGAACAAGTGACCAGAGCTTTTATTTTAAAATCATCTAATGTGCGTCTAATGTCTCATATACAGCTTAGAATGTTTTGTTCTCTATTTGGAAATATAAAATGCAATGAGAAATTCTTCTTTAAAATATTAGAGGCTCTTTAAAGCTTTTTTTTTTAAAATGGCTTTCAAAAATATTAGACGTCTTTAAAGCTCTTTTTAAAATCGCTTTGTCGAAATATGGTTACAAACATTTGTTCTAGTGTTTTCCATCTATGTAAGCTATTTCCACATCTGGATTCATATCAAGAACAGTCAATAAAGATTTAAAAATTTAAAGAAATCATATTCACATATCTTAAAAGCAAAAAAAAAGTTTATCATCAAAAAAATAATATCAAAAATATTTTTTTTAAATAATTTATATATTTTCGATAATGATTAAATATTATTATAAAATATTTATGAACCAAAGAAAACCAATTAACTTGATTTGAAATCATGTATACTCAATTAAAAATCCAAAAAAAAGGAATCAAAAAGATCAATAAAAATTAAATTATAAAATATTAAGTATATAAAAAGAAAATATATATACTATATATATATAAACATGTAGTGTTCAATGACAATAAGAAAAAGGACATTAATTTATATTAAATATGACAATAAAAAATATAATGCTTAAAAAATACCAAAATAAATATATAATTAAAAAATCAAGTTTCTAGAATGTTAAATAATTTAGATTTAAAATATAACAAAAAAAAAATGAATATTAATCATAAAACAAGAAAAACAAAACTTGCTTAAACTATATTTTATTTTTATACCAAAGAACTTTTCTATAAAAACAAAACAAAAAAAAAGTGTATAATTAAAAGTAAATACAATAAAATCAAGTAAAAAGCTAGTAAATAAATGAAATTATTAATAATTTTATGAATTAAGAAAGTTCTCACATAAAATTTTTATCTTTAGAAATATATTAAATAAAAAAATAATCGGCAAAAAAATGAAAAAAATACGAGAACTATTTTTATTTATTAAATAAAATAATTTTGTAATATCGTATTTCCATATGATTTACATTAAGCTTACGATATTACATTTACGATATCACATTGTAATGATAGAATTCCTTTAAAAAAAAAAACTAATTACCAAAAAAAAAGAAAATAAATGTATTTTAAATATAAATTAAAGTATTATAAAGAAAATATATACTATATATATTAAAATCAATTGACAATGTACTGACAATAAAATAATATTGTAGTAAAATTTTTAGATAAAAATAAAATTAAAAAATTAGGTTTAATTAAAGAAAAACAAAAAAAAAAGAAAAGTATATTAAATAAAATATACAGAATGTTAATAGAAGTTAATATATAAGCTTCCCGTCAAATGCGTGGGTTTCAGCTTTAAAAAATTATTTAGAAGTTTCACATATGGCCTAATAGAGATTTTCATGGATTTTCTGGATGCAAAAAAAAAAAAAATTTAAAAAAATATATATAAAAAAATCTATTTAACAAAAAGAAAATATATGAAAAATTAATTAATTAAAATGAGAAATATTTATATGTAAAAGTATAACAACAGAAAATCATAATCATAAATAACTATCTAAAAAAAAAAAAAATCAAATTAAAAAAAAAATATTTATAATTATTTATTTTAAACAAGAAAGAAAACATCTAAATCACAAAATTAAAAATTTGTTAAATCTCTATTTTTCAAAGAGTTTAGCCTTTTGAAACCATTAAAGAAATTACAATTAATATTATTAAATTTAAAATAAATAAAATTAAAGGAAAATAATATAGTATTTAATGTAAAAGAAAATTAATATTATTTTTTCTGTTTTTCTTTTGATGAGTTAACTATTTCTAAATAGAACTTTGAGTGGTATACTATGGCACAGATAGTCTTCAATCAGATTTCCAAAGTTAATATGTAAGAACAGTGTCTTGTTTTTGTCAGTGTCAAGCTCTAATATGACATAGTTTAGTATAATGAAACAATTTTATTTTATTCATTATTATTTATATCAGTGTGTTGGGCGCTTAAACGTTAAGATTTATGATGTTATTTGTTTAGATAAATGTTTAAACTGATGTTGCTTTACAATACATATTATATATCTCTAAACTAATTGGTTTTGGAAATCTGAACAGTGAAATAATTGCCATTGGAACTAAATGATTAAATGATATTTTAAATATTTTATACCGCTGAGTTTAAAGTCGTACTATAATAATTTCAATAATTTCAAAAAATGTTTATTTCAATCTAGAAAATATTATTCAGGTAATTCGGATGGTATTGAGTTGGTTAACTTCCATTAAAAGCAGGGTATTTTATAAAATTTTCGTACAATTTGCTCCCAAAAATCAATATTTATTGACAACTAATTTTCGAATTCTTACTCTTGATTTTAGTTATATCATAAACCAAAAAAAAGCACACATATCTTAAAGTTCACTACATCTGACTAAAATTAGTCAATACCTTTATTTGCCTACAATTGAGAGTAGACTAGAGTGGCCCTTATTTTTCAACTTTGCAAAAGTCTAGCTCCCACCTCTCAATCTTGTTCCAATTAACAAAAAAACGATATATACAAAATTTTAGCTCAATTGGACAACTGCAAGGCGACCCTCATTGAGCTTGTATTGAGATGTATTACATACATCGGATGTTTTTTAATAGTTCCTGAGGGTCGCCTTAAACTTGCCCGATTGAGCAGAAATTTTGCACAGCCTGTTTTTTTGATCATTGAAACATGATTAGGGGGTGGGAGCTTAACTTCCAAAAAATTTCATACAGCTAAGGGCAACCCTAGTAGACATAGTGGCATAGACAAACAAAATTTGTTTAGATACAATTTTTTTTATATAAAAGAACTTTATTTCAGCTTAAAAGAAATCTAGGGAATGTTAATTCATAATATTTTTGTTTTTGTCTACACGTAGATAATGTACACAATAAACAATAGATACTACTCAGAATTATCTACAATCATGTAATTTACAATACGATTTATTTATTACTTTACCAAATAAAATCCGAATTACTGGGGTTTATCGTATATATAGTATTATAGAACATCATTTTTGGAAGTCTATTTTTAATTATTTTCAATAATGTATTGTATAAAGTTCTTGTTTTAAATTTGAGTTCCTTAAACTAGAATTATAGGAATTATGATCCTAATGAAACGCACATAGAAATTCTATCTTTATTAAGTACCTATAATTAAAAAAAAAACGCTTAACTAAAAGTGGAAAAAGATCTAAATTTGAAAGAATATATTAGATGCAAGAATCTATATGAATTGCTGTTTTTAAATGTGCTAAAATGTTCTAGTTAGAAATGCTTTGTGAAAATCATCTTTTTTTTTGAAAAAATATATTTTCAGCAATGACAATAAAAAAAACTACTATTTCTAGAAATAATTAAATAAAAGTGATTGTTATTCTTCTTATTATTGTTGCTATTGAAACTATATTTAGTAAAAAGAAAAAGAAAAAATAAATGATAGAAATAATTGAAGA
Organism: Xylophagus ater; assembly: GCA_963422695.1. NCBI lineage: Eukaryota > Metazoa > Arthropoda > Insecta > Diptera > Xylophagidae > Xylophagus > Xylophagus ater. The sequence goes on along the minus strand of OY730486.1, from coordinate 13,199,242 downwards.
AAATAAAATACAAATAAACGCTTTAAAACATTATAAAAATATATGAACTTACCGAACTCATATATTCCGTAAATTCCTTCAGAATTTTTGAATTAACAAAAATAAAATGCTTTCTATCGAAATATTAAAATATCATCAATTTTGCATGTAAACAAGAATATTTTTCGAAAATTTTAATATTACAATAAAAACTAAAAATGAAATAACCTAAAATAGAAAGTTCAAATTAAGAATAATTAATAAAATAACTGAATTTTCACTGAAATTAATAATCGAAACTAAAAACAATTCGAAATTATATTCAACCAGTTAAAATTCCATCAATAATGACAAAAAAAAAATGCATATTCGTTAAGATGGAATTTCGAAAATAATTTTCAAACAAAAATACTTTCAAATATATAACCAGTATTCCCTTACTGATTTAAATCGTGGTGTACTGTTGTATCAATTGTATATGATTCGGTCTTTTTGTATAGAAAAATACCAAATCATATAACGATGAATCAATACATCGCACTTTACAATGGTAAAGGGAATATCCATATAAATTTTTCATCAAGAAATTATAAATTGTTTAATTTCAGGCGCACTTGAAAATGTGACAGTCGTTTACAGTTGTTTATTAATTTAATACAAAAAAAGTAATTAATTTTCGATAAAAAGCACATATTTTTTAAAAAGAAAAAATACTAATTAATTTCAGTAAAATTAAAAAAGAAAAGCAAAGTACTTATGCAAATTAAGAAGATTATTATGTCCTATGGTAGATGCTACCAGAGGGTATATTAGTTTTGTCACTAACTGTGTAACGTTTAGAAATAATCATCGGAGAAGGATTTGAAGGCTATAAATGTGTAGAGAATCATAAGTTATATCGATTTATGTATGTCCTGTCTGTCTGTCGGTCCGTGTACAAGATAACTCCAAAACGGGTTATCCAATTTTGATGAAATTGAAAACGTAAATTCGTTATTCCTTAACTCGATTTGGTATTGTATTTCAGTAAAACCAGCGAAGCGAAGTTAAAAAACAAAAGGTAAGGTGACAAAAAAGTTTTATCGCTTTTTCTTTTTATGGTTTCTCGATTTTAATTGGAAAGTTTAAAATTTTATTGAAATTATCTCCATACATTGACTACATAAAATCGGGACGAGGATAATGGAGAAAGAAATAGTCGTAAGAGAAAATAAGCCCGTTCATCAAGTTTTTCAATGAACCTTAAAAACTAATGTACCGATTTGTATACAATTTTCAGAATAGATTTTATACTATTAGCTGCGAATAAGAGCAAATTTTGAAAAATTAAAACCAAAGTTATGCAGAAAATCCTTGAAACAGTCTTAGTTTTGACTGTTTTGCTCTCCCATTTCTACCATAAGGCATCAAAAACTTTTCATATATTTTTATATAAATGTTATTTAGTTGGAATTAGGACCTTATTATAGTAATTTAAACACGTTTCCAATTACTACAATAAGGTCCTAATTCTAACTAAATAAAATTTATATAAAAATTTATCGAAAGGACACAAAATCAGTTATATTAAAATATGTTTGAAATTTTTCATATCTATTTTTTATTTTATTTTACACACCACACTGTGTAAGTACTTTGTATTTTTTCTTTAAAAACATTATTGTTAATAAACATTTAAAAATTTTTAAGTCGGGCTTTCTCACTTTTAATTAACAAAAATTCAAACTATTTAAAAACAAAAGTTGGAATAATTTTCTATCCGTTCTCTTTTTTGAAAACTGTTATAAAATATATCCTTTTCATTTATAAAATCGACTTAACATTCAAAATACAATTAAAACTACAATTATTTAAAGAAATCAAAAGAAATCAAAATTTCTTTGTGAAAAAATAAAACATCAATATACATAATTATACATTTTTTGTAAAAAAAAAGAAAAGAAAAAAGAAAAGATGCTATAAGAAATTATATTAAATAATAAGCCTCTCTATTTATATATACAAAATAAATTTAGTAAAATTAAAAATAATGACAATAAACGTATTTAAAAACAAAAAAAAAAAATATTTAGTAATTATTAAAATGTATTAATTGTAGAATTTTAGATGAACTTTATGAAAATGAACGTTAGAAATATTAAAAAGAAAAAAAAACCTATAATTATAAATTAAAAAATAAAAATTGTTAATTATATATTAAAAAACTAAAAAAAAAACAAAAAAATATATATATTAATATTAAAAAAAATGTTTAATGTTTTAGATATACATACATACAAAATGCAGATATTTATATTAAAAATTATACAAGAAAAAAAAAACAAAAAACAAACATAAATATATACAATATAAATGCTAAAAATTAAAAAGTAAAAAATAAATTCTTAAAAATTATTATTTTAAGTAAAAAAGAAAGAAACTAAAAAATTTAATGTGCATTTTTGTTTTGAAAAAAATTAAAAATTTAAGAATAATTAAGAATAATTTTAACAAAAAGAAATAAATATAAAATATGTGTGATAATAAAAACAGAAAAAAAATAAAAAAAAATATATATTAATATTAAGAGAAAAAAAGTAAAATATTTTTAAGATTATTAGAAATCAAAGAAAAAGGAAATTTTAAACTAAATCAATGACAATAAAATTATAAAAATGAAAAATGAGAATTTTTGGAGACATTTTGAATGATAAAATTCATTTTAAAAAGAAACTAATGACAATATTGGAAAACATTTAAAAAAAAAGACAATAAAGTTTAAAAAAATCATATATTTTAGAGAATTTTTATGTTTTAAGATCACAAACTTTAAAAAAAAAACACACAAATAACTAAAAATCTATAAATTAAAAATGAGAAGAATCTATCTATCTATTATATAAAAAAGTTTTTTCCGCACACCATTTATAAAATTTTGTAGTAGAAAAAACTAAATAATATATTTATAAACTGAAAAAATCTTTGACGCCGGCGGGATTCAAACTCGTTTCACTAAGTCTCGCGCTTTTACCAATTACTCCATGGAAATTAATGCTCAAGCGATTCAGATTCGTTAATATCAAATCAGAACTGAATAAATAATTATAACTGAAAAAAAAATATTCGTTAATAATGGGATTCAAACTCTTGCAGTTGGTTTTACTAAGTCTAGCGCTTTTACCAATTACTCCATGTTAATCAATGCTTGAAGCAATTCAGATTCGTTAATATCAAATCAGAACTGAAAAAATTATTATAACTGAAAAAAAAATATGCGCCATCAACGGGATTCGGTCCCTCGCAGTTGGTTTTACTAAGTCTCACGCCTTTACCAATTACGCTATGGATATCAATGCTCAAGCGATTCAGGTTCGTTAATATCAAATCAGAACTGAAAAAATAATTATAACTGAAAAAAAAGTATGCGCCATACCCGCGCAGTTGGTTTTACTAGGTATCACGCTTTTACCAACTACTCCATGTTAATCAATGCTTGAAGCAATTCAGATTCGTTAATATCACATGTTATCATTTCTATTCACACTGGTGAATTGTATATCGGTTTATCACGATATAGAAGCAGAGGAGGTATAAAAATAAATAAAAATCACAAAAGCAGTAATTTAAATATAAATATAAATATAAATATAAATTTTTAATTTTAATTTAATAACAAAAAGAAATTTGGAAAATTGTAATTCAGTCTTGATTTGTATCTGGTTCATGTTCAGCATTCTCATTTTTAGGAGTGTCATTTTCTTCTTTTGAATTGCTTTCAAGTTCTTACAATTTTTAATATAAACATATAACAGTAAGCATTGAAGAAAAACAATATTTTAGATACATTTTCTTCATCAGTTTTCAATGATTTAGTTACCGTCACTTCAGGGTCTTCATCAATAGATACATCAATAGATACATCCATAGGTTTGTCATCATTACCAATATCCTAAATTTTGTATTATTAAAAAGTTATTAGTTACAAAAATGAACAAGAATATTCCGAACTAGAATTTCGAAGAATTATTGTAAAATTTTTTCAATTTCTCTAAAAAAAAATGAGATTTATACAAATTATGTAGCTCAACTTCCATATCATTAGAAAAAAAACCGTATCTTAACAGAAGAAAAACAAAAACAGAATTTGTTCAAAGTATCCTTGTTTTTAGAAATTTCAAAAATATTCACTTCTGGGTATGAAGAATCTTCATCATCTGTGTCATAATAATAATTCTATTGAGCTCAAATCCTATTTCCTCATTTATTGGTTTTTGCCTCCAGTTCCTTGTTAAATATGTTCAGATTCAGATTCTTTAAAAAATATGTATTAGAAACCTTATCCAAAATTTTAATAACATATACTTTATACTACAATAAAAATAATTATTACCATCAAACTTGATTGGTAATATTTATTTTTCATAAGATTGAATTGCCCTTTACAATATTTGATCGAAAGTAATAATAATGATGATGATAATATATGTTCATGTTCAACGTTTACTTCCCAAATACGAGCACGTTTTTCTAGAACTTTCACTTTAATTGACTGCTATTGACTGCTATTTGACTGCTATTGACTGCTATTGACTGCTATTGACTGCTGCTATTGACTGCTATTGACTGCTATTGACTGCTGCTATTGACTGCTATTGACTGCTATTGACTGCTATTGACTGCTATTGACTGCTTATTGACTGACTGCTTTCTTCCCCTCATTATCTACTATTTGGTGATTTCGTTTTCTTGAATTCACGCATTATTTTGTGTTTTGACTGGCTGTATTAGTTTTTAAATTAAATCATTAATAATATAATTTTTTGAAATTTTTTAAAGTTCTTATTTTATTCTTGTCTCGTGCGCCGAAAATAAGTCCAACTATTTGTAGGCAAAGAATAAATACATGAAGGACCGAGCCTGGATTTGATCTAGGGTCTCATCAGCTTCTAGAAACGAGGTCTTTACCGACTCGACCATTCAACAACCGTGTTCATCGATCTATTTATTTGCCTTTTCTAACTAAACATTATTCAAACAATACAACTGTTATTCGAAATATAACAATTTATTCTATAACCTTTCAATTGTCAATCATTTGTATTAACAACTTATTATGAAACTAATACTCCTACAATATCTTTCATGATTTCTATTGAGTCTCTCTATTTAAATTTTTGGCTGGTACCAAATTTTTGCGCGTTCATTTTTACAACTTCCAAAATTTCTTTAAATTTTCCTCCATTTGTAGAAGTTGAACATTCTTCAATTGCATCCAGTACAAATACATTAACCCTTTTTGGAATATTATATTTATCCATTTTTAAATTTTATAATTTAAATAATTTAAGAAAATAATTACAAACAAAATGTTTTGAAAAAAATTTAACTCTCTTCAATTCAAATATTTGATTTATGAACAAAATAATCCTGTAAGAGTTAAAAATAGGATACAACTGAATTTGGTAAAACAATTGAGAGGTTCAGACAAAAACAGTTGTAATGATTTGATAATATATATTAGAGGAAAAAACAAAAGAACAGACTAGCAGAGAGAGTGTAGAATGGTCTAGTTGGTTAAGACCTCGACCTCGCCTTATGAGACTGACGAGACCCTGGTTCAAATCCAGGTTTCGGTTCTTCACTCTACTTTTCTCTATGCCTTATAATCCAATGTTTTCAAAGGATTGCTTTGATTGCTTTGATTGCTTTGATTGCTTTGATTGCTTTGATTGCTTTGATTGTGCTTTGATTGCTTTGATTGCTTTGATTGCTTTGATTGATTTTCATGATTTAAATATTTGATTTATGAAGAAAAAAATGTAATGTTTTCAAAGGATTGCTTTGATTTGAATATTTATGAACTTTTCTAAACAAAGAATTAAATATGAAATTTAATAGATTCCCCCTCCCCTCCCCCTCTATTCAGGTGAAATCACTAGAAAAAGTAGGTTTTACCAATTCACATGACAAAATTGTAGACCCAAAATTTTTTTATATTTTTTTGGAGCCGCGATCTTTTTTCGTGTGTGTCCACTTAATTTAGGGACAATCACTTCCCTACAGAGAATATGTTATCTTTACTGTACGCGTTATAAAGGGCAGTTCAAAAAGTCCAGTCGTTGAACCAAATTTCCGACCATAAATCGCATAAATCGGACAATATTGCAGCAATTTTGGTTCAATATTTCCTCTGAGCTCTTCTAACGTCGCCGGCTTATTGGTATAGACCAATGACTTCACGTGAACCCAAAGAAAATAGTCGAGAGGCATCAAATCGTATGAACGAGGCGGCCATTTCTGGAAATAACACGCTCACCACCAAACTTACTTTTCAATAAGCGTCAATGAAAAAATATGGCTTAATGACACCTCCAGCATATAATCCACACCACATAGTTATTTTTTGGGGATGCAATGGTGTCTCTTAAAGAATGTGTGGGTTGCGGCCTGCCCAATAACGCATATTTTAAATTTTCGAATGGGCAGGTGAGCTATAAGGTTACTATGTCATTTCATTTCGTTTACCTTAATTGCGTAATATTTAAACCATGTAAAAACCAAATTTCTGCATTAACTTTCTCTAATCCGAATTTAACGTAAAGTTTTCACATCACAAGTTTTATATACTACATAAAATGATAAAACTAAAATATCTAATCATTTTGTAAAATTTTATTTTAAACTAATAGAAAATAACATAAAATAGTTTGTGGTCATAAAAACAATATAAAATTTTGTAGATTATTAATTTAAATTAATTTTAAAACAGAGCAACATAAAACTTGTTCAACAATTTATTTTCATTTTAAAAAGTACACCAAAAAAATAGCCGCTGTTTTAATAAGCGCACTTATTAAATTTTGCACAAAAAGAAAAAGCGCTATTTGCTAAGTAATTTAGTTGAGTTTTATAGTTTTTAGAATACAATAAAAATAAAATTAGTATTAAATACTAAAAATATACAATAATGTTGAGTAAAACTGCGTTTAGTTTGGGGTTTTTAGTCTGATTTTATATTTTACGAATCAACAATTTTATTTACAGTTGAAAATGTACTACAGAAAAGAAAAGAAAAGTAAATAAATAAAATAAAATTAGCTATTTTATCATTAACAAAATGACCGAATGATATTTGTATTGATGTTGAAATAAATGGCGTGAAAATGCAAAAAAAAAAAAAAATTGTCTAAATAATTTATTTAAAAAACCTAAAATATTCAAAATTATATAAAAAACATATCGTAACTGAAAATCGGCCTATAGCTGATTTTTTGATGTCCTATGGTAGAAATGGGACTCGTAGTTACCAAATCTATTGGTCAATGAATAAACTCTGAGGAAGAAGAACCAAAACTATTAATATTTCAAGGTTTTTTCTGTATAACTTTGTTTCGAATTTGCTCTAATTTACAGGTAGGCTGGGGCCTAATAGCATAAATTTCTTCTGCAAATTTTATTCAAATCGGTTTATTATTTTTTAAAATACATGAAAAAAACTTTATAAACAACCTTATTTCTTCCTACAATTATTTATTTCTCCACTATCCTTAGACCAATTTTACTAAAATTTAACACATTATCGCTTATTTATCTAATCAGTGTATGTAAATAATTTCAAGAATATTACTCAACAAATTTTCAAATTAAATCCAAAAAACGAAAAAAAACCAACAAAACTTTCTGTTCACTCCGGTTTTTGCTTTATAACTTCATTGTCGCTCGGCCGATTTTCCTGAACCATGGAAATGTATTTATAATCAATTTTTAGATATGTTTACTATTGCATGATGTTCTAGTCTAGATTCTAGGAGAAAGCTAAAATTTGGTACTGTTTCCTATGTTATTACATTTGTCAGCTGAACTATGGCTTAAAAAAGTGTAACAGAAAGTTTTAAATTTTCCAACTTTTTAATTTTTTACATCTTTCCTATGTATATAGGAAGTGCAGTACAAAATTGATCGCTTGCTCTGTTGGAATTCGATTATTTGAAATATTTTATGTATTTGTCTTATATATCCTATGTGGTGATAGATAATTTAATGCCATTCTATCGAGAAGTACGTAAAAAAGACCTGTATAAGGATAGACACAACTTTCCAATATCTGCCAAAACTAGCTGTTCTGTGAAAAATAAAAAGACTACAGTTTCATTTTAAAGATCACTAAGTTTCTTAAAAACTTCCAAATGTGTAGCATTCTGTTAGCTTAGTTAGCTTCGGTTAGCTTTGCCAACTGTTAACAGCTCTTCTAACGAATTTTGATTGGAAAATAACTGTAATTTTTACTGAAAGTACTTGATCTATACTTTTGCGCATGTCTAAGGAGATCATAACAGAAGTTGATAATATTTGTCCAAGGAGAATTAATTTTATTTCATTGTGTTCGGTGATATTCTGTGCATTTTAAACTCTTTTTTTTTTAAATAAATTTAAAGATATAATTGAAAATAGGACAAGTAACACACTATCGAGTAAGTTTATATTTTTCTTCCATAATTAGAATCATATATATTCATATATTTGATAATATTTCAGTAATTACGTATCAATCAAATGGAAGAACTTCCAATTTCTGATTACCCGCCAGATCCAATTTTATTGCAAGATGAATATTTAATTTCTCTATGCTTTTTACCTGACGATTGTCTTTTGGAGATTTTCTCATATCTGACGTGGAAAGATAAATTAAATTTATCACGAATCAATTCAAGATTTGCATATTTATGTTATATATTGTGTAAAAATTTAACATTAGGTTGTGAGCGTAATTTCAACAATATTCAAGAATATTTACGTATACATTTATTGATAACTAATTTTCGAATTCTTATTCATGATTTTAGTTATAGTCAATACGTAGACATTTATTTGTCTACAATTTAGAGTAGACATAGTGGCATAGACAAACAAAATTTGTTTAGATACTTTTTTTTGTATATAAAAGAACTTTATTTCAGCTTAAAAGAAATCTAGGGAATGATATTTTATACAATTTTTGTTTTTGTCTACACGTAGATACTGTACACAATAAACAATAGATACTACTCAGAATTATCTACAATCATGCAGTTTACAATACGATTTATTTATTACTTTACCAAATAATATCCGAATTACTGGGGTTTATCGTATATATAGTATTATAGAACATCATTTTTGAAAGTCTATTTTTAATTATTTTCCATAATGTATTGTATAAAGTTCTTGTTTTAAATTTGAGTTCCTTAAACTAGAATTATAGGAATTATGATCCTAATGAAACGCACATAGAAATTCTATCTTTATTAAGTACCTATAATTAAAAAAAAAACGCTTAACTAAAAGTGGAAAAAGATCTAAATTTGAAAGAATATATTAGATGCAAGAATCTATATGAATTGCTGTTTTTAAATGTGCTAAAATGTTCTAGTTAGAAATGCTTTGTGAAAATCATCTTTTTTTTTGAAAAAATATATTTTCAGCAATGACAATAAAAAAAACTACTATTTCTAGAAATAATTAAATAAAAGTGATTGTTATTCTTCTTATTATTGTTGCTATTGAAACTATATTTAGTAAAAAGAAAAAGAAAAAATAAATGATAGAAATAATTGAAGAAAATAAAATACAAATAAACGCTTTAAAACATTATAAAAATATATGAACTTACCGAACTCATATATTCCGTAAATTCCTTCAGAATTTTTGAATTAACAAAAATAAAATGCTTTCTATCGAAATATTAAAATATCATCAATTTTACATGTAAACAAGAATATTTTTCGAAAATTTTAATATTAAAATAAAAACTAAAAATGAAATAACCTAAAATAGAAAGTTCAAATTAAGAATAATTAATAAAATAACTGAATTTTCACTGAAATTAATAATCGAAACTAAAAACAATTCGAAATTATATTCAACCAGTTAAAATTCCATCAATAATGACAAAAAAAAAAATGCATATTCGTTAAGATGGAATTTCGAAAATAAATTTCAAACAAAAACACTTTCTAATTTATAACCAGTATTCCTTTACTGATGTAAATCGTGGTGTACTGTTGTATCAATTGTATATGATTCGGTCTTTTTGTATAGAAAAATACTAAATCATATAACGATGAATCAATACATCGCACTTTACAATGGTAAAGGGAATATCCATATAAATTTTTCATCAAGAAATTATAAATTGTTTAATTTCAGGCGCACTTGAAAATGTGACAGTCGTTTACAGTTGTTTATTAATTTAATACAAAAAAAGTAATTAATTTTCGATAAAAAGCACATATTTTTTAAAAAGAAAAAATACTAATTAATTTCAGTAAAATTAAAAAAGAAAAGCAAAGTACTTATGCAAATTAAGAAGATTATTATGCCCTATGGTAGATGCTACCAGAGGGTATATTAGTTTTGTCACTAACTGTGTAACGTTTAGAAATAATCATCGGAGAAGGATTTGAAGGCTATAAATGTGTAGAGAATCATAAGTTATATCGATTTATGTATGTCCTGTCTGTCTGTCGGTCCGTGTACAAGATAACTCCAAAACGGGTTATCCAATTTTGATGAAATTGAAAACGTAAATTCGTTATTCCTTAACTCGATTTGGTATTGTATTTCAGTAAAACCAGCGAAGCGAAGTTAAAAAACAAAAGGTAAGGTGACAAAAAAGTTTTATCGCTTTTTCTTTTTATGGTTTCTCGATTTTAATTGGAAAGTTTAAAATTTTATTGAAATTATCTCCATACATTGACTACATAAAATCGGGACGAGGATAATGGAGAAAGAAATAGTCGTAAGAGAAAATAAGCCCGTTCATCAAGTTTTTCAATGAACCTTAAAAACTAATGTACCGATTTGTATACAATTTTCAGAATAGATTTTATACTATTAGCTGCGAATAAGAGCAAATTTTGAAAAATTAAAACCAAAGTTATGCAGAAAACCCTTGAAACAGTCTTAGTTTTGACTGTTTTGCTCTCCCATTTCTACCATAAGGCATCAAAAACTTTTCATATATTTTTATATAAATGTTATTTAGTTGGAATTAGGACCTTATTATAGTAATTTAAACACGTTTTCAATTACTACAATAAGGTCCTAATTCTAACTAAATAAAATTTATATAAAAATTTATCGAAAGGACACAAAATCAGTTATATTAAAATATGTTTGAAATTTTTCATATCTATTTTTTATTTTATTTTACACACCACACTGTGTAAGTACTTTGTATTTTTTCTTTAAAAACGTTATTGTTAATAAACATTTAAAAATTTTTAAGTCGGGCTTTCTCACTTTTAATTAACAAAAATTCAAACTATTTAAAAACAAAAGTTGGAATTATTTTCTATCCGTTCTCTTTTTTGAAAACTGTTATAAAATATAAGTTTTTCATTTATAAAATCGACTTAACATTCAAAATACAATTAAAACTACAATTATTTAAAGAAATCAAAAGAAATCAAAATTTCTTTGTGAAAAAATAAAACATCAATATACATAATTATACATTTTTTGTAAAAAAAAAGAAAAGAAAAAAGAAAAGATGCTATAAGAAATTATATTAAATAATAAGCCTCTCTATTTATATATACAAAATAAATTTAGTAAAATTAAAAATAATGACAATAAACGTATTTAAAAACAAAAAAAAAAATATTTAGTAATTATTAAAATGTATTAATTGTAGAATTTTAGATGAACTTTATGAAAATGAACGTTAGAAATATTAAAAGAAAAAAAAAAACCTATAATTATAAATTAAAAAATAAAAATTGTTAATTATATATTAAAAAACTAAAAAAAAAACAAAAAAAATATATATTAATATTAAAAAAAATGTTTAATGTTTTAGATATACAAACATACAAAATGCAGATATTTATATTAAAAATTATACAAGAAAAAAAAAACAAAAAACAAACATAAATATATACAATATAAATGCTAAAAATTAAAAAGTAAAAAATAAATTCTTAAAAATTATTATTTTAAGTAAAAAAGAAAGAAACTAAAAAATTTAATGTGCATTTTTGTTTGGAAAAAAATTAAAAATTTAAGAATAATTAAGAATAATTTTAACAAAAAGAAATAAATATAAAATATGTGTGATAATAAAAACAGAAAAAAAATAAAAAAAAATATATATTAATATTAAGAGAAAAAAAGTAAAATATTTTTAAGATTATTAGAAATCAAAGAAAAAGGAAATTTTAAACTAAATCAATGACAATAAAATTATAAAAATGAAAAATGAGAATTTTTGGAGACATTTTGAATGATAAAATTCATTTTAAAAAGAAACTAATGACAATATTGGAAAACATTTAAAAAAAAAGACAATAAACTTTAATAAAATCATATATTTTAGAGAATTTTTATGTTTTAAGATCACAAACTTTAAAAAAAAAAAAACACACACAACAAATAACTAAAAATCTATAAATTAAAAATGAGAAGAATCTCTATCTATCTATCTATTATATAAAAAAGTTTTTTCCGCACATCATTTATAAAATTTTGTAGTAGAAAAAACTAAATAATATATTTATATACTGAAAAAATCTTCGACACCGGCGGGATTCAAAACTCACGCAGTTCGTTTCACTAAGTCTCGCGCTTTTACCAATTACTCCATGGAAATTAATGCTCAAGCAATTCAGATTCGTTAATATCAAATCAGAACTGAAAAAATAATTATAACTGAAAAAAAAATATGCGCCATCAACGGGATTCGATCCCCGCGCAGTTGGTTTTACTAGGTCTCACGCTTTTACCAATTACTCCATGTTAATCAATGCTTGAAGCAATTCAGATTCGTTAATATCACATGTTATCATTTCTATTCACACTGGTGAATTGTATATCGGTCTATCACGGTATAGAAGCAGAGGAGGTATAAAACTAAATAAAAATCACAAAAGCAGTAATTTAAATATAAATATAAATATAAATATAAATTTTTAATTTTAATTTAATAACAAAAAGAAATTTGGAAAATTGTAATTCAGTCTTGATTTGTATCTGGTTCATGTTCAGCATTCTCATTTTTAGGAGTGTCATTTTCTTCTTTTGAATTGCTTTCAAGTTCTTACAATTTTTAATATAAACATATAACAGTAAGCATTGAAGAAAAACAATATTTTAGATACATTTTCTTCATCAGTTTTCAATGATTTAGTTTCCGTCACTTCAGGGTCTTCATCAATAGATACATCAATAGATACATCCATAGGTTTGTCATCATTACCACTATCCTAAATTTTGTATTATTAAAAAGTTATTAGTTACAAAAATGAACAAGAATATTCCGAACTAGAATTTGGAAGAATTATTGTAAAATTTTTTCGATTTCTCTAAAAAAAAATGAGATTTATACAAATTATGTAGCTCAACTTCCATATCATTAGAAAAAAACCGTATCTTAACAGAAGAAAAACAAAAACAGAATTTGTTCAAAGTATCCTTGTTTTTAGAAATTTCAAAAATATTCACTTCTGGGTATGAAGAATCTTCATCATCTGTGTCATAATAATAATTCTATTGAGCTCAAATCCTATTTCCTCATTTATTGGTTTTTGCCTCCAGTTCCTTGTTAAATATGTTCAGATTCAGATTCTTTAAAAAATATGTATTAGAAACCTTATCCAAAATTTTAATAACATATACATACATACTTGTACTACTACAATAAAAATAAATATTACCATAAAACTTGATTGCTAATATTTATTTTCCATAAGATTGAATTGCCCTTTACAATATTTGATCGAAAGTAATAATAATGATGATGATAATATATGTTCATGTTCAACGTTTACTTCCCAAATACGAGCACGTTTTTCTAGAACTTTCACCGTAAAGGACTGCTATTGACTGCTATTGACTGCTGCTATTGACTGCTATTGACTGCTATTGACTGCTATTGACTGCTGCTATTGACTGCTATTGACTGCTATTGACTGCTGCTATTGACTGCTATTGACTGCTGCTATTGACTACTATTGACTGCTTATTGACTGCTTTCTTCCTCATTATCTCCTATTTGGTGATTTCGTTTTCTTGAATTCACATTCTTTTGTGTTTTGACTGGCTGTATTAGTTTTTAAATTAAATCATTAATAATATAATTTTTTGTAAATTTTTAAAGTTCTTATTTTATTCTTGTCTCGTGTGCCGAAAATAAGTCCAATTATTGTAGGCAAAGAATAAATACATGAAGGACCGAGCCTGGATTTGATCCAGGGTCTCATCAGCTTCTAGAAACGAGGTCTTTACCGACTCGACCATTCAACAACCGTGTTCATCGATCTATTTATTTGCCTTTTCTAACTAAACATTATTCAAACAATACAACTGTTATTCGAAATATAACAATTTATTCTATAACCTTTCAATTGTCAATCATTTGTATTAACAACTTATTATGAAACTAATACTCCTACAATATCTTTCATGATTTCTATTGAGTCTCTCTATTTAAATTTTTGGCTGGTACCAAATTTTTGCGCGTTCATTTTTACAACTTCCAAAATTTCTTTAAATTTTCCTCCATTTGTAGAAGTTGAACATTCTTCAATTGCATCCAGTACAAATACATTAACCCTTTTTGGAATATTATATTTATCCATTTTTAAATTTTATAATTTAAATAATTTAAGAAAATAATTACAAACAAAATGTTTTGAAAAAAATTTAACTCTCTTCAATTTAAATATTTGATTTATGAAAAAAATAATCCTGTAAGAGTTAAAAATAGGATACAACTGAATTTGGTAAAACAATTGAGAGGTTCAGACAAAAACAGTTGCAATGATTTGATAATATATATTAGAGGAAAAAACAAATGAACAGACTAGCAGAGAGAGTGTAGAATGGTCTAGTTGGTTAAGACCTCGACCTCGCCCTCGCCTTATGAGACTGACGAGACCCTGGTTCAAATCCAGGTTTCGGTTCTTCACTCTACTTTTCTCTTTGCCTTATAATCCAATGTTTTCAAAGGATTGCTTTGATTGCTTTGATTGCTTTGATTGATGATTGATTTTCATGATTTAAATATTTGATTTATGAAGAAAAAAATAAAATGTTTTCAAAGGATTGCTTTGATTTGAATATTTATGAGCTTTTTTCTAAACAAAGAATTAAATATGAAATTTAAAAGATTCCCCCTCCCCCCTCCCCCCTCTATTCAGGTGAAATCACTAGAAAAAGTAGGTTTTACCAATTCACATGACAAAATTTGTAGACCCAAAATTTTTTTATATTTTTTTGGAGCCGCGATCTTTTTTCGTGTGTGTCCACTTAATTTAGGGACAATCACTACCCTACAGAGAATATGTTATCTTTATTGTACGCGTTATAAAGGGCAGTTCAAAAAGTCCAGTCTTTGAACCAAATTTCCGACCATAAATCGCATAAATCGGACAATATTGCAGCAATTTTGGTTCAATATTTCCTCTGAGCTCTACTAACGTCGCCGGCTTATTGGTATAGACCAATGACTTCACGTGAACCCAAAGAAAATAGTCGAGAGGCATCAAATCGTATGAACGAGGCGACCATTTCTGGAAATAACACGCTCACCACCAAACTTACTTTTCAATAAGCGTCAATGAAAAAATATGGCTTAATGACACCTCCAGCATATAATCCACACCACATAGTTATTTTTTGGGGATGCAATGGTGTCTCTTAAAGAATGTGTGGGTTGCGGCCTGCCCAATAACGCATATTTTAAATTTTCAATTGTCGAATGGGCAGGTGAGCTATAAGGTTACTACAAGTATGTCATTTCATTTCGTTTACCTTAATTGCGTAATATTTAAACCATGTAAAAACCAAATTTCTGCATTAACTTTCTCTAATCCGAATTTAACGTAAAGTTTTCACATCACAAGTTTTATATACTACATAAAATGATAAAACTAAAATATCTAATCATTTTGTAAAATTTTATTTTAAACTAATAGAAAATAACATAAAATAGTTTGTGGTCATAAAAACAATATAAAATTTTGTAGATTATTAATTTAAATTAATTTTAAAACAGAGCAACATAAAATTTGTTCAACAATTTATTTTCATTTTAAAAAGTACACCAAAAAAATAGCCGCTGTTTTAATAAGCGCACTTATTAAATTTTGCACAAAAAGAAAAAGCGCTATTTGCTAAGTAATTTAGTTGAGTTTTATAGTTTTTAGAATACAATAAAAATAAAATTAGTATTAAATACTAAAAATATACAATAATGTTGAGTAAAACTGCGTTTAGTTTGGGGTTTTTAGTCTGATTTTATATTTTACGAATCAACAATTTTATTTACAGTTGAAAATGTACTACAGAAAAGAAAAGAAAAGTAAATAAATAAAATAAAATTAGCTATTTTATCATTAACAAAATGACCGAATGATATTTGTATTGATGTTGAAATAAATGGCGTGAAAATGCAAAAAAAAAAAAAAATTGTCTAAATAATTTATTTAAAAAACCTAAAATATTCAAAATTATATAAAAAACATATCGTAACTGAAAATCGGCCTATAGCTGATTTTTTGATGTCCTATGGTAGAAATGGGACTCGTAGTTACCAAATCTATTGGTCAATGAACAAACTCTGAGGAAGAAGAACCAAATCTGCTAATCTTTCAAGGTTTTTTCTGTATAACTTTGTTTCGAATTTGCTCTAATTTACAGGTAGGCTAGGGCCTAATAGCATAAATTTCTTCTGCAAATTTTATTCAAATCGGTTTATTATTTTTTAAAATACATGAAAAAAACTTTATTAACAACCTTATTTCTTCCTACAACTATTTATTTCTCCACTATCCTTAGACCAATTTTACTAAAATTTAACACATTATCGCTTATTTATCTAATCAGTGTATGTAAATAATTTCAAGAATATTACTCAACAAATTTTCAAATTAAATCCAAAAAACGAAAAAAAACCAACAAAACTTTCTGTTCACTCCGGTTTTTGCTTTATAACTTCATTGTCGCTCGGCCGATTTTCCTGAACCATGGAAATGTATTTATAATCAATTTTTAGATATGTTTACTATTGCATGATGTTCTAGTCTAGATTCTAGGAGAAAGCTAAAATTTGCTACTGTTTCCTATGTTATTACATTTGTCAGCTGAACTATGGCTTAAAAAAGTGTAACAGAAAGTTTTAAATTTTCCAACTTTTTAATTTTTTACATCTTTCCTATGTATATAGGAAGTGCAGTACAAAATTGATCGCTTGCTCTGTTGGAATTCGATTATTTGAAATATTTTATGTATTTGTCTTATATATCCTATGTGGTGATAGATAATTTAATGCCATTCTATCGAGAAGTACGTAAAAAAGACCTGTATAAGGATAGACACAACTTTCCAATATCTGCCAAAACTAGCTGTTCTGTGAAAAATAAAAAGACTACAGTTTCATTTTAAAGATCACTAAGTTTCTTAAAAACTTCCAAATGTGTAGCATTCTGTTAGCTTAGTTAGCTTCGGTTAGCTTTGCCAACTGTTAACAGCTCTTCTAACGAATTTTGATTGGAAAATAACTGTAATTTTTACTGAAAGTACTTGATCTATACTTTTGCGCATGTCTAAGGAGATCATAACAGAAGTTGATAATATTTGTCCAAGGAGAATTAATTTTATTTCATTGTGTTCGGTGATATTCTGTGCATTTTAAACTCTTTTTTTTTAAAATAAATTTAAAGATATAATTGAAAATAGGACAAGTAACACACTATCGAGTAAGTTTATATTTTTCTTCCATAATTAGAATCATATATATTCATATATTTGATAATATTTCAGTAATTACGTATCAATCAAATGGAAGAACTTCCAATTTCTGATTACCCGCCAGATCCAATTTTATTGCAAGATGAATATTTAATTTCTCTATGCTTTTTACCTGACGATTGTCTTTTGGAGATTTTCTCATATCTGACGTGGAAAGATAAATTAAATTTATCACGAATCAATTCAAGATTTGCATATTTATGTTATATATTGTGTAAAAATTTAACATTAGGTTGTGAGCGTAATTTCAACAATATTCAAGAATATTTACGTATACATTTATTGATAACTAATTTTCGAATTCTTATTCATGATTTTAGTTATAGTCAATACGTAGACATTTATTTGTCTACAATTTAGAGTAGACATAGTGGCATAGACAAACAAAATTTGTTTAGATACTTTTTTTTGTATATAAAAGAACTTTATTTCAGCTTAAAAGAAATCTAGGGAATGATATTTTATACAATTTTTGTTTTTGTCTACACGTAGATACTGTACACAATAAACAATAGATACTACTCAGA
Source organism: Xylophagus ater (assembly GCA_963422695.1). Lineage (NCBI taxonomy): Eukaryota > Metazoa > Arthropoda > Insecta > Diptera > Xylophagidae > Xylophagus > Xylophagus ater. The sequence goes on along the minus strand of OY730486.1, from coordinate 13,180,970 downwards.
ATTATCTACAATCATGCAGTTTACAATACGATTTATTTATTACTTTACCAAATAATATCCGAATTACTGGGGTTTATCGTATATATAGTATTATAGAACATCATTTTTGAAAGTCTATTTTTAATTATTTTCCATAATGTATTGTATAAAGTTCTTGTTTTAAATTTGAGTTCCTTAAACTAGAATTATAGGAATTATGATCCTAATGAAACGCACATAGAAATTCTATCTTTATTAAGTACCTATAATTAAAAAAAAAACGCTTAACTAAAAGTGGAAAAAGATCTAAATTTGAAAGAATATATTAGATGCAAGAATCTATATGAATTGCTGTTTTTAAATGTGCTAAAATGTTCTAGTTAGAAATGCTTTGTGAAAATCATCTTTTTTTTTGAAAAAATATATTTTCAGCAATGACAATAAAAAAAACTACTATTTCTAGAAATAATTAAATAAAAGTGATTGTTATTCTTCTTATTATTGTTGCTATTGAAACTATATTTAGTAAAAAGAAAAAGAAAAAATAAATGATAGAAATAATTGAAGAAAATAAAATACAAATAAACGCTTTAAAACATTATAAAAATATATGAACTTACCGAACTCATATATTCCGTAAATTCCTTCAGAATTTTTGAATTAACAAAAATAAAATGCTTTCTATCGAAATATTAAAATATCATCAATTTTACATGTAAACAAGAATATTTTTCGAAAATTTTAATATTAAAATAAAAACTAAAAATGAAATAACCTAAAATAGAAAGTTCAAATTAAGAATAATTAATAAAATAACTGAATTTTCACTGAAATTAATAATCGAAACTAAAAACAATTCGAAATTATATTCAACCAGTTAAAATTCCATCAATAATGACAAAAAAAAAAATGCATATTCGTTAAGATGGAATTTCGAAAATAAATTTCAAACAAAAACACTTTCTAATTTATAACCAGTATTCCTTTACTGATGTAAATCGTGGTGTACTGTTGTATCAATTGTATATGATTCGGTCTTTTTGTATAGAAAAATACTAAATCATATAACGATGAATCAATACATCGCACTTTACAATGGTAAAGGGAATATCCATATAAATTTTTCATCAAGAAATTATAAATTGTTTAATTTCAGGCGCACTTGAAAATGTGACAGTCGTTTACAGTTGTTTATTAATTTAATACAAAAAAAGTAATTAATTTTCGATAAAAAGCACATATTTTTTAAAAAGAAAAAATACTAATTAATTTCAGTAAAATTAAAAAAGAAAAGCAAAGTACTTATGCAAATTAAGAAGATTATTATGCCCTATGGTAGATGCTACCAGAGGGTATATTAGTTTTGTCACTAACTGTGTAACGTTTAGAAATAATCATCGGAGAAGGATTTGAAGGCTATAAATGTGTAGAGAATCATAAGTTATATCGATTTATGTATGTCCTGTCTGTCTGTCGGTCCGTGTACAAGATAACTCCAAAACGGGTTATCCAATTTTGATGAAATTGAAAACGTAAATTCGTTATTCCTTAACTCGATTTGGTATTGTATTTCAGTAAAACCAGCGAAGCGAAGTTAAAAAACAAAAGGTAAGGTGACAAAAAAGTTTTATCGCTTTTTCTTTTTATGGTTTCTCGATTTTAATTGGAAAGTTTAAAATTTTATTGAAATTATCTCCATACATTGACTACATAAAATCGGGACGAGGATAATGGAGAAAGAAATAGTCGTAAGAGAAAATAAGCCCGTTCATCAAGTTTTTCAATGAACCTTAAAAACTAATGTACCGATTTGTATACAATTTTCAGAATAGATTTTATACTATTAGCTGCGAATAAGAGCAAATTTTGAAAAATTAAAACCAAAGTTATGCAGAAAACCCTTGAAACAGTCTTAGTTTTGACTGTTTTGCTCTCCCATTTCTACCATAAGGCATCAAAAACTTTTCATATATTTTTATATAAATGTTATTTAGTTGGAATTAGGACCTTATTATAGTAATTTAAACACGTTTCCAATTACTACAATAAGGTCCTAATTCTAACTAAATAAAATTTATATAAAAATTTATCGAAAGGACACAAAATCAGTTATATTAAAATATGTTTGAAATTTTTCATATCTATTTTTTATTTTATTTTACACACCACACTGTGTAAGTACTTTGTATTTTTTCTTTAAAAACATTATTGTTAATAAACATTTAAAAATTTTTAAGTCGGGCTTTCTCACTTTTAATTAACAAAAATTCAAACTATTTAAAAACAAAAGTTGGAATAATTTTCTATCCGTTCTCTTTTTTGAAAACTGTTATAAAATATATCCTTTTCATTTATAAAATCGACTTAACATTCAAAATACAATTAAAACTACAATTATTTAAAGAAATCAAAAGAAATCAAAATTTCTTTGTGAAAAAATAAAACATCAATATACATAATTATACATTTTTTGTAAAAAAAAGAAAAGAAAAAAGAAAAGATGCTATAAGAAATTATATTAAATAATAAGCCTCTCTATTTATATATACAAAATAAATTTAGTAAAATTAAAAATAATGACAATAAACGTATTTAAAAACCAAAAAAAAAAAATATTTAGTTATTATTAAAATGTATTAATTGTAGAATTTTAGATGAACTTTATGAAAATGAACGTTAGAAATATTAAAAGAAAAAAAAAAACCTATAATTATAAATTAAAAAATAAAAATTGTTAATTATATATTAAAAAACTAAAAAAAAAACAAAAAAAATATATATTAATATTAAAAAAAATGTTTAATGTTTTAGATATACAAACATACAAAATGCAGATATTTATATTAAAAATTATACAAGAAAAAAAAAACAAAAAACAAACATAAATATATACAATATAAATGCTAAAAATTAAAAAGTAAAAAATAAATTCTTAAAAATTATTATTTTAAGTAAAAAAGAAAGAAACTAAAAAATTTAATGTGCATTTTTGTTTGGAAAAAAATTAAAAATTTAAGAATAATTAAGAATAATTTTAACAAAAAGAAATAAATATAAAATATGTGTGATAATAAAAACAGAAAAAAAATAAAAAAAAATATATATTAATATTAAGAGAAAAAAAGTAAAATATTTTTAAGATTATTAGAAATCAAAGAAAAAGGAAATTTTAAACTAAATCAATGACAATAAAATTATAAAAATGAAAAATGAGAATTTTTGGAGACATTTTGAATGATAAAATTCATTTTAAAAAGAAACTAATGACAATATTGGAAAACATTTAAAAAAAAAGACAATAAACTTTAATAAAATCATATATTTTAGAGAATTTTTATGTTTTAAGATCACAAACTTTAAAAAAAAAAAAACACACACAACAAATAACTAAAAATCTATAAATTAAAAATGAGAAGAATCTCTATCTATCTATCTATTATATAAAAAAGTTTTTTCCGCACATCATTTATAAAATTTTGTAGTAGAAAAAACTAAATAATATATTTATATACTGAAAAAATCTTCGACACCGGCGGGATTCAAAACTCACGCAGTTCGTTTCACTAAGTCTCGCGCTTTTACCAATTACTCCATGGAAATTAATGCTCAAGCAATTCAGATTCGTTAATATCAAATCAGAACTGAAAAAATAATTATAACTGAAAAAAAAATATGCGCCATCAACGGGATTCGATCCCCGCGCAGTTGGTTTTACTAGGTCTCACGCTTTTACCAATTACTCCATGTTAATCAATGCTTGAAGCAATTCAGATTCGTTAATATCACATGTTATCATTTCTATTCACACTGGTGAATTGTATATCGGTCTATCACGGTATAGAAGCAGAGGAGGTATAAAACTAAATAAAAATCACAAAAGCAGTAATTTAAATATAAATATAAATATAAATATAAATTTTTAATTTTAATTTAATAACAAAAAGAAATTTGGAAAATTGTAATTCAGTCTTGATTTGTATCTGGTTCATGTTCAGCATTCTCATTTTTAGGAGTGTCATTTTCTTCTTTTGAATTGCTTTCAAGTTCTTACAATTTTTAATATAAACATATAACAGTAAGCATTGAAGAAAAACAATATTTTAGATACATTTTCTTCATCAGTTTTCAATGATTTAGTTTCCGTCACTTCAGGGTCTTCATCAATAGATACATCAATAGATACATCCATAGGTTTGTCATCATTACCACTATCCTAAATTTTGTATTATTAAAAAGTTATTAGTTACAAAAATGAACAAGAATATTCCGAACTAGAATTTGGAAGAATTATTGTAAAATTTTTTCGATTTCTCTAAAAAAAAATGAGATTTATACAAATTATGTAGCTCAACTTCCATATCATTAGAAAAAAACCGTATCTTAACAGAAGAAAAACAAAAACAGAATTTGTTCAAAGTATCCTTGTTTTTAGAAATTTCAAAAATATTCACTTCTGGGTATGAAGAATCTTCATCATCTGTGTCATAATAATAATTCTATTGAGCTCAAATCCTATTTCCTCATTTATTGGTTTTTGCCTCCAGTTCCTTGTTAAATATGTTCAGATTCAGATTCTTTAAAAAATATGTATTAGAAACCTTATCCAAAATTTTAATAACATATACATACATACTTGTACTACTACAATAAAAATAAATATTACCATAAAACTTGATTGCTAATATTTATTTTCCATAAGATTGAATTGCCCTTTACAATATTTGATCGAAAGTAATAATAATGATGATGATAATATATGTTCATGTTCAACGTTTACTTCCCAAATACGAGCACGTTTTTCTAGAACTTTCACCGTAAAGGACTGCTATTGACTGCTATTGACTGCTGCTATTGACTGCTATTGACTGCTATTGACTGCTATTGACTGCTGCTATTGACTGCTATTGACTGCTATTGACTGCTGCTATTGACTGCTATTGACTGCTGCTATTGACTACTATTGACTGCTTATTGACTGCTTTCTTCCTCATTATCTCCTATTTGGTGATTTCGTTTTCTTGAATTCACATTCTTTTGTGTTTTGACTGGCTGTATTAGTTTTTAAATTAAATCATTAATAATATAATTTTTTGTAAATTTTTAAAGTTCTTATTTTATTCTTGTCTCGTGTGCCGAAAATAAGTCCAATTATTGTAGGCAAAGAATAAATACATGAAGGACCGAGCCTGGATTTGATCCAGGGTCTCATCAGCTTCTAGAAACGAGGTCTTTACCGACTCGACCATTCAACAACCGTGTTCATCGATCTATTTATTTGCCTTTTCTAACTAAACATTATTCAAACAATACAACTGTTATTCGAAATATAACAATTTATTCTATAACCTTTCAATTGTCAATCATTTGTATTAACAACTTATTATGAAACTAATACTCCTACAATATCTTTCATGATTTCTATTGAGTCTCTCTATTTAAATTTTTGGCTGGTACCAAATTTTTGCGCGTTCATTTTTACAACTTCCAAAATTTCTTTAAATTTTCCTCCATTTGTAGAAGTTGAACATTCTTCAATTGCATCCAGTACAAATACATTAACCCTTTTTGGAATATTATATTTATCCATTTTTAAATTTTATAATTTAAATAATTTAAGAAAATAATTACAAACAAAATGTTTTGAAAAAAATTTAACTCTCTTCAATTTAAATATTTGATTTATGAAAAAAATAATCCTGTAAGAGTTAAAAATAGGATACAACTGAATTTGGTAAAACAATTGAGAGGTTCAGACAAAAACAGTTGCAATGATTTGATAATATATATTAGAGGAAAAAACAAATGAACAGACTAGCAGAGAGAGTGTAGAATGGTCTAGTTGGTTAAGACCTCGACCTCGCCCTCGCCTTATGAGACTGACGAGACCCTGGTTCAAATCCAGGTTTCGGTTCTTCACTCTACTTTTCTCTTTGCCTTATAATCCAATGTTTTCAAAGGATTGCTTTGATTGCTTTGATTGCTTTGATTGATGATTGATTTTCATGATTTAAATATTTGATTTATGAAGAAAAAAATAAAATGTTTTCAAAGGATTGCTTTGATTTGAATATTTATGAGCTTTTTTCTAAACAAAGAATTAAATATGAAATTTAAAAGATTCCCCCTCCCCCCTCCCCCCTCTATTCAGGTGAAATCACTAGAAAAAGTAGGTTTTACCAATTCACATGACAAAATTTGTAGACCCAAAATTTTTTTATATTTTTTTGGAGCCGCGATCTTTTTTCGTGTGTGTCCACTTAATTTAGGGACAATCACTACCCTACAGAGAATATGTTATCTTTATTGTACGCGTTATAAAGGGCAGTTCAAAAAGTCCAGTCTTTGAACCAAATTTCCGACCATAAATCGCATAAATCGGACAATATTGCAGCAATTTTGGTTCAATATTTCCTCTGAGCTCTACTAACGTCGCCGGCTTATTGGTATAGACCAATGACTTCACGTGAACCCAAAGAAAATAGTCGAGAGGCATCAAATCGTATGAACGAGGCGACCATTTCTGGAAATAACACGCTCACCACCAAACTTACTTTTCAATAAGCGTCAATGAAAAAATATGGCTTAATGACACCTCCAGCATATAATCCACACCACATAGTTATTTTTTGGGGATGCAATGGTGTCTCTTAAAGAATGTGTGGGTTGCGGCCTGCCCAATAACGCATATTTTAAATTTTCAATTGTCGAATGGGCAGGTGAGCTATAAGGTTACTACAAGTATGTCATTTCATTTCGTTTACCTTAATTGCGTAATATTTAAACCATGTAAAAACCAAATTTCTGCATTAACTTTCTCTAATCCGAATTTAACGTAAAGTTTTCACATCACAAGTTTTATATACTACATAAAATGATAAAACTAAAATATCTAATCATTTTGTAAAATTTTATTTTAAACTAATAGAAAATAACATAAAATAGTTTGTGGTCATAAAAACAATATAAAATTTTGTAGATTATTAATTTAAATTAATTTTAAAACAGAGCAACATAAAATTTGTTCAACAATTTATTTTCATTTTAAAAAGTACACCAAAAAAATAGCCGCTGTTTTAATAAGCGCACTTATTAAATTTTGCACAAAAAGAAAAAGCGCTATTTGCTAAGTAATTTAGTTGAGTTTTATAGTTTTTAGAATACAATAAAAATAAAATTAGTATTAAATACTAAAAATATACAATAATGTTGAGTAAAACTGCGTTTAGTTTGGGGTTTTTAGTCTGATTTTATATTTTACGAATCAACAATTTTATTTACAGTTGAAAATGTACTACAGAAAAGAAAAGAAAAGTAAATAAATAAAATAAAATTAGCTATTTTATCATTAACAAAATGACCGAATGATATTTGTATTGATGTTGAAATAAATGGCGTGAAAATGCAAAAAAAAAAAAAAATTGTCTAAATAATTTATTTAAAAAACCTAAAATATTCAAAATTATATAAAAAACATATCGTAACTGAAAATCGGCCTATAGCTGATTTTTTGATGTCCTATGGTAGAAATGGGACTCGTAGTTACCAAATCTATTGGTCAATGAACAAACTCTGAGGAAGAAGAACCAAATCTGCTAATCTTTCAAGGTTTTTTCTGTATAACTTTGTTTCGAATTTGCTCTAATTTACAGGTAGGCTAGGGCCTAATAGCATAAATTTCTTCTGCAAATTTTATTCAAATCGGTTTATTATTTTTTAAAATACATGAAAAAAACTTTATTAACAACCTTATTTCTTCCTACAACTATTTATTTCTCCACTATCCTTAGACCAATTTTACTAAAATTTAACACATTATCGCTTATTTATCTAATCAGTGTATGTAAATAATTTCAAGAATATTACTCAACAAATTTTCAAATTAAATCCAAAAAACGAAAAAAAACCAACAAAACTTTCTGTTCACTCCGGTTTTTGCTTTATAACTTCATTGTCGCTCGGCCGATTTTCCTGAACCATGGAAATGTATTTATAATCAATTTTTAGATATGTTTACTATTGCATGATGTTCTAGTCTAGATTCTAGGAGAAAGCTAAAATTTGCTACTGTTTCCTATGTTATTACATTTGTCAGCTGAACTATGGCTTAAAAAAGTGTAACAGAAAGTTTTAAATTTTCCAACTTTTTAATTTTTTACATCTTTCCTATGTATATAGGAAGTGCAGTACAAAATTGATCGCTTGCTCTGTTGGAATTCGATTATTTGAAATATTTTATGTATTTGTCTTATATATCCTATGTGGTGATAGATAATTTAATGCCATTCTATCGAGAAGTACGTAAAAAAGACCTGTATAAGGATAGACACAACTTTCCAATATCTGCCAAAACTAGCTGTTCTGTGAAAAATAAAAAGACTACAGTTTCATTTTAAAGATCACTAAGTTTCTTAAAAACTTCCAAATGTGTAGCATTCTGTTAGCTTAGTTAGCTTCGGTTAGCTTTGCTAACTGTTAACAGCTCTTCTAACGAATTTTGATTGGAGAATAACTGTAATTTTTACTGAAAGTACTTGATCTATACTTTTGCGCATGTCTAAGGAGATCATAACAGAAGTTGATATTATTTGTCCAAGGAGAATTAATTTTATTTCATTGTGTTCGGTGATATTCTGTGCATTTTAAACTCTTTTTTTTTTAAATAAATTTAAAGATATAATTGAAAATAGGACAAGTAACACACTATCGAGTAAGTTTATGTTTTTCTTCCATAATTAGAATCATATATATTCATATATTTCATAATATTTCAGTAATTACGTATCAATCAAATGGAAGAATTTCCAATTTCTGATTACCCGCCAGATCCAATTTTATTGCAAGATGAATATTTAACTTCTCTATGCTTTTTACCTGACGATTGTCTTTTGGAGATTTTCTCATATCTGACGTGGAAAGATAAATTAAATTTATCACGAATCAATTCAAGATTTGCATATTTATGTTATATATTGTGTAAAAATTTAACATTAGGTTGTGAGCGTAATTTCAACAATATTCAAGAATATTTACGTATACATTTATTGATAACTAATTTTCGAATTCTTATTCATGATTTTAGTTATAGTCAATACGTAGACATTTATTTGTCTACAATTTAGAGTAGACATAGTGGCATAGACAAACAAAATTTGTTTAGATACTTTTTTTTGTATATAAAAGAACTTTATTTCAGCTTAAAAGAAATCTAGGGAATGATATTTTATACAATTTTTGTTTTTGTCTACACGTAGATACTGTACACAATAAACAATAGATACTACTCAGAATTATCTACAATCATGCAGTTTACAATACGATTTATTTATTACTTTACCAAATAATATCCGAATTACTGGGGTTTATCGTATATATAGTATTATAGAACATCATTTTTGAAAGTCTATTTTTAATTATTTTCCATAATGTATTGTATAAAGTTCTTGTTTTAAATTTGAGTTCCTTAAACTAGAATTATAGGAATTATGATCCTAATGAAACGCACATAGAAATTCTATCTTTATTAAGTACCTATAATTAAAAAAAAAACGCTTAACTAAAAGTGGAAAAAGATCTAAATTTGAAAGAATATATTAGATGCAAGAATCTATATGAATTGCTGTTTTTAAATGTGCTAAAATGTTCTAGTTAGAAATGCTTTGTGAAAATCATCTTTTTTTTTGAAAAAATATATTTTCAGCAATGACAATAAAAAAAACTACTATTTCTAGAAATAATTAAATAAAAGTGATTGTTATTCTTCTTATTATTGTTGCTATTGAAACTATATTTAGTAAAAAAAAAAGAAAAAATAAATGATAGAAATAATTGAAGAAAATAAAATACAAATAAACGCTTTAAAACATTATAAAAATATATGAACTTACCGAACTCATATATTCCGTAAATTCCTTCAGAATTTTTGAATTAACAAAAATAAAATGCTTTCTATCGAAATATTAAAATATCATCAATTTTGCATGTAAACAAGAATATTTTTCGAAAATTTTAATATTACAATAAAAACTAAAAATGAAATAACCTAAAATAGAAAGTTCAAATTAAGAATAATTAATAAAATAACTGAATTTTCACTGAAATTAATAATCGAAACTAAAAACAATTCGAAATTATATTCAACCAGTTAAAATTCCATCAATAATGACAAAAAAAAAATGCATATTCGTTAAGATGGAATTTCGAAAATAAATTTCAAACAAAAACACTTTCTAATTTATAACCAGTATTCCTTTACTGATGTAAATCGTGGTGTACTGTTGTATCAATTGTATATGATTCGGTCTTTTTGTATAGAAAAATACTAAATCATATAACGATGAATCAATACATCGCACTTTACAATGGTAAAGGGAATATCCATATAAATTTTTCATCAAGAAATTATAAATTGTTTAATTTCAGGCGCACTTGAAAATGTGACAGTCGTTTACAGTTGTTTATTAATTTAATACAAAAAAGAGAGTAAATAATTTTCGATAAAAAGCACTTATTTTCTAAAAAGAAAAAATACTAATTAATTTCTGTAAAATTAAAAAAGAAAAGCAAAGTACTTATGCAAATTAAGAAGATTATTATGCCCTATGGTAGATGCTACCAGAGGGTATATTAGTTTTGTCACTAACTGTGTAACGTTTAGAAATAATCATCGGAGAAGGATTTGAAGGCTATAAATGTGTAGAGAATCATAAGTTATATCGATTTATGTATGTCCTGTCTGTCTGTCGGTCCGTGTACAAGATAACTCCAAAACGGGTTATCCAATTTTGATGAAATTGAAAACGTAAATTCGTTATTCCTTAACTCGATTTGGTATTGTATTTCAGTAAAACCAGCGAAGCGAAGTTAAAAAACAAAAGGTAAGGTGACAAAAAAGTTTTATCGCTTTTTCTTTTTATGGTTTCTCGATTTTAATTGGAAAGTTTAAAATTTTATTGAAATTATCTCCATACATTGACTACATAAAATCGGGACGAGGATAATGGAGAAAGAAATAGTCGTAAGAGAAAATAAGCCCGTTCATCAAGTTTTTCAATGAACCTTAAAAACTAATGTACCGATTTGTATACAATTTTCAGAATAGATTTTATACTATTAGCTGCGAATAAGAGCAAATTTTGAAAAATTAAAACCAAAGTTATGCAGAAAACCCTTGAAACAGTCTTAGTTTTGACTGTTTTGCTCTCCCATTTCTACCATAAGGCATCAAAAACTTTTCATATATTTTTATATAAATGTTATTTAGTTGGAATTAGGACCTTATTATAGTAATTTAAACACGTTTCCAATTACTACAATAAGGTCCTAATTCTAACTAAATAAAATTTATATAAAAATTTATCGAAAGGACACAAAATCAGTTATATTAAAATATGTTTGAAATTTTTCATATCTATTTTTTATTTTATTTTACACACCACACTGTGTAAGTACTTTGTATTTTTTCTTTAAAAACATTATTGTTAATAAACATTTAAAAATTTTTAAGTCGGGCTTTCTCACTTTTAATTAACAAAAATTCAAACTATTTAAAAACAAAAGTTGGAATAATTTTCTATCCGTTCTCTTTTTTGAAAACTGTTATAAAATATATCCTTTTCATTTATAAAATCGACTTAACATTCAAAATACAATTAAAACTACAATTATTTAAAGAAATCAAAAGAAATCAAAATTTCTTTGTGAAAAAATAAAACATCAATATACATAATTATACATTTTTTGTAAAAAAAAGAAAAGAAAAAAGAAAAGATGCTATAAGAAATTATATTAAATAATAAGCCTCTCTATTTATATATACAAAATAAATTTAGTAAAATTAAAAATAATGACAATAAACGTATTTAAAAACCAAAAAAAAAAAATATTTAGTTATTATTAAAATGTATTAATTGTAGAATTTTAGATGAACTTTATGAAAATGAACGTTAGAAATATTAAAAGAAAAAAAAAAACCTATAATTATAAATTAAAAAATAAAAATTGTTAATTATATATTAAAAAACTAAAAAAAAAACAAAAAAAATATATATTAATATTAAAAAAAATGTTTAATGTTTTAGATATACATACATACAAAATGCAGATATTTATATTAAAAATTATACAAGAAAAAAAAAACAAAAAACAAACATAAATATATACAATATAAATGCTAAAAATTAAAAAGTAAAAAATAAATTCTTAAAAATTATTATTTTAAGTAAAAAAGAAAGAAACTAAAAAATTTAATGCGCATTTTTGTTTGGAAAAAAATTAAAAATTTAAGAATAATTAAGAATAATTTTAACAAAAAGAAATAAATATAAAATATGTGTGATAATAAAAACAGAAAAAAAAAAATAAAAAAAATATATATTACTATTAAGAGAAAAAAAGTAAAATATTTTTAAGATTATTAGAAATCAAAGAAAAAGGAAAAATTAAACTAAATCAATGACAATAATTATAGAAATGAAAAATGAGAATTTTTGGAGACATTTTGAATGATAAAATTCATTTTAAAAAGAAACTAATGACAATATTGGAAAACATTTAAAAAAAAAGACAATAAACTTTAATAAAATCATATATTTTAGAGAATTTTTATGTTTTAAGATCACAAACTTTAAGAAAAAAAACACACACACAAATAACTAAAAATCTATAAATTAAAAATGAGAAGAATCTATCTATCTATCTATTATATAAAAAAGTTTTTTCCGCACACCATTTATAAAATTTTGTAGTAGAAAAAACTAAATAATATATTTATAAACTGAAAAAATCTTCGACGCCGGCGGGATTCAAACTCAGTTCGTTTCACTAAGTCTCGCGCTTTTACCAATTACTCCATGGAAATTAATGCTCAAGCAATTCAGATTCGTTACTATCAAATCAGAACTGAAAAAATAATTATAACTGAAAAAAAAATATGCGCCATCAACGGGATTCGATCGATTAATAACAAAAAGAAATTTGGAAAATTGTAATTCAGTCTTGATTTGTATCTGGTTCATGTTCAGCATTCTCATTTTTAGGAGTGTCATTTTCTTCTTTTGAATTGCTTTCAAGTTCTTACAATTTTTAATATAAACATATAACAGTAAGCATTGAAGAAAAACAATATTTTAGATACATTTTCTTCATCAGTTTTCAATGATTTAGTTACCGTCACTTCAGGGTCTTCATCAATAGATACATCAATAGATACATCCATAGGTTTGTCATCATTACCACTATCCTAAATTTTGTATTATTAAAAAGTTATTAGTTACAAAAATGAACAAGAATATTCCGAACTAGAATTTGGAAGAATTATTGTAAAATTTTTTCGATTTCTCTAAAAAAAAATGAGATTTATACAAATTATGTAGCTCAACTTCCATATCATTAGAAAAAAAACCGTATCTTAACAGAAGAAAAACAAAAACAGAATTTGTTCAAAGTATCCTTGTTTTTAGAAATTTCAAAAATATTCACTTCTGGGTATGAAGAATCTTCATCATCTGTGTCATAATAATAATTCTATTGAGCTCAAATCCTATTTCCTCATTTATTGGTTTTTGCCTCCACTTCCTTGTTAAATATGTTCAGATTCAGATTCTTTAAAAAATATGTATTAGAAACCTTATCCAAAATTTTAATAACATATACATACATACTTGTACTACTACAATAAAAATAAATATTACCATAAAACTTGATTGCTAATATTTATTTTCCATAAGATTGAATTGCCCTTTACAATATTTGATCGAAAGTAATAATAATGATGATGATAATATATGTTCATGTTCAACGTTTACTTCCCAAATACGAGCACGTTTTTCTAGAACTTTCACCGTAAAGGACTGCTATTGACTGCTATTGACTGCTGCTATTGACTGCTATTGACTGCTATTGACTGCTATTGACTGCTGCTATTGACTGCTATTGACTGCTATTGACTGCTGCTATTGACTGCTATTGACTGCTGCTATTGACTGCTATTGACTGCTTATTGACTGCTTATTGACTGCTTTCTTCCTCATTATCTCCTATTTGGTGATTTCGTTTTCTTGAATTCACATTCTTTTGTGTTTTGACTGGCTGTATTAGTTTTTAAATTAAATCATTAATAATATAATTTTTTGTAAATTTTTAAAGTTCTTATTTTATTCTTGTCTCGTGCGCCGAAAATAAGTCCAACTATTTGTAGGCAAAGAATAAATACATGAAGGACCGAGCCTGGATTTGATCTAGGGTCTTATCAGCTTCTAGAAACGAGGTCTTTACCGACTCGACCATTCAACAACCGTGTTCATCGATCTATTTATTTGCCTTTTCTAACTAAACATTATTCAAACAATACAACTGTTATTCGAAATATAACAATTTATTCTATAACCTTTCAATTGTCAATCATTTGTATTAACAACTTATTATGAAACTAATACTCCTACAATATCTTTCATGATTTCTATTGAGTCTCTCTATTTAAATTTTTGGCTGGTACCAAATTTTTGCGCGTTCATTTTTACAACTTCCAAAATTTCTTTAAATTTTCCTCCATTTGTAGAAGTTGAACATTCTTCAATTGCATCCAGTACAAATACATTAACCCTTTTTGGAATATTATATTTATCCATTTTTAAATTTTATAATTTAAATAATTTAAGAAAATAATTACAAACAAAATGTTTTGAAAAAAATTTAACTCTCTTCAATTTAAATATTTGATTTATGAAAAAAATAATCCTGTAAGAGTTAAAAATAGGATACAACTGAATTTGGTAAAACAATTGAGAGGTTCAGACAAAAACAGTTGCAATGATTTGATAATATATATTAGAGGAAAAAACAAATGAACAGACTAGCAGAGAGAGTGTAGAATGGTCTAGTTGGTTAAGACCTCGACCTCGCCCTCGCCTTATGAGACTGACGAGACCCTGGTTCAAATCCAGGTTTCGGTTCTTCACTCTACTTTTCTCTTTGCCTTATAATCCAATGTTTTCAAAGGATTGCTTTGATTGCTTTGATTGCTTTGATTGATGATTGATTTTCATGATTTAAATATTTGATTTATGAAGAAAAAAATAAAATGTTTTCAAAGGATTGCTTTGATTTGAATATTTATGAGCTTTTTTCTAAACAAAGAATTAAATATGAAATTTAAAAGATTCCCCCTCCCCCCTCCCCCCTCTATTCAGGTGAAATCACTAGAAAAAGTAGGTTTTACCAATTCACATGACAAAATTTGTAGACCCAAAATTTTTTTATATTTTTTTGGAGCCGCGATCTTTTTTCGTGTGTGTCCACTTAATTTAGGGACAATCACTACCCTACAGAGAATATGTTATCTTTATTGTACGCGTTATAAAGGGCAGTTCAAAAAGTCCAGTCTTTGAACCAAATTTCCGACCATAAATCGCATAAATCGGACAATATTGCAGCAATTTTGGTTCAATATTTCCTCTGAGCTCTACTAACGTCGCCGGCTTATTGGTATAGACCAATGACTTCACGTGAACCCAAAGAAAATAGTCGAGAGGCATCAAATCGTATGAACGAGGCGACCATTTCTGGAAATAACACGCTCACCACCAAACTTACTTTTCAATAAGCGTCAATGAAAAAATATGGCTTAATGACACCTCCAGCATATAATCCACACCACATAGTTATTTTTTGGGGATGCAATGGTGTCTCTTAAAGAATGTGTGGGTTGCGGCCTGCCCAATAACGCATATTTTAAATTTTCGAATGGGCAGGTGAGCTATAAGGTTACTATGTCATTTCATTTCGTTTACCTTAATTGCGTAATATTTAAACCATGTAAAAACCAAATTTCTGCATTAACTTTCTCTAATCCGAATTTAACGTAAAGTTTTCACATCACAAGTTTTATATACTATATAAAATGATAAAACTAAAATATCTAATCATTTTGTAAAATTTTATTTTAAACTAATAGAAAATAACATAAAATAGTTTGTGGTCATAAAAACAATATAAAATTTTGTAGATTATTAATTTAAATTAATTTTAAAACAGAGCAACATAAAATTTGTTCAACAATTTATTTTCATTTTAAAAAGTACACCAAAAAAATAGCCGCTGTTTTAATAAGCGCACTTATTAAATTTTGCACAAAAAGAAAAAGCGCTATTTGCTAAGTAATTTAGTTGAGTTTTATAGTTTTTAGAATACAATAAAAATAAAATTAGTATTAAATACTAAAAATATACAATAATGTTGAGTAAAACTGCGTTTAGTTTGGGGTTTTTAGTCTGATTTTATATTTTACGAATCAACAATTTTATTTACAGTTGAAAATGTACTACAGAAAAGAAAAGAAAAGTAAATAAATAAAATAAAATTAGCTATTTTATCATTAACAAAATGACCGAATGATATTTGTATTGATGTTGAAATAAATGGCGTGAAAATGCAAAAAAAAAAAAAAATTGTCTAAATAATTTATTTAAAAAACCTAAAATATTCAAAATTATATAAAAAACATATCGTAACTGAAAATCGGCCTATAGCTGATTTTTTGATGTCCTATGGTAGAAATGGGACTCGTAGTTACCAAATCTATTGGTCAATGAACAAACTCTGAGGAAGAAGAACCAAATCTGCTAATCTTTCAAGGTTTTTTCTGTATAACTTTGTTTCGAATTTGCTCTAATTTACAGGTAGGCTAGGGCCTAATAGCATAAATTTCTTCTGCAAATTTTATTCAAATCGGTTTATTATTTTTTAAAATACATGAAAAAAACTTTATTAACAACCTTATTTCTTCCTACAACTATTTATTTCTCCACTATCCTTAGACCAATTTTACTAAAATTTAACACATTATCGCTTATTTATCTAATCAGTGTATGTAAATAATTTCAAGAATATTACTCAACAAATTTTCAAATTAAATCCAAAAAACGAAAAAAAACCAACAAAACTTTCTGTTCACTCCGGTTTTTGCTTTATAACTTCATTGTCGCTCGGCCGATTTTCCTGAACCATGGAAATGTATTTATAATCAATTTTTAGATATGTTTACTATTGCATGATGTTCTAGTCTAGATTCTAGGAGAAAGCTAAAATTTGCTACTGTTTCCTATGTTATTACATTTGTCAGCTGAACTATGGCTTAAAAAAGTGTAACAGAAAGTTTTAAATTTTCCAACTTTTTAATTTTTTACATCTTTCCTATGTATATAGGAAGTGCAGTACAAAATTGATCGCTTGCTCTGTTGGAATTCGATTATTTGAAATATTTTATGTATTTGTCTTATATATCCTATGTGGTGATAGATAATTTAATGCCATTCTATCGAGAAGTACGTAAAAAAGACCTGTATAAGGATAGACACAACTTTCCAATATCTGCCAAAACTAGCTGTTCTGTGAAAAATAAAAAGACTACAGTTTCATTTTAAAGATCACTAAGTTTCTTAAAAACTTCCAAATGTGTAGCATTCTGTTAGCTTAGTTAGCTTCGGTTAGCTTTGCTAACTGTTAACAGCTCTTCTAACGAATTTTGATTGGAGAATAACTGTAATTTTTACTGAAAGTACTTGATCTATACTTTTGCGCATGTCTAAGGAGATCATAACAGAAGTTGATATTATTTGTCCAAGGAGAATTAATTTTATTTCATTGTGTTCGGTGATATTCTGTGCATTTTAAACTCTTTTTTTTTTAAATAAATTTAAAGATATAATTGAAAATAGGACAAGTAACACACTATCGAGTAAGTTTATGTTTTTCTTCCATAATTAGAATCATATATATTCATATATTTCATAATATTTCAGTAATTACGTATCAATCAAATGGAAGAACTTCCAATTTCTGATTACCCGCCAGATCCAATTTTATTGCAAGATGAATATTTAACTTCTCTATGCTTTTTACCTGACGATTGTCTTTTGGAGATTTTCTCATATCTGACGTGGAAAGATAAATTAAATTTATCACGAATCAATTCAAGATTTGCATATTTATGTTATATATTGTGTAAAAATTTAACATTAGGTTGTGAGCGTAATTTCAACAATATTCAAGAATATTTACGTATACATTTATTGATAACTAATTTTCGAATTCTTATTCATGATTTTAGTTATAGTCAATACGTAGACATTTATTTGTCTACAATTTAGAGTAGACATAGTGGCATAGACAAACAAAATTTGTTTAGATACTTTTTTTTGTATATAAAAGAACTTTATTTCAGCTTAAAAGAAATCTAGGGAATGATATTTTATACAATTTTTGTTTTTGTCTACACGTAGATACTGTACACAATAAACAATAGATACTACTCAGAATTATCTACAATCATGCAGTTTACAATACGATTTATTTATTACTTTACCAAATAATATCCGAATTACTGGGGTTTATCGTATATATAGTATTATAGAACATCATTTTTGAAAGTCTATTTTTAATTATTTTCCATAATGTATTGTATAAAGTTCTTGTTTTAAATTTGAGTTCCTTAAACTAGAATTATAGGAATTATGATCCTAATGAAACGCACATAGAAATTCTATCTTTATTAAGTACCTATAATTAAAAAAAAAACGCTTAACTAAAAGTGGAAAAAGATCTAAATTTGAAAGAATATATTAGATGCAAGAATCTATATGAATTGCTGTTTTTAAATGTGCTAAAATGTTCTAGTTAGAAATGCTTTGTGAAAATCATCTTTTTTTTTGAAAAAATATATTTTCAGCAATGACAATAAAAAAAACTACTATTTCTAGAAATAATTAAATAAAAGTGATTGTTATTCTTCTTATTATTGTTGCTATTGAAACTATATTTAGTAAAAAAAAAAGAAAAAATAAATGATAGAAATAATTGAAGAAAATAAAATACAAATAAACGCTTTAAAACATTATAAAAATATATGAACTTACCGAACTCATATATTCCGTAAATTCCTTCAGAATTTTTGAATTAACAAAAATAAAATGCTTTCTATCGAAATATTAAAATATCATCAATTTTACATGTAAACAAGAATATTTTTCGAAAATTTTAATATTACAATAAAAACTAAAAATGAAATAACCTAAAATAGAAAGTTCAAATTAAGAATAATTAATAAAATAACTGAATTTTCACTGAAATTAATAATCGAAACTAAAAACAATTCGAAATTATATTCAACCAGTTAAAATTCCATCAATAATGACAAAAAAAAAATGCATATTCGTTAAGATGGAATTTCGAAAATAAATTTCAAACAAAAACACTTTCTAATTTATAACCAGTATTCCTTTACTGATGTAAATCGTGGTGTACTGTTGTATCAATTGTATATGATTCGGTCTTTTTGTATAGAAAAATACTAAATCATATAACGATGAATCAATACATCGCACTTTACAATGGTAAAGGGAATATCCATATAAATTTTTCATCAAGAAATTATAAATTGTTTAATTTCAGGCGCACTTGAAAATGTGACAGTCGTTTACAGTTGTTTATTAATTTAATACAAAAAAAGTAATTAATTTTCGATAAAAAGCACATATTTTTTAAAAAGAAAAAATACTAATTAATTTCAGTAAAATTAAAAAAGAAAAGCAAAGTACTTATGCAAATTAAGAAGATTATTATGCCCTATGGTAGATGCTACCAGAGGGTATATTAGTTTTGTCACTAACTGTGTAACGTTTAGAAATAATCATCGGAGAAGGATTTGAAGGCTATAAATGTGTAGAGAATCATAAGTTATATCGATTTATGTATGTCCTGTCTGTCTGTCGGTCCGTGTACAAGATAACTCCAAAACGGGTTATCCAATTTTGATGAAATTGAAAACGTAAATTCGTTATTCCTTAACTCGATTTGGTATTGTATTTCAGTAAAACCAGCGAAGCGAAGTTAAAAAACAAAAGGTAAGGTGACAAAAAAGTTTTATCGCTTTTTCTTTTTATGGTTTCTCGATTTTAATTGGAAAGTTTAAAATTTTATTGAAATTATCTCCATACATTGACTACATAAAATCGGGACGAGGATAATGGAGAAAGAAATAGTCGTAAGAGAAAATAAGCCCGTTCATCAAGTTTTTCAATGAACCTTAAAAACTAATGTACCGATTTGTATACAATTTTCAGAATAGATTTTATACTATTAGCTGCGAATAAGAGCAAATTTTGAAAAATTAAAACCAAAGTTATGCAGAAAACCCTTGAAACAGTCTTAGTTTTGACTGTTTTGCTCTCCCATTTCTACCATAAGGCATCAAAAACTTTTCATATATTTTTATATAAATGTTATTTAGTTGGAATTAGGACCTTATTATAGTAATTTAAACACGTTTTCAATTACTACAACAAGGTCCTAATTCTAACTAAATAAAATTTATATAAAAATTTTTCGAAAGGACACAAAATCAGTTATATTAAAATATGTTTGAAATTTTTCATATCTATTTTTTATTTTATTTTACACACCACACTGTGTAAGTACTTTGTATTTTTTCTTTAAAAACATTATTGTTAATAAACATTTAAAAATTTTTAAGTCGGGCTTTCTCACTTTTAATTAACAAAAATTCAAACTATTTAAAAACAAAAGTTGGAATTATTTTCTATCCGTTCTCTTTTTTGAAAACTGTTATAAAATATAAGTTTTTCATTTATAAAATCGACTTAACATTCAAAATACAATTAAAACTACAATTATTTAAAGAAATCAAAAGAAATCAAAATTTCTTTGTGAAAAAATAAAACATCAATATACATAATTATACATTTTTTGTAAAAAAAAAAGAAAAAAGAAAAGATGCTATAAGAAATTATATTAAATAATAAGCCTCTCTATTTATATATACAAAATAAATTTAGTAAAATTAAAAATAATGACAATAAACGTATTTAAAAACCAAAAAAAAAAAATATTTAGTTATTATTAAAATGTATTAATTGTAGAATTTTAGATGAACTTTATGAAAATGAACGTTAGAAATATTAAAAGAAAAAAAAAAACCTATAATTATAAATTAAAAAATAAAAATTGTTAATTATATATTAAAAAACTAAAAAAAAAACAAAAAAAATATATATTAATATTAAAAAAAATGTTTAATGTTTTAGATATACATACATACAAAATGCAGATATTTATATTAAAAATTATACAAGAAAAAAAAAACAAAAAACAAACATAAATATATACAATATAAATGCTAAAAATTAAAAAGTAAAAAATAAATTCTTAAAAATTATTATTTTAAGTAAAAAAGAAAGAAACTAAAAAATTTAATGTGCATTTTTGTTTGGAAAAAAATTAAAAATTTAAGAATAATTAAGAATAATTTTAACAAAAAGAAATAAATATAAAATATGTGTGATAATAAAAACAGAAAAAAAAAATAAAAAAAATATATATTACTATTAAGAGAAAAAAAGTAAAATATTTTTAAGATTATTAGAAATCAAAGAAAAAGGAAAAATTAAACTAAATCAATGACAATAATTATAGAAATGAAAAATGAGAATTTTTGGAGACATTTTGAATGATAAAATTCATTTTAAAAAGAAACTAATGACAATATTGGAAAACATTTAAAAAAAAAGACAATAAACTTTAATAAAATCATATATTTTAGAGAATTTTTATGTTTTAAGATCACAAACTTTAAGAAAAAAAACACACACACAAATAACTAAAAATCTATAAATTAAAAATGAGAAGAATCTATCTATCTATCTATTATATAAAAAAGTTTTTTCCGCACACCATTTATAAAATTTTGTAGTAGAAAAAACTAAATAATATATTAATAAACTGAAAAAATCTTCGACGCCGGCGGGATTCAAAACTCACGCAGTTCGTTTCACTAAGTCTCGCGCTTTTACCAATTACTCCATGGAAATTAATGCTCAAGCGATTCAGATTCGTTAATATCAAATCAGAACTGAATAAATAATTATAACTGAAAAAAAAATATGCGCCATCAACGGGATCCGATCCCCGCGCAGTTGGTTTTACTAGGTCTCACGCTTTTACCAATTACTCCATGTTAATCAATGCTTGAAGCAATTCAGATTCGTTAATATCACATGTTATCATTTCTATTCACACTGGTGAATTGTATATCGGTCTATCACGGTATAGAAGCAGAGGAGGTATAAAAATAAATAAAAATCACAAAAGCAGTAATTTAAATATAAATATAAATATAAATTTTTAATTTTAATTTAATAACAAAAAGAAATTTGGAAAATTGTAATTCAGTCTTGATTTGTATCTGGTTCATGTTCAGCATTCTCATTTTTAGGAGTGTCATTTTCT
The DNA here is from genome assembly GCA_963422695.1 of Xylophagus ater. NCBI lineage: Eukaryota > Metazoa > Arthropoda > Insecta > Diptera > Xylophagidae > Xylophagus > Xylophagus ater. The sequence continues at coordinate 13,158,695 of OY730486.1, read as the reverse complement.
TCTTTTGAATTGCTTTCAAGTTCCTACAATTTTTAATATAAACATAAAACAGTAAGCATTGAAGAAAAACAAAATTTTAGATACATTTTCTTCATCAGTTTTCAATGATTTAGTTTCCGTCACTTCAGGGTCTTCATCAATAGATACATCAATAGATACATCCATAGGTTTGTCATCATTACCACTATCCTAAATTTTGTATTATTAAAAAGTTATTAGTTACAAAAATGAACAAGAATATTCCGAACTAGAATTTGGAAGAATTATTGTAAAATTTTTTCGATTTCTCTAAAAAAAAATGAGATTTATACAAATTATGTAGCTCAACTTCCATATCATTAGAAAAAAACCGTATCTTAACAGAAGAAAAACAAAAACAGAATTTGTTCAAAGTATCCTTGTTTTTAGAAATTTCAAAAATATTCACTTCTGGGTATGAAGAATCTTCATCATCTGTGTCATAATAATAATTCTATTGAGCTCAAATCCTATTTCCTCATTTATTGGTTTTTGCCTCCAGTTCCTTGTTAAATATGTTCAGATTCAGATTCTTTAAAAAATATGTATTAGAAACCTTATCCAAAATTTTAATAACATATACATACATACTTGTACTACTACAATAAAAATAAATATTACCATAAAACTTGATTGCTAATATTTATTTTCCATAAGATTGAATTGCCCTTTACAATATTTGATCGAAAGTAATAATAATGATGATGATAATATATGTTCATGTTCAACGTTTACTTCCCAAATACGAGCACGTTTTTCTAGAACTTTCACCGTAAAGGACTGCTATTGACTGCTATTGACTGCTGCTATTGACTGCTATTGACTGCTATTGACTGCTATTGACTGCTGCTATTGACTGCTATTGACTGCTATTGACTGCTGCTATTGACTGCTATTGACTGCTGCTATTGACTGCTATTGACTGCTTATTGACTGCTTATTGACTGCTTTCTTCCTCATTATCTCCTATTTGGTGATTTCGTTTTCTTGAATTCACATTCTTTTGTGTTTTGACTGGCTGTATTAGTTTTTAAATTAAATCATTAATAATATAATTTTTTGTAAATTTTTAAAGTTCTTATTTTATTCTTGTCTCGTGTGCCGAAAATAAGTCCAATTATTGTAGGCAAAGAATAAATACATGAAGGACCGAGCCTGGATTTGATCCAGGGTCTCATCAGCTTCTAGAAACGAGGTCTTTACCGACTCGACCATTCAACAACCGTGTTCATCGATCTATTTATTTGCCTTTTCTAACTAAACATTATTCAAACAATACAACTGTTATTCGAAATATAACAATTTATTCTATAACCTTTCAATTGTCAATCATTTGTATTAACAACTTATTATGAAACTAATACTCCTACAATATCTTTCATGATTTCTATTGAGTCTCTCTATTTAAATTTTTGGCTGGTACCAAATTTTTGCGCGTTCATTTTTACAACTTCCAAAATTTCTTTAAATTTTCCTCCATTTGTAGAAGTTGAACATTCTTCAATTGCATCCAGTACAAATACATTAACCCTTTTTGGAATATTATATTTATCCATTTTTAAATTTTATAATTTAAATAATTTAAGAAAATAATTACAAACAAAATGTTTTGAAAAAAATTTAACTCTCTTCAATTTAAATATTTGATTTATGAAAAAAATAATCCTGTAAGAGTTAAAAATAGGATACAACTGAATTTGGTAAAACAATTGAGAGGTTCAGACAAAAACAGTTGCAATGATTTGATAATATATATTAGAGGAAAAAACAAATGAACAGACTAGCAGAGAGAGTGTAGAATGGTCTAGTTGGTTAAGACCTCGACCTCGCCCTCGCCTTATGAGACTGACGAGACCCTGGTTCAAATCCAGGTTTCGGTTCTTCACTCTACTTTTCTCTTTGCCTTATAATCCAATGTTTTCAAAGGATTGCTTTGATTGCTTTGATTGCTTTGATTGATGATTGATTTTCATGATTTAAATATTTGATTTATGAAGAAAAAAATAAAATGTTTTCAAAGGATTGCTTTGATTTGAATATTTATGAGCTTTTTTCTAAACAAAGAATTAAATATGAAATTTAAAAGATTCCCCCTCCCCCCTCCCCCCTCTATTCAGGTGAAATCACTAGAAAAAGTAGGTTTTACCAATTCACATGACAAAATTTGTAGACCCAAAATTTTTTTATATTTTTTTGGAGCCGCGATCTTTTTTCGTGTGTGTCCACTTAATTTAGGGACAATCACTACCCTACAGAGAATATGTTATCTTTATTGTACGCGTTATAAAGGGCAGTTCAAAAAGTCCAGTCTTTGAACCAAATTTCCGACCATAAATCGCATAAATCGGACAATATTGCAGCAATTTTGGTTCAATATTTCCTCTGAGCTCTACTAACGTCGCCGGCTTATTGGTATAGACCAATGACTTCACGTGAACCCAAAGAAAATAGTCGAGAGGCATCAAATCGTATGAACGAGGCGACCATTTCTGGAAATAACACGCTCACCACCAAACTTACTTTTCAATAAGCGTCAATGAAAAAATATGGCTTAATGACACCTCCAGCATATAATCCACACCACATAGTTATTTTTTGGGGATGCAATGGTGTCTCTTAAAGAATGTGTGGGTTGCGGCCTGCCCAATAACGCATATTTTAAATTTTCAATTGTCGAATGGGCAGGTGAGCTATAAGGTTACTACAAGTATGTCATTTCATTTCGTTTACCTTAATTGCGTAATATTTAAACCATGTAAAAACCAAATTTCTGCATTAACTTTCTCTAATCCGAATTTAACGTAAAGTTTTCACATCACAAGTTTTATATACTACATAAAATGATAAAACTAAAATATCTAATCATTTTGTAAAATTTTATTTTAAACTAATAGAAAATAACATAAAATAGTTTGTGGTCATAAAAACAATATAAAATTTTGTAGATTATTAATTTAAATTAATTTTAAAACAGAGCAACATAAAATTTGTTCAACAATTTATTTTCATTTTAAAAAGTACACCAAAAAAATAGCCGCTGTTTTAATAAGCGCACTTATTAAATTTTGCACAAAAAGAAAAAGCGCTATTTGCTAAGTAATTTAGTTGAGTTTTATAGTTTTTAGAATACAATAAAAATAAAATTAGTATTAAATACTAAAAATATACAATAATGTTGAGTAAAACTGCGTTTAGTTTGGGGTTTTTAGTCTGATTTTATATTTTACGAATCAACAATTTTATTTACAGTTGAAAATGTACTACAGAAAAGAAAAGAAAAGTAAATAAATAAAATAAAATTAGCTATTTTATCATTAACAAAATGACCGAATGATATTTGTATTGATGTTGAAATAAATGGCGTGAAAATGCAAAAAAAAAAAAAAATTGTCTAAATAATTTATTTAAAAAACCTAAAATATTCAAAATTATATAAAAAACATATCGTAACTGAAAATCGGCCTATAGCTGATTTTTTGATGTCCTATGGTAGAAATGGGACTCGTAGTTACCAAATCTATTGGTCAATGAACAAACTCTGAGGAAGAAGAACCAAATCTGCTAATCTTTCAAGGTTTTTTCTGTATAACTTTGTTTCGAATTTGCTCTAATTTACAGGTAGGCTAGGGCCTAATAGCATAAATTTCTTCTGCAAATTTTATTCAAATCGGTTTATTATTTTTTAAAATACATGAAAAAAACTTTATTAACAACCTTATTTCTTCCTACAACTATTTATTTCTCCACTATCCTTAGACCAATTTTACTAAAATTTAACACATTATCGCTTATTTATCTAATCAGTGTATGTAAATAATTTCAAGAATATTACTCAACAAATTTTCAAATTAAATCCAAAAAACGAAAAAAAACCAACAAAACTTTCTGTTCACTCCGGTTTTTGCTTTATAACTTCATTGTCGCTCGGCCGATTTTCCTGAACCATGGAAATGTATTTATAATCAATTTTTAGATATGTTTACTATTGCATGATGTTCTAGTCTAGATTCTAGGAGAAAGCTAAAATTTGCTACTGTTTCCTATGTTATTACATTTGTCAGCTGAACTATGGCTTAAAAAAGTGTAACAGAAAGTTTTAAATTTTCCAACTTTTTAATTTTTTACATCTTTCCTATGTATATAGGAAGTGCAGTACAAAATTGATCGCTTGCTCTGTTGGAATTCGATTATTTGAAATATTTTATGTATTTGTCTTATATATCCTATGTGGTGATAGATAATTTAATGCCATTCTATCGAGAAGTACGTAAAAAAGACCTGTATAAGGATAGACACAACTTTCCAATATCTGCCAAAACTAGCTGTTCTGTGAAAAATAAAAAGACTACAGTTTCATTTTAAAGATCACTAAGTTTCTTAAAAACTTCCAAATGTGTAGCATTCTGTTAGCTTAGTTAGCTTCGGTTAGCTTTGCTAACTGTTAACAGCTCTTCTAACGAATTTTGATTGGAGAATAACTGTAATTTTTACTGAAAGTACTTGATCTATACTTTTGCGCATGTCTAAGGAGATCATAACAGAAGTTGATATTATTTGTCCAAGGAGAATTAATTTTATTTCATTGTGTTCGGTGATATTCTGTGCATTTTAAACTCTTTTTTTTTAAATAAATTTAAAGATATAATTGAAAATAGGACAAGTAACACACTATCGAGTAAGTTTATGTTTTTCTTCCATAATTAGAATCATATATATTCATATATTTCATAATATTTCAGTAATTACGTATCAATCAAATGGAAGAACTTCCAATTTCTGATTACCCGCCAGATCCAATTTTATTGCAAGATGAATATTTAACTTCTCTATGCTTTTTACCTGACGATTGTCTTTTGGAGATTTTCTCATATCTGACGTGGAAAGATAAATTAAATTTATCACGAATCAATTCAAGATTTGCATATTTATGTTATATATTGTGTAAAAATTTAACATTAGGTTGTGAGCGTAATTTCAACAATATTCAAGAATATTTACGTATACATTTATTGATAACTAATTTTCGAATTCTTATTCATGATTTTAGTTATAGTCAATACGTAGACATTTATTTGTCTACAATTTAGAGTAGACATAGTGGCATAGACAAACAAAATTTGTTTAGATACTTTTTTTTGTATATAAAAGAACTTTATTTCAGCTTAAAAGAAATCTAGGGAATGATATTTTATACAATTTTTGTTTTTGTCTACACGTAGATACTGTACACAATAAACAATAGATACTACTCAGAATTATCTACAATCATGCAGTTTACAATACGATTTATTTATTACTTTACCAAATAATATCCGAATTACTGGGGTTTATCGTATATATAGTATTATAGAACATCATTTTTGAAAGTCTATTTTTAATTATTTTCCATAATGTATTGTATAAAGTTCTTGTTTTAAATTTGAGTTCCTTAAACTAGAATTATAGGAATTATGATCCTAATGAAACGCACATAGAAATTCTATCTTTATTAAGTACCTATAATTAAAAAAAAAACGCTTAACTAAAAGTGGAAAAAGATCTAAATTTGAAAGAATATATTAGATGCAAGAATCTATATGAATTGCTGTTTTTAAATGTGCTAAAATGTTCTAGTTAGAAATGCTTTGTGAAAATCATCTTTTTTTTTGAAAAAATATATTTTCAGCAATGACAATAAAAAAAACTACTATTTCTAGAAATAATTAAATAAAAGTGATTGTTATTCTTCTTATTATTGTTGCTATTGAAACTATATTTAGTAAAAAGAAAAAGAAAAAATAAATGATAGAAATAATTGAAGAAAATAAAATACAAATAAACGCTTTAAAACATTATAAAAATATATGAACTTACCGAACTCATATATTCCGTAAATTCCTTCAGAATTTTTGAATTAACAAAAATAAAATGCTTTCTATCGAAATATTAAAATATCATCAATTTTGCATGTAAACAAGAATATTTTTCGAAAATTTTAATATTACAATAAAAACTAAAAATGAAATAACCTAAAATAGAAAGTTCAAATTAAGAATAATTAATAAAATAACTGAATTTTCACTGAAATTAATAATCGAAACTAAAAACAATTCGAAATTATATTCAACCAGTTAAAATTCCATCAATAAATGGCAAAAATAAAATGTATATTCGTTAAGATGGAATTTCGAAAATAATTTTCAAACAAAAATACTTTCAAATATATAACCAGTATTCCCTTACTGATTTAAATCGTGGTGTACTGTTGTATCGATTGTATATGATTCAGTCTTTTTGTATAGAAAAATACCAAATCATATAACGATGAATCAATACATGACGCTTTACAATGGTAAAGGGAATACCCATATAAATTTTTCATCAAGAAATTATAAATTGTTTAATTTCAGGCGCACTTGAAAATGTGACAGTCGTTTACAGTTGTTTATTAATTTAATACAAAAAAGAGAGTAAATAATTTTCGATAAAAAGCACTTATTTTCTAAAAAGAAAAAATACTAATTAATTTCTGTAAAATTAAAAAAGAAAAGCAAAGTACTTATGCAAATTAAGAAGATTATTATGCCCTATGGTAGATGCTACCAGAGGGTATATTAGTTTTGTCACTAACTGTGTAACGTTTAGAAATAATCATCGGAGAAGGATTTGAAGGCTATAAATGTGTAGAGAATCATAAGTTATATCGATTTATGTATGTCCTGTCTGTCTGTCGGTCCGTGTACAAGATAACTCCAAAACGGGTTATCCAATTTTGATGAAATTGAAAACGTAAATTCGTTATTCCTTAACTCGATTTGGTATTGTATTTCAGTAAAACCAGCGAAGCGAAGTTAAAAAACAAAAGGTAAGGTGACAAAAAAGTTTTATCGCTTTTTCTTTTTATGGTTTCTCGATTTTAATTGGAAAGTTTAAAATTTTATTGAAATTATCTCCATACATTGACTACATAAAATCGGGACGAGGATAATGGAGAAAGAAATAGTCGTAAGAGAAAATAAGCCCGTTCATCAAGTTTTTCAATGAACCTTAAAAACTAATGTACCGATTTGTATACAATTTTCAGAATAGATTTTATACTATTAGCTGCGAATAAGAGCAAATTTTGAAAAATTAAAACCAAAGTTATGCAGAAAACCCTTGAAACAGTCTTAGTTTTGACTGTTTTGCTCTCCCATTTCTACCATAAGGCATCAAAAACTTTTCATATATTTTTATATAAATGTTATTTAGTTGGAATTAGGACCTTATTATAGTAATTTAAACACGTTTCCAATTACTACAATAAGGTCCTAATTCTAACTAAATAAAATTTATATAAAAATTTATCGAAAGGACACAAAATCAGTTATATTAAAATATGTTTGAAATTTTTCATATCTATTTTTTATTTTATTTTACACACCACACTGTGTAAGTACTTTGTATTTTTTCTTTAAAAACATTATTGTTAATAAACATTTAAAAATTTTTAAGTCGGGCTTTCTCACTTTTAATTAACAAAAATTCAAACTATTTAAAAACAAAAGTTGGAATAATTTTCTATCCGTTCTCTTTTTTGAAAACTGTTATAAAATATATCCTTTTCATTTATAAAATCGACTTAACATTCAAAATACAATTAAAACTACAATTATTTAAAGAAATCAAAAGAAATCAAAATTTCTTTGTGAAAAAATAAAACATCAATATACATAATTATACATTTTTTGTAAAAAAAAGAAAAGAAAAAAGAAAAGATGCTATAAGAAATTATATTAAATAATAAGCCTCTCTATTTATATATACAAAATAAATTTAGTAAAATTAAAAATAATGACAATAAACGTATTTAAAAACCAAAAAAAAAAAATATTTAGTTATTATTAAAATGTATTAATTGTAGAATTTTAGATGAACTTTATGAAAATGAACGTTAGAAATATTAAAAGAAAAAAAAAAACCTATAATTATAAATTAAAAAATAAAAATTGTTAATTATATATTAAAAAACTAAAAAAAAAACAAAAAAAATATATATTAATATTAAAAAAAATGTTTAATGTTTTAGATATACATACATACAAAATGCAGATATTTATATTAAAAATTATACAAGAAAAAAAAAACAAAAAACAAACATAAATATATACAATATAAATGCTAAAAATTAAAAAGTAAAAAATAAATTCTTAAAAATTATTATTTTAAGTAAAAAAGAAAGAAACTAAAAAATTTAATGCGCATTTTTGTTTGGAAAAAAATTAAAAATTTAAGAATAATTAAGAATAATTTTAACAAAAAGAAATAAATATAAAATATGTGTGATAATAAAAACAGAAAAAAAAAAATAAAAAAAATATATATTACTATTAAGAGAAAAAAAGTAAAATATTTTTAAGATTATTAGAAATCAAAGAAAAAGGAAAAATTAAACTAAATCAATGACAATAATTATAGAAATGAAAAATGAGAATTTTTGGAGACATTTTGAATGATAAAATTCATTTTAAAAAGAAACTAATGACAATATTGGAAAACATTTAAAAAAAAAGACAATAAACTTTAATAAAATCATATATTTTAGAGAATTTTTATGTTTTAAGATCACAAACTTTAAGAAAAAAAACACACACACAAATAACTAAAAATCTATAAATTAAAAATGAGAAGAATCTATCTATCTATCTATTATATAAAAAAGTTTTTTCCGCACACCATTTATAAAATTTTGTAGTAGAAAAAACTAAATAATATATTTATAAACTGAAAAAATCTTCGACGCCGGCGGGATTCAAACTCAGTTCGTTTCACTAAGTCTCGCGCTTTTACCAATTACTCCATGGAAATTAATGCTCAAGCAATTCAGATTCGTTACTATCAAATCAGAACTGAAAAAATAATTATAACTGAAAAAAAAATATGCGCCATCAACGGGATTCGATCGATTAATAACAAAAAGAAATTTGGAAAATTGTAATTCAGTCTTGATTTGTATCTGGTTCATGTTCAGCATTCTCATTTTTAGGAGTGTCATTTTCTTCTTTTGAATTGCTTTCAAGTTCTTACAATTTTTAATATAAACATATAACAGTAAGCATTGAAGAAAAACAATATTTTAGATACATTTTCTTCATCAGTTTTCAATGATTTAGTTTCCGTCACTTCAGGGTCTTCATCAATAGATACATCAATAGATACATCCATAGGTTTGTCATCATTACCAATATCCTAAATTTTGTATTATTAAAAAGTTATTAGTTACAAAAATGAACAAGAATATTCCGAACTAGAATTTGGAAGAATTATTGTAAAATTTTTTCGATTTCTCTAAAAAAAAATGAGATTTATACAAATTATGTAGCTCAACTTCCATATCATTAGAAAAAAAACCGTATCTTAACAGAAGAAAAACAAAAACAGAATTTGTTCAAAGTATCCTTGTTTTTAGAAATTTCAAAAATATTCACTTCTGGGTATGAAGAATCTTCATCATCTGTGTCATAATAATAATTCTATTGAGCTCAAATCCTATTTCCTCATTTATTGGTTTTTGCCTCCAGTTCCTTGTTAAATATGTTCAGATTCAGATTCTTTAAAAAATATGTATTAGAAACCTTATCCAAAATTTTAATAACATATACATACATACTTGTACTACTACAATAAAAATAAATATTACCATAAAACTTGATTGCTAATATTTATTTTCCATAAGATTGAATTGCCCTTTACAATATTTGATCGAAAGTAATAATAATGATGATGATAATATATGTTCATGTTCAACGTTTACTTCCCAAATACGAGCACGTTTTTCTAGAACTTTCACCGTAAAGGACTGCTATTGACTGCTATTGACTGCTGCTATTGACTGCTATTGACTGCTATTGACTGCTGCTATTGACTGCTATTGACTGCTATTGACTGCTGCTATTGACTGCTATTGACTGCTGCTATTGACTGCTATTGACTGCTTATTGACTGCTTTCTTCCTCATTATCTCCTATTTGGTGATTTCGTTTTCTTGAATTCACATTCTTTTGTGTTTTGACTGGCTGTATTAGTTTTTAAATTAAATCATTAATAATATAATTTTTTGTAAATTTTTAAAGTTCTTATTTTATTCTTGTCTCGTGCGCCGAAAATAAGTCCAACTATTTGTAGGCAAAGAATAAATACATGAAGGACCGAGCCTGGATTTGATCTAGGGTCTTATCAGCTTCTAGAAACGAGGTCTTTACCGACTCGACCATTCAACAACCGTGTTCATCGATCTATTTATTTGCCTTTTCTAACTAAACATTATTCAAACAATACAACTGTTATTCGAAATATAACAATTTATTCTATAACCTTTCAATTGTCAATCATTTGTATTAACAACTTATTATGAAACTAATACTCCTACAATATCTTTCATGATTTCTATTGAGTCTCTCTATTTAAATTTTTGGCTGGTACCAAATTTTTGCGCGTTCATTTTTACAACTTCCAAAATTTCTTTAAATTTTCCTCCATTTGTAGAAGTTGAACATTCTTCAATTGCATCCAGTACAAATACATTAACCCTTTTTGGAATATTATATTTATCCATTTTTAAATTTTATAATTTAAATAATTTAAGAAAATAATTACAAACAAAATGTTTTGAAAAAAATTTAACTCTCTTCAATTTAAATATTTGATTTATGAAAAAAATAATCCTGTAAGAGTTAAAAATAGGATACAACTGAATTTGGTAAAACAATTGAGAGGTTCAGACAAAAACAGTTGCAATGATTTGATAATATATATTAGAGGAAAAAACAAATGAACAGACTAGCAGAGAGAGTGTAGAATGGTCTAGTTGGTTAAGACCTCGACCTCGCCCTCGCCTTATGAGACTGACGAGACCCTGGTTCAAATCCAGGTTTCGGTTCTTCACTCTACTTTTCTCTTTGCCTTATAATCCAATGTTTTCAAAGGATTGCTTTGATTGCTTTGATTGCTTTGATTGATGATTGATTTTCATGATTTAAATATTTGATTTATGAAGAAAAAAATAAAATGTTTTCAAAGGATTGCTTTGATTTGAATATTTATGAGCTTTTTTCTAAACAAAGAATTAAATATGAAATTTAAAAGATTCCCCCTCCCCCCTCCCCCCTCTATTCAGGTGAAATCACTAGAAAAAGTAGGTTTTACCAATTCACATGACAAAATTTGTAGACCCAAAATTTTTTTATATTTTTTTGAAGCCGCGATCTTTTTTCGTGTGTGTCCACTTAATTTAGGGACAATCACTACCCTACAGAGAATATGTTATCTTTATTGTACGCGTTATAAAGGGCAGTTCAAAAAGTCCAGTCTTTGAACCAAATTTCCGACCATAAATCGCATAAATCGGACAATATTGCAGCAATTTTGGTTCAATATTTCCTCTGAGCTCTACTAACGTCGCCGGCTTATTGGTATAGACCAATGACTTCACGTGAACCCAAAGAAAATAGTCGAGAGGCATCAAATCGTATGAACGAGGCGACCATTTCTGGAAATAACACGCTCACCACCAAACTTACTTTTCAATAAGCGTCAATGAAAAAATATGGCTTAATGACACCTCCAGCATATAATCCACACCACATAGTTATTTTTTGGGGATGCAATGGTGTCTCTTAAAGAATGTGTGGGTTGCGGCCTGCCCAATAACGCATATTTTAAATTTTCAATTGTCGAATGGGCAGGTGAGCTATAAGGTTACTACAAGTATGTCATTTCATTTCGTTTACCTTAATTGCGTAATATTTAAACCATGTAAAAACCAAATTTCTGCATTAACTTTCTCTAATCCGAATTTAACGTAAAGTTTTCACATCACAAGTTTTATATACTACATAAAATGATAAAACTAAAATATCTAATCATTTTGTAAAATTTTATTTTAAACTAATAGAAAATAACATAAAATAGTTTGTGGTCATAAAAACAATATAAAATTTTGTAGATTATTAATTTAAATTAATTTTAAAACAGAGCAACATAAAATTTGTTCAACAATTTATTTTCATTTTAAAAAGTACACCAAAAAAATAGCCGCTGTTTTAATAAGCGCACTTATTAAATTTTGCACAAAAAGAAAAAGCGCTATTTGCTAAGTAATTTAGTTGAGTTTTATAGTTTTTAGAATACAATAAAAATAAAATTAGTATTAAATACTAAAAATATACAATAATGTTGAGTAAAACTGCGTTTAGTTTGGGGTTTTTAGTCTGATTTTATATTTTACGAATCAACAATTTTATTTACAGTTGAAAATGTACTACAGAAAAGAAAAGAAAAGTAAATAAATAAAATAAAATTAGCTATTTTATCATTAACAAAATGACCGAATGATATTTGTATTGATGTTGAAATAAATGGCGTGAAAATGCAAAAAAAAAAAAAAATTGTCTAAATAATTTATTTAAAAAACCTAAAATATTCAAAATTATATAAAAAACATATCGTAACTGAAAATCGGCCTATAGCTGATTTTTTGATGTCCTATGGTAGAAATGGGACTCGTAGTTACCAAATCTATTGGTCAATGAATAAACTCTGAGGAAGAAGAACCAAAACTATTAATATTTCAAGGTTTTTTCTGTATAACTTTGTTTCGAATTTGCTCTAATTTACAGGTAGGCTGGGGCCTAATAGCATAAATTTCTTCTGCAAATTTTATTCAAATCGGTTTATTATTTTTTAAAATACATGAAAAAAACTTTATAAACAACCTTATTTCTTCCTACAATTATTTATTTCTCCACTATCCTTAGACCAATTTTACTAAAATTTAACACATTATCGCTTATTTATCTAATCAGTGTATGTAAATAATTTCAAGAATATTACTCAACAAATTTTCAAATTAAATCCAAAAAACGAAAAAAAACCAACAAAACTTTCTGTTCACTCCGGTTTTTGCTTTATAACTTCATTGTCGCTCGGCCGATTTTCCTGAACCATGGAAATGTATTTATAATCAATTTTTAGATATGTTTACTATTGCATGATGTTCTAGTCTAGATTCTAGGAGAAAGCTAAAATTTGGTACTGTTTCCTATGTTATTACATTTGTCAGCTGAACTATGGCTTAAAAAAGTGTAACAGAAAGTTTTAAATTTTCCAACTTTTTAATTTTTTACATCTTTCCTATGTATATAGGAAGTGCAGTACAAAATTGATCGCTTGCTCTGTTGGAATTCGATTATTTGAAATATTTTATGTATTTGTCTTATATATCCTATGTGGTGATAGATAATTTAATGCCATTCTATCGAGAAGTACGTAAAAAAGACCTGTATAAGGATAGACACAACTTTCCAATATCTGCCAAAACTAGCTGTTCTGTGAAAAATAAAAAGACTACAGTTTCATTTTAAAGATCACTAAGTTTCTTAAAAACTTCCAAATGTGTAGCATTCTGTTAGCTTAGTTAGCTTCGGTTAGCTTTGCCAACTGTTAACAGCTCTTCTAACGAATTTTGATTGGAAAATAACTGTAATTTTTACTGAAAATACTTGATCTATACTTTTGCGCATGTCTAAGGAGATCATAACAGAAGTTGATAATATTTGTCCAAGGAGAATTAATTTTATTTCATTGTTTTCGGCGATATTCTGTGCATTTTAAACTCTTTTTTTTTTTTTAAATAGATTTAGAGATATAATTGAAAATAGGACAAGTAACACACTATCGAGTAAGTTTATATTTTTCTTCCATAATTAGAATCATATATATTCATATATTTCATAATATTTCAGTAATTACGTATCAATCAAATGGAAGAACTTCCAATTTCTGATTACCCGCCAGATCCAATTATATTACAAGATGAATATTTAACTTCTCTATGCTTTTTATCTGATGATTGTCTTTTGGAGATTTTCTCATATCTGACGTGGAAAGATAAATTAAATTTATCACGAATCAATTCAAGATTTGCATATTTATGTTATATATTGTGTAAAAATTTAACACTAGGTTGTGAACGTAATTTCAACAATATTCAAGAATATTTGATGAGATTTGGTAATAGAATTGAAAATTTCCAAATAATGCTTAACAGAATTAATAATCCAATAGTATTATTGTTACCAAAATATTGTAGAAAATTAAAAAGTTTAAGTATAAATTTTTTGGGATGTTATATAGATGCTAATGGAGTTGAAAGAATTCTATCTAAACTTAAAGATCTCGAAGTACTTACATTAAATGATATAGAATTAAGTCCAGATGTTTATCGTAAAATATCAAAATTGAAAAAGTTAAGACGATTCGTGATCATTTATAGTGATGAAATTTATGTTCGAGAATTAGCAAAAATCAAAACTTTAACAGAATTATGTATAATATGTTGTAAAATAACAACATATGAATTTAATTATTTATTCAAAAAAAAAAGATTTAAAGAATTAACATTAAAATGTATGTTTATCAATGATGCGATGCCATCGATTTTTGCGTATCAAACAGATTTAGAAGTTTTGGATGTTTCGATCGATGCTCATGGATGTCGTCACTGGAAAAGAATAAGAAATTTAAAAAAATTAAAAATAGCTAAATTTCATTTTGATGAACGAATCGATTTGAGATTTTTATCATATTTTCTTGGATGTTTTCAACATACAATTAAAGAGGTATTCATTAGACACAATCATTTATCATATATGGACAGTTTTTACTTATGGGCGGTAAAAAGAAATTATCGTAACTTTGAATTAGACTACTATTCAGGTTCTGGTATTTTAATTTTTAAACGAATGTCTTAATTAGTTATACAAAGTAATTTAAATTACCTTGTTTAGTTTTTAGTATTTACAACTTTTATATTTGCCTTCGAAACTCTGTAATTATTTTCTTAATATAGCAAATAAATGTCCAATATATTAAAGATAAATCAAGTAAAATAATTAAATACAATTTTAAATACAAAATTCAACTTTTAATTATAATATCGTGTACGCAAAGGATACTATTGAAATCTATTACTACTAAATTTACTTAGCTGGAACCCATTTATAAAACTAAATAAAAATTGGACAAATGTGTTGTTGGAAAACTGATGGAGATTGCGGCAATCGAAGCCTTTCGATCTTATAAATTATCATACAAAAAGAAAACATCTTATAATTTCTTTAAATAACAGAAAAAGAAAAACCTAATTTCATTATGAAATATTTTTACAACATAATTTTATTATTACTTTCTTTTACAAATCAGAAATTAACTATATTCATTTCTCATCCGGAATTGAGTCTAAACCCTGAAATGAAATTAATAGATTTTTTTAAAAAAAACAAAGTAGTTAATATAAAATTGAAATTTTGCCAAACATTCATCTTGTAGGGATTGTTCGTCAATCTCATGTCTCGCTGATACATGACACGATCAAATCTCTCATCCATATTACGACGATATGCCTGAGAAATTAATAAAATTAAAACAGATTTAAATAAATAATAATATTTTATAATTTAAAATAAAAGAATTGTGATGGGTCAAAAAGCGATTGGCAATCGTTTTTGGTTATGTAAGCGTAATATAGCAAATTTTCGGATACTAACATTTCCTAAGGTGAGTTTATGGAGACCGTACAGGCCGTATGCTGGAATTGACATGAACACAAAAATGATACCAGCAGAAGGTAAAATTTCAAACCACATTTTTAGTTATTTATAAAAATCAAATTCACTAAAAATACCGAAAAATTCAATCTTCTTCTAAATGACAGTTTGATCAGCTGTTTAGAGAATTGTCAAACAAAGTAATTTATGAATTGAGTGAAGTTGCTTCGTTTCTAATGTACACTAACGCATAAAAGTACTATCGGTTGAATAAAATTTCCTAAATTTGAACAAAAATTACCAAATTCTTTAATGATTTTTCATATTTTCAAAAAGAACAATATTTATTTAAATAATTAAATGAAGTTTTGTGTTTATAAATTGCGAAATAATTGTTTTTTTTTAAAATAATAATTTGAATTTATATTGTTTCATTTCTAGCGGCGAATAGACTAACTAGATTGATGTCAAATATGACAAAGATCCCAGAAACAGCTGCGAAGGAAATTTTGAAAGCAAATTGCTTGCAACGAGAACAAAGCTCAGAATTAGAAACAGAACTAATAAAAATGGCTGAGGGTGTAGTCGATCATAAATTTCCTGTTGGTTCTTTGGTGCCAAAATCTGAGACGGGAGTATTGAATTTCTTACAGAAATATCCTGATTTCGATGGACGTGATGTGACTATTGCGATTTTTGATTCGGGTGTGGATCCTAGAGCAGCCGGTTTGCAGGTAAAAAAAAAAATTTTAATTCTAGAGGTTAACTTTGCTTTGTCATTCTTGTTTGACAACTTTAAAGTACACATACACTAGTAAACGGGTTTTTTTTGTTCTAATTTGAAAAGACCACCTTGGATGGGAATACTAAAGTAATAGAAAGATTCGATTGTTCAGGATGTGGGGATACCGATGTCTCGAAAACGGTCACTGCCAATGAACAAGGATTCATAACTGGTTTATCAGGAAAGTCTTTGAAAGTAAGTATTCATACAGAAACTCGAAGATTTTCCATCTCTAAACTTACATATTTTCTGTTTTTTGATTTTTTTTTAGATAACACAGTTTATGCAATCTAAAAACAAAAATGGAAATGAATATCGTGTAGGATTGAAAAGTCTTTACGATTTATATCCCTCCAAGATTCGTGAAAAGGTTGCCGCTGATGTAAAATTGAAGAAATGGGATCAACCACACAAGAAAGCTACAGCTGATGTTGCTCGTAAACTGCACACGTTTGAATCTCAAAATTCAGGTTTAGTTTCTTGTTTTTCAAATATCATTTATGGAAGTAATTTCATATCTTGTTTTTTCTTTACTTAGATCAACAAAATCTTGGACTGAAGAACAAATTAATCAAGGATGACCTAGAAAATTCTTTGGAATTTCTGAATAATTATGAAAAGAAATATCTCGATATCAAAACAACTTTTGATTGTGTTCTATTTAAGACTGAGAATTGTTGGTATGCTGTTATAGATATAACAGAAACTGTAAGTATTGATTTTAAGGTATTGAACGTCGTGTACAAATATAATTGGATCTCTTTTTTTTCATTTTTGCAGGGAGATTTAGAAAATGGAGTACTTATTGGAGAATATTCGAAAACTCATGAAACTAAAAATGTTGATGATTATCTCTCAATTTCTATAAACGTTCATGACGATGGAAATATCTTAGAAATTGTTGGAATGTGCTGTAAGGGAAATAAATTTAAATAATTTTAAAATATATAAAAATTGTTTTATATGTTTTGATGAATAGCAAGTCATGGAACTCATGTAGCCTCAATTGCAAGTGGAAATCACACAAATAAAGAAACTGATGGTTGTGCACCGAATGCTAAAATTGTTTCCTTAACAATTGGTGATGGTCGGATCGGTTCAATGGAAACTGGAACAGCATTAGTTCGAGCTATTATTAAAGTAATGGAATTATGTAATTCTGGAACAAAAATAGATGTAATTAATATGAGTTATGGTGAACATGCTCACTGGTCAAATACTGGGTAAGATTATAAAATGTAGTCCTTTTTTTTAAATGTTATTATTTTAAATGAAATTTTTCTATTCATAAAGTCGTATTGGTGATTTAATGAATGAAGTAGTTAATAAATATGGTGTAGTTTGGGTTGCATCGGCAGGCAATCATGGTCCAGCTTTATGTACAATTGGTACACCACCAGATATAAGTCAACCAAGTGTTATAGGTAAAAAGAACAAAACTAAATGTAATAAGCAATTTTTTCCAATTTCAAACTGGTGATCTTTCTTTAAGGTGTTGGTGCTTATGTTTCACCGCAAATGATGGAAGCTGAATATGCATTACGAGAAAAATTACCAGCGAATGTTTATACTTGGACATCGAGAGATCCATGCATTGATGGTGGTCAAGGTGTTACTGTTTGTGCTCCGGGTGCTGCTATCACTTCAGTACCTGAATATACAATGACTAGGGCTCAACTTATGAATGGTACTAGTATGGCTGCACCGCATGTTGCTGGAGCTGTTGGTATGAATATTTTTAAATTTGTATTGAAAACATTTCTCAATTTTTTTTTCTAATTTGCAGCTCTTCTAATATCTGGTCTTAAAAAAAAGGGTGTTAATTATTCACCATTTAGTATAAAACGTGCACTTTGGAATACTGCCACAAAATTAAGTTATGTAGATCCGTTTGCACAAGGTAATGGTTTATTGAATGTTGAAAAAGCATTTGAACATCTTGTACAATTTTCAAAGGAACAAGAAAATTTAATTAGGTAAATTTTTTTTCTTCTTTTTTTAATTAGAATTTTTCAATTTTTTAATAAAAATTTCCTTTTTTTTTTGCTTTTCATTAGATTTTCTATAAAAGTTGGCAATCAAAATGCCAAAGGTATTCATTTAAGGCAAGGTTACTTAAAAAAGCCAGTCGAATTAAATGTCGCCATTGAACCTGTATTTTATAATGATAAGGAAACAGGTAATTGAAAACTTGAAAGAAAATTTTCTTTACTTTTTTCTTTATTTTCATAATAAATAATAACTTTTATTTTTGAAATTATGAAAGTTTATCAAAACACTTGAATAATATTTCAATGAATCTTTTCGTTGTTTATCTACTAGTGTACTTAGTTGTGTAGTTTCTGTAGTTCTATATTCTTTTAGAGAGTTTTATTTAATTAGAAAGTTTATCGTAATAAAGTTTTACAGGTCAACATTAAATGTTGTTTATGCCCTCCCTATGGTAGGTATTTGCAGAGGGTATATTAGTTTTGTCACTGAGTTTGTGACGCATTGAAATAATCATCGGAGAAAGTTTCTAAGGCTATAGATGTGTATAGAATCAAAAGTTATATCGATTTATTCATGTCCGTGTACGAGATAACTCAAAAACACGTTATACGATTTTGATGAAATTGAAAATATAAGTTCGTTATTCCTTACCTCGATTTGGTATTGTATTTCAGCAAAATCAATCAAGGGGAAGCGAACTTATAAAGCAAAAACCAGGATGAACAGAAAGTTTTGTTTTTTTTGAATGATTTTTCGGTTTTAATTAGAAAGTTTGTACACCAATTTTTTTGAAATTATTTCCATATACCTAAATAGGCGATATTATACTAAATTTTAATAAAATCGTTACAAGGATAATGGGGAAAGAAATAGTCGTAGGAGAAAATGGGTCATATGCGCGCTCCTGGTAAGAGTATATCCCAATCGGCACTTCCATATAGACGTACAGTTCCTTCTTGGTTAAAATTGAACGCTGATGACGTTAAGGAACAAATTAAAAAATTGGGGAAGAAAGGGATGATTCCATCAAAAATTGGTATTATTCTACGTGATTCTCATGGGGTTGCCCAAGTTCGTTTTGTTAATGGTAAAAAAATTCTGCGTATTATGAAATCAGTTTGACTTAAACCTGACATCCCCGAAGACCTTTACTTTTTAATCGAAAAAGCAGTTGCCATTCGTGTAAACATTTGGAAACGAATCGTAAAGACGAAGATAGTAAATTCAGATTAATTCTTGTCAAATCAAGAATACATCGTTTGGCCAGATATTATAAAACAAAAAGTGTACTTCCATCAAATTGGAAATACGAATCAAGTACTGCTTCTGCTCTGGTTGCTTAAAATTGTAATATGTCAGATTTACAAATTTGCTATTTAAGAAAATAAGCCTGTTCATAAAGTTTTTTGAATGTACTTTAAAAACTATTATACCGATTTGAATAAAATTTGCAGAATAGATTTATGCTATTAGGGGTTAGGCTACCTGCTAATTAGAGTAAATTTGAAAACGTAATAATATCAAAAAATCGGCTATAAGCCAATTTTCAGTTACTACATGTTTTTTTGTTTGTTTGACTAAAACATAAAGTTTACAATTATAAAATCATTTATATCAAGTTTTGTTTATTTTCTCGAGATTTTGAAAAGTAAATAAGAAACTTTTCTTAACTATTTAATGTTGAAATATCTTATTTTTCCTTTTGTATATAATTTTAAATAAGATTGAATTTTTATCATCTTTTTAAATTACCTCAAATTTTCTAATGAAGAATTTTTAATTTAATTATGAAATATTTCTTTTCGTTTTCATAAAAGCTCCAAAAGAGAAAATTAATTTTAATGTTCGACTAACATTAGTATCATCCGTTCCATGGGTCCAGTGTGGATCATTTTTAGATTTATGTTATGCCGCTCGAACAATTGTTGTTAAAGTTGATCCAACCAGTCTTCCATCTGGTGTTCATTCAGCAAGGTAAGGATTTTTCTATATCTAGTTTTTTTTTTTAATTTGATAATTTCCAATGCAATAAATATTTTTGTCAGTCCAACTTTGGGTCGTTTTTTCGAGAAATGTGGGCCATATGTTACGAATAACATGTCCAATTGTTGCTCGTTTATCAGATGCGCCATCCAGCTGAAACCAAATCATTGACATCCATATCTTCAAACAAATATTCATTCATCATGATCGGGTAACGATCTGATTGACCGCAATGCAAGCTCCAGCTCTATTTTTAAAGAAATAAGAACTAATTATGCCACCGGAGTTTAAACCGCATTTTTCTAGATGTAATGCGGTTTCTAGAGTCTCTTCTAGATTAGTCGCACTCCAGAAGCGACAATTTTACCTGTTGACCCAAAAATGAGCCTCGTCACTGAACACAATTTTGTGATAATAAATCGATAAGAATTTCAAAGTAAATTTGGATTATTCTTGATCGTTCCTCATTTGTCAGGAAACAGCATGGGAAACAAAAATTTGATGAAGTAAATATATTGTCCATTTTAGTCGAATTTCCTACTACCATTTTTCTGGCATCGTTCTCGTATCGTACCAATTGGATTCGATAAATGCTTTTATTTTGTTGTCGTCATCAAGTGTGCAATGGCTTTTTGGTTCATCCAATATTTTTGAACAATTTAACAATCAGGTTTCAGTATAAATCGTGTTACAATGAACAAGATATGTCCATTGTCCCATTAATGCAACATTCGTGTCTCATCCTTTATAACTTTTAAACAACGAGAACAAAACTTATGATGTTTCTTATAATTTAATTCTTCTTTTTGAACAGTATAAAAGCATTCGATACAACTTGTATAGAAAAGGGGAGCCTTTTTGAAATACCCATTACCGTCGTCCAACCACATATCTTAGATGTAGATAAATCGCGAGTATTCACATCAAATGGTATTGTTGAATTTAAACCGAATACAATTCAACGATCATTTATTTTGGTACCAAATAATGCTACATGGGCTGGTTAGTTGAGAAATAAATACCTTTTAATATACCTATATATATTTATTTGACAAATTTCCAAATTATTATAGTGTTAAAATTGATCTCATGCGGTGATAAAGAAAATCATTTTGGAAAATTCTTTGTACATACAATGCAAATATTACCAATGAAATATTGTAAAGCACTTGAAACAATGAAAATTTTACCAGTCGGCGGTGATAATGATACTGTTCATGCATTTAAATGTGAAGTAAGTTAACAAAAAAGAGATAATTTTAAAGTACTGGTAATATTAATTAAAATCTTTTCAGCAAAATAATATTTTAGAATTATGTATTGCCAAATACTGGTCAAACTTTGGTGATACACATCTTAAATTTAGTTTGGAATTTCATGGAGTCTCTTCTAATGGAACACGTAAGTTTTCAAGTTTTAGAATTAATTTAAATTGTTTACAGAGGGACAATATTATTTGTATGAAAACTTTTATTGGATGGAAATTATTTTCTCTTTAATATAGTTTTTAAAATTTTTACGATAAATCTTCATGTCAGTATAGAAACAACAATTTTAATATTTTCAAGAACTCTTTCAGCAATCATATATCTCGTATACATGCGGATTTAAAGTCGACTTGAACGACACATATATACGCGAATCGAGTTCACTTAAAAATGAAAGCACTATTATTGTATTTTTAAACCTTATTCAAAATTTCAAGTCGATATTTCTCCAAGCTTCATTGTTTACATTTACACAGTAGGTTGAGTAGGAGTTCTAGTCAATATCATTCGTATTTTTAAAATATTGTAGGAATTTTAGGCGTTTGTTTAAATAGGTTAATAGTTTTCTGTTGTTTAGTACACGTAGTTTAAGTACTAGAGATTGCTAGCAGAGTTGAGAAGTCTCAAGTTCAACTCCGAGTTCGGGCTTCGACAATATTCACATTTTTTCAATTTCCTAGAACTCAGAAGTGGGATAGAGATATCAGATGAAAGAAAGGTGTCTGACTCTTGTAATTATTTGTGATTAGCTTTATTGTGCGTATCTTGTGTGTGTCTTAGCTTTGTTGTATCTAACTACAGACTTATGATGGCCCTGTATATATATCTGTAAGGTCAGCCCGTGGGAGGCTATATTTTCA
This sequence comes from Xylophagus ater, assembly GCA_963422695.1. Lineage (NCBI taxonomy): Eukaryota > Metazoa > Arthropoda > Insecta > Diptera > Xylophagidae > Xylophagus > Xylophagus ater. The sequence goes on along the minus strand of OY730486.1, from coordinate 13,136,227 downwards.
GGATGGTCGAGCTGTGGTACGAGTTTTAGGCGTTTGTTTAAATAATTTAATACAAATAAATAGCTTTTATGGTTTTATAAAATATAAATACAAAATAGCAAATTGTTAATCATAGACAATGGAAGATTTATGACGAGAAATTGAAGGAAGAATAAAGGTGAATTCGTTTTGTACATGATACTTTGAGTAATAGAGATTATGCTAGTAGAGTTAAGAAGTCTCAAGTTCAACTCTGGGTTCTCGGGCATCAATTTCCTATAATATAATATTCAATTATTATAATAAAGCAAATAAGGAAAGACACTATAGTGCTTTCATGGTTTTAGTAGATTGTTTAGTGATCTCGTTACTAGTAGAGAGGAGGCTCAGGTTTATTTTCTCGCTTTGGCGATTTCACATTTAGTTTTACATTATTTATTTACATAAAGCGCTCTATTTTATTGATAAAGGTAGCTTCAATTTTTTGAGCTAGTTTAATCTGAGATTCTATAAATGATAAAAGTACTGAAAATTTCAATACATTTATTGGATTTTAGTAAATGAATGAAGAAGATACAATAAATTTTAAGTTAAATTAAATCATTTACAAAATTTCCATAACAGTTTTATGGTCTTTCATTATAACATTAAATTAAAACTATATACTCTGCAACGCAACAATATAAAATATACAATTTTATTCATATTAAATATTTTTTTCACTGAATTCAATGAATATTAAATTCCAAACTTCAATTAGTTTATTAAATATTTAAAACAATAAAATCTGTTATATTCCAAACAAATAAACAAGTTAATAACTTTTGTGTAAAACACATATGAGAACAATATTTGTTTTTTGAAATTGTTTACAATATAAAAAAAAATATCTAGTTTTCAACAATCTACAAGGAAGATAAAAACTTTTTCCAATTTATATTTAGATACAATGCATGCTGCAAATGGTATACATAGAGTTGATATAGTTTCGCTTGGTACCGAAGAGATATCACCCGTAGCACAATTGAAAACCGCAACAATGATACTTAAACCGAATGAAACAAAAATCTCACCATTAAGTCCACATCGTGATGTTATACCAGATGGTCGTCAAATTTATCAAAATCAACTAACATATACTTTACATATAATCAAATCACAAGAAATATCAATACATATACCAATTTTATATTCAGTATTATATGAATCTGAATATGAATCACAATTATGGATGTTGTTTGATTCAAATAAAATGATGATAGCCACTGGTGATGCATATTCGAATTCATCATATGTGAAAATTGAAAAAGGTGATTACACACTGAAACTGCAAGTTCGTCATGAGAAAAAAGATGCACTCGAGAAATTATCGGAAACAACAATGTTAGTAACATTTAAATTACAAACACCGATATCATTAGATATTTATGATCATTATAATCAAGCAATAATTGCTGGTAAAAAAGCATCATCATGTCAATTAAATAATTCATTAACAAAATCATATTATATATTGCCATTAACAAATGAGAAATTAACAAAAGCTGCATTACCAACACAATGTTCATGGTTGAATGGTACAATTGTATACGCTAAAGATGATGTCGGTCGAAAATGTGATAATAATATATTCACGTACAATTTAATTGAGGGACCAATAACGAAAAAACCGAATGGCAATAGTGGTAGTCCAAAGAAAAACAATAATAATAAAAATAAATTAGATGAATATAAAGAAGGATTACGAGATTATCAATGTTCAATGATTCCAAAATTAGGTAGAAATGGGTTTTTCGAATTATAAAATAAAAATTACTTAAAAAATGTTGTGGGTTTTTCTTTTCTAGATTTTGAAAATGCTGAAAATGTTTATAAAGAAATTCTAGCAGCTCATCCGCAACATCTTCCTCTTCATTTGGCATTAATTCAAAATATTGATAATCCTGATGGTAAACAATTGTTGCCAAGTGCATTTGGAAAACTTATCAATTCAGAAGAAGAACGCTCAAAAATTACTACAAATTTAAATAAAATTGTTGAACTTGCTGATATTATAATTAATGAGACTGATAAAGATGGATTATTAGCATATTATGGTATGAAAAGTGATAGTCGATCAGATGCAGTAAAAATTAAAACGTAAGTTTTCAAATATATTTTCTAATTTGAATTTGGTAAAAAGTTTATTCATTATCTTAAAGTAATATGGACAAACAGAAAACAACTTTACTCGAAGGATTTGTTAAGAAAGGTATTGCAATGTGTAAACTTTCTGTTATCAATAAAAATAATGCTTCTGTAAAACTACCAGAAGATGAGATTGATAATATTTACATAGAAATTGCTAAATTTATTGATACTTCCGATCCAAAGGTAAATACACATTTAATTCGTAAATTACAAAATTATAATTACATTATTTTCTTTAATCCGATTTTAGGTAATTTACTTCTCATTATGGCATGCACATATTAATTCACATTACGGTCGTATGATGAAATATTTGCCAAAAATCTATGAGGATAAACCGAATAAAGAAGTTCTTGAAGAACTTCGTACTGTTGTCACATTTAAAAAATGGAATCATATTGAAAATATTCTAAATAAAATGATTGTGTCTGCAAATCCGATGGGCTATCGACCATTTTAATGATTTGTCTTGTTTTTAAAAATTTTCTAAAATCTTAATTAGTAATAATTAATTAATAAAATACTACGAAAGACATATTCTCTTGCTCCAAGTTTTAATATCACTAATTACTTAACGATAATATTTTAATTAAGTCAAAGTAGTAAAAAAAAACAAGTCTAAATCTAATTTAAAATGTAATTTTCTTTTTGTTGGTCTTAAATTTAATAAATAAAATTAAAAATAGTAAATACTTCTTTTTTGTGAGATTTTAGTAATTCATTGTCATCATTTTCTTTAGATTAGGAATGATGGAGATGATCGCGATCGACTGGTCAATTGCGGAATGATTCGTTCATATCCGACGAAAATAAAATTTAAACCGATTTTTTTTCTATGGCTAGTTTTCAATCAACAAATTTAATATATAAAATGCTAGAGTGTTACTCCACTTCCAACTCCGCGCCGCTATGAATCTTTGAAGCAGCTCAATCGATTCCAAACCAAATTTGGTATACGTACTGACAAACTTTATCAGTACACAATGGGTATTAGACTTCGCTGACATCACTGCCATACAACTGATAAAAAGTGACCTAGTTTTAAGAAAAATAGTCGATCATATATATAATGAAGTTGGCCACTCCTGCTTTAGATAATTGTTTAACCGAATGATATGGAAACAAGAAGCTGGGTCTCATGAGGTACAAAAACTCTCCAATTTGTTTACATCAACTGCTGAAATTTACTCAAATTTGGCAATTTTAAACAGTGTTTTTTAAATAAAGCTAATGGCATTAATCCATACATTACATATGGTAATTGCTGCTAAAATCTATAAGAGGTTAGGGACTGCCGCCCTTGTTCGATAACTAAAGAACAAATTGTAAACAAATATCGTTTTCTAATCTCATCATGGTTTCTATTCAATCAGCAGGATAATCTACCTATGCGCGAAAACCAAATTATATCTTCTGATGTTTTAATGGTACTTGTTACAATTCTCTCTAATAGATTGCTACATCCGAATTAAACAATACATATTAATATCTAGTTTATTCATAAAAAGATAAATACTATTCAATAATGATAGATTACATTGTATTCAAACAAACAAGTATGGTCATAGGAAATAGCTCAAATTTATAATGAACATTATCTTGTACGTCTTATCCATAATAATCATTGTAATCACATTATGACTTATGAGATCATCTTAATCCTATTTTATATGAAAAAGGTTGACCATATACTATATTTCAGACATGAAAAGATATATAACAATTGTTTAAGTTAACTATTAATTTATATTCATATACAATATAGTTATATTGAATTTATAATATACCATATCCTCTTTGTTTTCGAAATAAACAACAGGATAAAACACATCCAATTAGTACTTAACCAAAGAGAATATATACATATATATAAGATGGGAATGATTAATTGCTGTATAGATAAAACAAAAACGGTTATAATGGGAATGAGAAGTCTACCTTAAATATGAATTTATGACAGATACGAGAAACTTAATCTAATTGAAATATAAAATAGTCAAGAAATGTTAAAACAAGTTCAAGGATCCTGAAATTGGGCAATTTCCTTACTGACAAGGGAAACCATTTCATATAGTGTTTCAAAATTGTCTCTGTTCTATATGATTGATTGGATTTCTTGAATGGGTTATACTTGTATGTATATTACAATTTCTTGATAACCATCAATGAATTTAATCCTAAATTTCAACTAATTTCGTTTTCATTTGGATTTCAATTTTTAATAATATTAAAATAAATTATTACTTATGAAATATAATATGAAACAGGAAAAAAGTGAAACCAGAAATAATCTGACCCGATTATATATGGAAACGATTTTATAAGATAAAAATAAGAGGGCTCATAACTTAATTGTCTACATATCCAAGTCAGTTAAGCTCACCAACAGAATAGGTGGACTATCATGAAAAATCTTTCGATATTTAAATCTTTAGTCGGAAATGAAAGAACTTAGTTTCTAAAAGGTTCAAAGATATTATAAAATATTAATTTTAAACTAAAGACACGTAAATTTAGGGCAATTCTTACTCCAGATTATATTTGGTAGGAGTACTACTCAAAATTCGAACAGCTATCTAAGACCATCATCATCATCATTATCAATTAGTTTCCATAAGATTCTAGTTTGATATTCTTCAATACTTGGCCATGTAAATAAAAATAAAGATAACAAAAAGAAAAGTTCTGGGCCTGTATTTGATTTCTCGATTCGATTAATCAGATCGACAAAAGTATTTGCCTTCAGAAGATAAATATGGGCCCAGACTATGGAAGGTCAATAATACAAGGTCCAATATTTTTCAACTATAAAATTATGACATATTTTTTAATGAATTCTTTTTAATAAATGCTTCAATAAATACAATTTTTTTAAAAATATTTCATTAAGAAAAATAAATATTTAAAAATATTTCATTGTAAACGTTTAAAAGTAATAAATGGAACCGAAATATAAACTCGAAATACACAAGTAATATGAAAATAATTTACTTACTGCTTCCTAAAGCTTTGTGGATGTGAAAAAATGCGACCGATGCCGATTTTGACTGATTCATGTTCTTAGGTCTATGGGAATTAAAAGAATATGTTTCTAGATGATTTCCTTTCGTCCGTCTGTTTGTCTATCTGCATGTTTGTATTAAAATTTAATTTAGACAATGTCTTTGGGTTTCGAAATTGAAATTCCAGGTACTGATTTGTTATTAGAAAGAATAAAACTATTCTTAAATGAATTCATCTGAAAAGGAGATAGTGTCTCTCAGGGATTGTATTTAAATTTAATAAATTCATTCCTTTACTAAATTTTGTTGCAGCAGATCTAATTTAATGAGAATCAGAGAAAAAAACACCGTAAAAAAGGATAAAAAAGCACACAATACCAAGTTTCAATCGAAATTATTATCTTACACAGATGGCACAAAATGAATGTTGTAGTTTGAATTTTTTTAAAGGATTTTGTAAAGCAGGAATTGGGAAATTTGAAATGGAACAATATACAATCGAACAACGAACCAAAATCATTGACCTTTATTTTCGGTAAAAAGCAGAAGAAAATCCAGATTTTATTTACAATTTAATAATGAGCGATGAAGCCCATTTCCAATTAAATGGCTTCGTAAACAAGTAGAACTGCAGGATATTGGTTACGAAGAATCCAAGAGGAGTTCACGACAATTACACCTACTTAAGTGTACTGCTTGGTGCGGTGTATCGTCTGGCAGGATCATTGGCCCATATTTCTTCGAAAATGAAGACGGTGTTACAGTTTCCATCAATAGTGCTGAATATCGGACGATGTTGGAAAATTTTCTCAAAAAAGGATAATAAAGAATATGATTCTCTTAATTAAAATCGGTGAAAGCATTCTTCTAGTGTATGGATCGGTAGTGTATCTCTGTTTTTTTAGGTGGAAAATTAAACTCCATTCAAATAATCAGTTATATACAATATATATGAAAAGTTTGTTTTTAAATATTCACTTTGGTGACCTGCAAATGCAACCATTTAATTTAAATTGCTTTTAAGGGTAGATTAATTTTTTTGTGTTCGTTTTACTTTTTTTAAAAGTCAAAATATATAATAAAAACCTATAACGTCAAAACCACCACCCACTTAGTATAATTTGAGATACTCTTATTTTCAAGTTTTATTCATTTTTAAACTATTCATTCCATTTTATACACGATCAATATAGAAAATTTGTATGCAGTCATTTGGAAAAACTCATTAGCTGCAAAATGTTGAAGTAAATTTAGAAATACCAAAAAAAAAAAAACAAACAAATAAAAGTAATGAAAATCGAGTAACTACAAATAAAAAGTATGGAAAAATTTGATTAAAAAAAAAAACCGTGGGAAAATGCAAACATAAACGTTTCAAATCAATCCTTTTCAGTAAAATAAAAAATTTAATTAGATTAATTTGAAAAGAAGAAAATCTAATCCGTGAATGCTGTTTAATTAATTTTCGTAGTTGATAAAAATAAATAAGTTATCATGTTCAATTTCATAGTGGTAAACAGAACCGTTTTAATGAATCTAGGAATCCTGAGTAGTCATAGCCACATTTCGTTCATCAGGAAACACAAACTTTATTGAACGTTTTGCGACCGTCGTGCTATACCATAGGTTATGACACAAATAGACACTGGTGGTAAGAAAAGACCACTAAACATCACTTTATAATATGTATTATATTGTACTATACTATGGCATATCAACATCTACAGGTTTTCCCAGGTGCTAATTAAAATTTATATTAGTGTCATAGATCCTGACAACAACGAACGTATGGAATTTAATTTCGCTATTGAATCTAGTTGTGTGGGGAAGTATAGTGAGTGATTCTTCTATGATGGAAGTCAAGTTTCTTGAATGAGGTTTCAGTGTACAAACAAATTTTGGGAAATGGTAATTTAACTGTGACTATGGGACTTAAATTTACGAAAAATTTCCAAGAGTTTAGTAATATTTTTTAATGAAAACAAGTTTAGTTTAATATTAAATTAAAAATAAAATTAATACTCAAATAACATTTATATTTTGCAATATTTTTTTAATACAATATTATTTCTTATATTTTGTCTACTAGACTGGAATATCGCTCCCGGTAATAATACTAATCCAGTTTAAATATTGTGGATTTGTGACATCCATGTAAATAGCTGGGGTATCAGCATTACATGATAGAGGAGTTGAAAATACACCAATTAATTGAGGATTTTTTGGCCAGCCAATGATTAAACCGCCTCCTTCGTTACCTTCGCATGGTACATGTCTATTATTATTCCATCCGACAGTACATTTTTGTAGAAATTCATCATAATTACTTCCATAGATCCTTTTGCAATCGTCATTTGATAAAACTTTAAACATTCCATAAGTTAATCGTTCTTGAAATATATTGAATCCTGGCATTACAGCAAATGTACCAGCAGCTAACGATTCATGTCGTTGTATTGAAATTGTTCGCACCACATCAGTTGTTTGCAATATAATTGGAAGTTGTACAAGCGCTAAATCATCATATCCGGTTGGATAAAAATGTACATTAGCACTGTTCATCGAAACTGAATAAGAATCGGCAGATTCATTACGATATAATCGATTGAAATTTATGGTTAATCTTGTCCCTTCAACACAACTTTTCGTTGAAATTATCCATCTCAAATTGATAATTGTTCCACTACAATTTCTTTGTAAGCCCTCATAAGTATCCGTAATAATACTTACATGATGAGGAAAACGTTTAAATGTATCAAGTGGAATTCCATTGTTGATCCTTGGTGATAGAGCTTGACCAAGTGTAATCGAAACTAATGCAAAAAGACAAACTATTACAAGCGAAGCCATTATGTCGAAATGAAGAACTGAATAAATTTTTAAGAAATCATTCTCTATTTATATGAATTTCGCCGGATTTACGAGAACAATGCCATATCGCGATGATAATAACTACCTTAAAGAAAGTCTTATCATATGTGATTTAATTTTACTGAGGAATTTAATTACAGGAAACTTGATAATTGCAAAATAAACAATTTTATCTGTATTTTTTTTTTTTGCTGTTTGATATTTTCAATTAAATTTTTCGGATATTATTTATTTATAAAAATTGTTATGAAAAATTTCGCTGAATTATTCTATTAACAATATGTTTTAATTGCTTTAAAAATAATGATATAAGATTTAAGATTTGTAAAAAATTTACTTTATTATCTACATTTTGATATAATTTGAAATTAATTATTTCCAAATTTAGATAAGATTTGGGGGTTTTTTCTTTTGTAAGTTAAAAATAATTGCCGGATACAAATGTTTGTAAATGGATTACGTAAAAAAAACAACGAAAATTTTCCCTAAAAATTTTCTAGTCCAACTGATCAAAATTTAAATTTCTCGAAGCTAAAATATTGAAGAAAATGTGTGAAAGCGACCACAAAATTTTAGGTGCAAAAGGTATGTTATGCATGTCCAAAGAATAAATAACTAGAAAGTACCCCAATTTCCCATCTCTGATGTTACGACGTTTTCCAAATTTCGACTGTAAATTTCCAAACAATTTTCTATCCACTGCTGACCTAGGTAGAGCTATAAATTGTATGTATTGGTGACAGAGAAATATGATTTAATTTAATTATAAACAAACAGGAACATACTGAAATTTCTATACCTATGAACACATACCAGAAAAACGATAAGAGTGATTGACAATTTCATTAGAGTGACATGTGATTTTTTAAAAAAATTTCATTCTCACTCTTCCTGATAGATTTTTCCTTTGAAAACTGCCCGTACTCTTTTGCACATATTGCAATGTGTTTTTTTGTACTTTATTCTGGCTGCTTCGCTAACTTTGTGTACTTTATAATTACTCATACTTCGGATTATGCCGATATTAAGGACGTTATGAGGACATTTTGATTACGAAATCTTAGGTGTAAATTCCATGCACATTAGTATAATTAAAATCCTGTCTAATTGATTTCATCTACAAAATTCTTATATAAAATTATAAAATTAGATATCAATATTTTTTCTCGCTTTAGTGTCGGTTTATTAGTTAATAGTTTCTTAGTATCAATTTTATACGTATAAAAAGCATAAGCTTTTCAAACGATTTCGTCTCCATACTTTTTGGTTTTTCTTTCATTTACGGTAATATATTATATAAAAAGAAAATATTTTATATTTGAATTGGATCATGTCAATAAAACTTCAATAGTTTCCATTTTATTTGCATATTATTCATATTATCATTAAATATTGGCATAGAACATATAAATTCTAAATAACCGATTGATTTTGTGTATCTTACAGAAGTTACCAAAGATAGTCAATGTTTGAAGATCTTTTTATCCAAGCTTTTCATATGCATTTCAATGCAATCAAATCATTATATATTAAAATAACTTTTCTTCGATATTTACTTTAAAGATTTCTTTTTTCTGTAAATGCTAAATTTATCTTTAATACTGAATAAATTTCAGACAAAAAAAAAAAAAGAAAAACACAAAATCCCAATTTCTTTTGTTATTCCAGTAAATCTAGATCAATTTAATAAAATTACCTAAACTTTTTTTGGAATTTCTTTGCTTTTAGAAAACTCATTTTCTTTGGAATATATGTACGAAAATTCAAAGCATTTTCTGTTCGTTTCCTATTCTATATTGTATTAAATTTTTTTTTTTGTTTCCTTCTACTTTTAACTATGTCATTAACCTGTTTTGACTTTTCCCAATTTTTTCCATTACAATTTTCTCAACCTTCTTATCACCCAGGTAATCCTCTTATGTTCTGATTTAGATGTACACAGATCATCTGCCCACATTGTATTATATATGTAGTATACTATATATAGTATTTTAATGAAAAGAAATTTCTTCATCTCTTGACATTTGTATAGTCATTATAGTAAAATCGACTTAAATAAAAACAAATAACAGTTTTTCCTGGAAAATTTGTTTTTTTTTTTATGATGATATATGAAAAATACGAGAAAAATCATGAGTTTTATAAAATTTATGTTCTTATTGACAGGAAAACGAAAAATCATTCTTTTAATATCCTATTTCTCTTCATATTTGAAAGGAAAAGGAAAATTTGATTTTGGGATGAAATACCAAAACCATTACGCAGTCTATATTGAAAATTTGTGTAAGTGTCATGGATTTATAACGAATTTTTAAGGTCATTTGAAATCTTTAAAATTCATACAAAAAATGTATTTTATATTAAAGTTAAATTCTGTCGTAGTACTCGTAATTTAATAAATGAAATTTTTATTTGAATTTTTTAAAAATTCATTTTAATATTAAAATACCTTTAAAAAGGAATTTGGTGAAGAATTTAAGCTGACAGAATGAATGGAGTACGCTAAGTTGCTGCATCTATGAAACTTCTCTATTAATTCAGTATAGACAGGCTCGGCAAATACAAATAATGCGGTATGGTGGGTGTAGCTATACCCAGGAGGGATCAGCACAGATTTGTTTAGAGAATCGTACTTTAAACTTTACGATCAATTATAATTGCAACACTGACTAGTCGATTTAAGGGATTTTTTAAATTGTTGGAACTATTCGCTATGGGTCAGCCCGAAAATGTCAATATTGTAAAAATTCATGATTGAAAGAATATACAGATTACGCCTTCTTCAAATTGGTTATTTCTGCGCACCTACGTCACAAGGGACTTGAAATACATTGTTTTGTGAAAAATTACGATTATTTATTTGAAAGAAAATCTTATGTGATGTCAAAAAAGTATCAAAATAAATATTTAAAATGGCCGACATCCGCATGGCGTAATCTGTATATTCCTTCTTCATTTTTGTTAAAAATTAATAAATACGACTTGGACAAAGAAAGGCTGCTTAGCGATAGGGACATGTTTTGCTATTTTTAAAAACACAAAATGAGCTGGCGAAAAACTTGAAGGAAGTTGTAATTTTTTTTTGAAAAAATACGAATGAACGATTCCATGGTCATCCTATTCGAACGAATAAAGTTTTCCTGTTCTCTGTCCAATCAAAACGTATTTAAGATCAACAATATTGAAGAATAGGTTAAAAAATTTTGCTATCTTACATGCTTATTCTGACATTACCGACAAACTCGATTTGGAGAAACTGTAAAGTGAGCTTATTTCGTAAAATATGAAACGCAACGTAGTTTTTGCACCGAATGTACTCGATCAACTACCCACCCGGACCGAACATGATCTGCCGGGCCTGTTTATAGAAATATGAAGGACTCTGCATATTATTCTGCTATTAGTCTCCTGGAAATAATTAAATAACTTATATTTAAATATTAAATTCTTAATTTTTTTCATGCGACCTCATCTGTATGATCAATTCTTTTTCGATAAACAATTATATGTCTTCTTCGTCCTTAATACATTTCATTTTTGTATTACATCTGACCTGTGGAGACTATAATTTATATCCTGTCAAACATATCTAAATTGAAAAGCATATGGAAATAACTTTAGATACTTTAATTTTCTGAATAAAGGTCATGTCAAATACATTATGCCAATTATCCTATATTCATATTTTCATATTACATAGTATAAATATATTTTATCTATTGTTGGATTATAAAGAAGCTATATTTAAATTCTTAAATCTGTGTGTCAATATTGTCGGAAGTATATTCTATAAAATCTTTGTGACTTATTCTGAATTCAATCAATATTATAAAAATATGGAAAAATACAAAAAAAGATGCTACCAGAGGAAGAAACCTTAACGATTTCTTGCTACAAAAAAAAGTACCATGTTCAACGTGACATTAAAACAAAACCACCACACATCAAACATATCCAAACCATACAACATAGCCACAACAAGTTAAAGAGGAATTACATAACTAACTTGAACATAAATTAACATTAAAATTTTTTATAGCTTTGGGACAGTCCTGAACATATTGTGGCTGGGCTGGGTATAAACATATACTATTTTTCGGGTGGTTTTTTTGTTTTTTTTTTTTTAAGGAGCATATGCATACCAGTATAATGCCAGCATATATATATTTTTTTTCACCTACTTACATAAATATATATATTGGACCAAAAAGGATATGTACTATAGTACGTGCGATGTAAATAAAAAAATGACAACAACAACAAAAAAACCATAATAGTGACCACAATACCGCTTGTTCCACTTACTAATGTTATCCCATGAAGTAACAAAATTTATTTAGTTTTTCGTAGGTGTAGTTAGTTAAAAATTTACCATTTTTCAGGATATTTGTATACTCTATGGTATAGTATACCAAGGATATATTAGTTTTGTTACTATAACAAATTTCCAATAATCATAACAATAGCTTTTATTGCAGATTCGATCTATTCCATTCCAAAATTTACCAGCAAAAGCTTGACTAGCTAATAAGATACTTTTTTTTGTAACGCCGAGAAATAGTCATTCACATCTATTCTTAGCGCAATCATAACAAGGTCTGACTGTCATAATATGTCACAATCATAACTTTTTTTTAAAGACTAACTCATATTATGACCCAGTCATAACTTACTATAGATTAGAATGAATTTAAATAAATTTATCTCGCAGCTTTTCCATATTTACCAATTAGTAATTTTAGTAAAACACTTAAAATTTCGTTGTGATGCAAAATATTTTCGATCTGAACTATTTTTATGATAATAGTTGTAAGTTATGACCAGGCTAGAATACGAATTAGTTTTTTAAAAAATATTATGATTGTAATGTGATGTTTTGATAGTCATAGTTTGTTGTGATTTCGATAAGGATAGATGTGTTAGTCTCAAAAAACAAAACTAATTTCGACTTTTATATGGCTATCCGTCAGTCCGTCGCTGTAAATGATAATTAGAAAATACGTTGATTCATTTTAATCAAATTAATAATATAAGCTTGTCAAAGCTCAATTCAATTTGGCATTTTATTTGAGCAAAATTGGTACAGATCAAAGTACTAAAATTAAAAAGTTTTGAGGTTTTTTTTTTTGTTTTTCCGATTTAATTGGAAAAGTTGTACAGCAATTTCTTTTAAATTTATTACATATCATGCTTATGTAAAAACCTGATGTTTTGCTAAATTTCTTAAAAATCGATGACACAAAAATCATTATAGAGGAAAGTTAGTCTGGAAGTTAAGCTTCATAATTTTGTTTTTTAAATGTAACTTTAAAATATACTAAAATATCAGTTATAAGCCGATTTTATATAGTTTTTAATACAGCAAATGTTTTGTGTTTATAAATTTTAAATTTACTTCATTTTATAATTGGAATCGTTTGGTGTTTTAGTAAAAAACATGATTTAGGTTGTTTTTTGTTCTCTAAAAATTTATTATAAATTCTTGAAACATGACTGCCTCACATCTATAGTGAATATATATGTATTTATTTACTTATATATTTTAATGACATGCTATTATTTTTAATATTTTATATATAATATAGTTCAAAATAGGTACGAGATATATGTATTTTAGAGTTCATTGACGTAAAATATATTTTGAAGGTTTTACCTCCATTTCTGGTTAATATTGATAAATATTGTTTAGAACGTATTTACTTCTTCAATTTATCAAAAACATAATTTTTCATTCCTTTATTAGTGCATTTATATACGTTATAAAAAGTTTTAGTTTATTGTTAGCAATTTATAATAAAATTTTATATTATATTTTCACCTTAAATTTATAATGTTTCACGTTTTCCCTATCTTTAATTGTCGATATTGTTCCAAAAGAATATTTATTCATTCATTTCGTTTGTTTCGATAATTTTGAATGGTAATAAGTACCTTTAATATCCACGTTGTAACATTAATTCATATAAGCGAAAATACAATATAGTTTTCTAAAATCATAATCTGATTGGTTAATTAAAATTGAATTGAATTGAAGTTACAAAATATCAGTCACTAGAGCTTGAAATGTGACTCAAATAAGTCATATGGTAGTATAAGAAATTCAAAAGATTTGCAGTCGAATTCTGTAAGGTAACAGATGATTATAATCCTGATGATTTTCAAAAATGATTGCTTCAAAATAAAGTGATTACTTAGAATAATATTTTAAACATTATTTGAAAGTGACAGATGTCACCTAAAATTTATCAATTTCAAGCGAAAAATTGTCTTCCGTGATGTATTAAAGTGAGAATCACATGAATTCCACTGTTGAATTATGAATGTCATATTTTTAAAATTAACAAGATTTTCTTACAATCTACAATGTGATATATAAATACATAACTCATAAATAGTGATGTATCGTTGTACCGTTATATTTACAACGGAAAGGAAATAAATGTATAATTGTCCAATTTACATAAATAAATTTCATAATTATAATAGTTTGGTTTTAGGCGTATGTGAGTAATAACTATAGCATTTGCATGGTGTAAATAAAATCAGATGCATATTTAAGATAAGAAGAGTTTGTAGAAATTCTACCACTAGTTAGTATTTAGAAGGCTTAGGTTCACTCTCTAAATATGAATTTATAAAAATATGGTACATTGCTTTTCTCTGAACTTTAATAATGAAAACATTAAAGTTCTTAAGAAGTTAAAATTAATCAAGTAATAACAAGTTATGGTCATACTCATACTCGTCCTGGTCTATCTATTTGGTCTATTAGTGATATGAAATAAATTAAAGACGTCTGTTTAATTCCATTTAATTGATGAAAATCTCCTCAAGTGTAAATAATTTACAACAATAATATATTCATAATTTCTCAATATTTTAATAATTCAGAACTTTTGCTGAATACTATATTATAAATTTAAATATTTAAAATTCAATTAATATTTTGAATTTTAGTTTTATTCGAAAGATAAAGACAAGAAAAAAAAAGAAATCAAAAGACCTCTTTCTTAATATAAACAGAGTAGTATATTGCATTTAGGAATATTTAAAAAGGCTTAATAAAGTTTTGACATCATCATCGTATACTAAAGATTGTTTGAAGACAAAAAACTTTTTTACTTTTTTACAAGACATTGGATGATGAAAGGTTTTGGTATTAATTGTAAAATTCTAAAGCAATTAACAAACGCAAACATCATTAGTAGTCCTTTGCAATAAAATGAAAACGAAAGGGTTTGGTTTGATGAGAGATATTCATTTTAATGTCCAAGATTACAGGTCGTGTCAAATTATCCACAGGACTAATTATCATATGGTGCTACAATCCGTAGCCGGGTCTTTTACATTTTTTTACTGTTGTTCGGTTCTGTCAGAAAATACTTATAGGTATTTTTATAATATACGTTTATATACATATTAATAATTATTATTACTAAATTGTTGCGTCTTAAAATTGATTTCAGATAAGATATTTTCCAAATATACTAAATTGCATAGAAATTAACTTAAGTGTTTTATAAATTATTAAATTATTATTATTTTTTGAAATATATTTACATAAAGAATTTAAATAACTGTTAAAATAGAATTAACACTTTTTACGATATTAATTGAAGACCCATTTTCTAATTAATATTCAAAAAGGGATCTTGTCAATTGTAAGTGCTTTTACGCTGATTAAACGTTTTAATTTAACAGATTTCGTGAATTTTCTAACAAAATTCTTATCATAAATTTAATTTGTTTGATAAAATACAGGGACAGTGATTTGAACAATGTTTTACTCAATTAAGAAATTCTAAAATATATATATATATATATATACTGTATAGTATACGATTGTTTAGTATTTATAAATTTTTGATGGTAAAATTCAACAAACTTAATTTTATTATCAAAAATAATTTTCATTATTTACATTTATAAAATAAGCTTTTACGAGAATTTTCAGTATTTTCATATAAATTATGAGAAAACGATAAATACGAAAGAATTTAGACGTTATAAAGGATCAAAGAAAAACTATAGTGCAAAAATTATTCTTTCTTTCTCAAATTTCAGGACTGTAGTCCTGATATACGAATGCACATATGATCAAGATTCTTTACGTTATTCCAATTATACACAATAACAAAAATTTCTATCAAAAAAAAAGAATGTTTAATTCTCAAATATAACAAAATTTTCTTTTTATAATTAACTAGAATAAAACATCAAAAAGCTGGAAAAAGTCCAAAGATTTTTCTATTAATTTATTTATCGTTCTATTTTTAAGTTGTATATAAATTTTGAAAACAACAACATTCCATATTTAAATGGAAACATAGAAGAAAAAAAAACGCCATACACAATATCCTTTGAAACGAAAAATGCAGAAGAACTTGATTAATTTAATTGACACTTTCTATCAAAAATTTTATATTCCATATAGTAACAGTCATTGCAGAGAAATACTGTTAAGCTTGCGCCTTTTTACTCGTAGAAGAGTATTTGTTGTCCCAAATCCTTTTTGGAAAAGTTTTTATCAAGCTTCAAAAATGTTTCCTGTGGACATAAAGTTTTATATAGAATATTAAATTTATTATATAAAGTACTTCTTTTCTAGGTACCTATATTATACATTTTTTTGAATTCATGTAACTTTTTCATACATCCACTTTCAATACCGAAATGTATGCAATTCCATTTTTTTTTAACTGCGACCACTATATTGAAGAGTATATAAGTATACCAACCAAAATGCCAGATGCAGGGAACTGTTTTTGGCATGCTTCAACATATAGTATTTAACTTCTTCTTTTAAAATTTTTTTTTATCTAGTAGACACTTTTGTAAAGCTTAGTGATTTGGTTTTGTCATTTTACTTCAAAAAAAAAAGAATAAAATACAAAACTAAAAGGAATTCTTGCAGGAATGATTTATAAAGAACTTATTAGAGTAAAAGGCTGGTGTTAACAATGGATTACAGAACAAACTGAACAACAATTAACATATGATGAGAAAGCTGTAAACAAAAAAAAAATCATATATCTGCATTGGAAACTATCTCATTCATTTTCAAAGGTATAATTTTCTTTTTAAACTATTTAGTAGCAGCACTACAAGTATCAGTTTTATACAATAGAAATGTGTGAACATATGTCTTATCATAGAACAATTGAATTTAAGGTGCTTTAATGATCTTACAAACAGAGAAAATATAAAATAACGTGCACTTGTAGGCGCGTATAGTACCACTAATATAACATGATAACGATTATCTAGAAGAGTCTAGCTCATCCCTTATGATATCTTATAACTAATGTAAAATAGAACGTGACTAAATGTTCATTGCAAACGAGAAATTGAATGAGTTCTACGTGTGCATACCATAATACTCGTATTTCTTTACGATTAAAAATACCTGTTAACGTATTACTTTGAAATACTTTTTCTGAACTTCTATTCAGAGTCTGATAAGCATTTATTTATATTCTATTGAATGATAAATTCAATTAGATATTTCAATTTCTTCAATTTATTTTCAACTTCCAATTTATTATTTAATTGATTTTGTTTTGTAGATACTTGAAATTTTGTTTATTTTTAAATTCCATCCATAAAGTAACGTACATATAGAGAGAGATCGGATGTTTGTTTTTTGTTTTTGACTTTCTTGATATATTGTCTTTGCTGCTATTAGGCCTTTTTATGCTGCATTTGTCGTTCTTAACTTGGTCATAATTTTTTGAATAAAAAATTTAAACGAATTTGTGACTCATGCAGGTCTGGTGTTTTGGCTGTGATAGAAGTCTTATTTACATCAAAATTTTATATATAACATATATAAGTAGTATTACTGATATAAATTCAAGACTAAGTTTGTTGTTTCCAAAAATACTTAGCCTTCGACTAATGAGACCTCCTAACATCGTCTGGCTGGTTACTAACTATTTCTTATACTATATTTAAAGGAAGACTCAGAGTTATTGCAAATTGACTAGGTAGAAAGATTCGCAGATCTGGTAAATTAGAAAGATGTAATTATCTATGTGCTTCAATTTAGTTAATAAGCATAGTTCTAATAATTTTAAAGCCAATAAGTATGCAAACAATTTCTATTTAAATTAGAAATGTAAAGGAAAGGAAATTCTATCTAAACATTTCTTTTAATATATTGTATTTTTGTTTTGTCCTGAATATGGAATCCTCGCAATTCTGTCAGAATAAAATCCGTTGTCATATCACGTGTCAGATAGACTGACATGATGTCACGTAGAGAAAATATTTAATTTTTCCATTTGTTTTTTTTTTCAATTTTCTATATTTTTCATTAATGCGTTAATATATTGTGGTTTCGTTTCGTTCTATATTGAATATAAGAAACATATTTGATATTAAAGTTTTTCATTTTATTCCTTTTTTTAATATCGCAAAATTTTCTTTGTGGTCCAGTTTTATTGGTTTTTATATCGAAAACTAAAAAAAATAAATAAAAATTCATATTAAAAATGTACAAAATTTTTTTTTTCAAGCTACATATATACACATTTACTGATATAACACATAAAATATACAATACTTCATATATTGAAGTACTTATATATCCACATGAGTCAAATATATTGTGTTAAAGAAAAGAAAATGCAAGACGAATCAAATAAATCGTTTCGTTGACTTTCACTTTGCTGCAGGGACTCAGGAGTGGTCGAAATAGTAGTAAAGAAAATGCTTTTTGAATTTAATATTAAAGAAAAATGTATTGACCATTCTGTATATTACAAATCAAAAGATATATAAGAAAGGATAGCTTCTATGAAAATCATTTAGTATAAGAGAAATGTGGCAAAAAGGACGATTAGGAGAGGAATGGAACTATTGGTATATTATAATCATATTTTTATAATGATTCAAAAATACCATATTTATATTATTTTCAAATCTTTTCAAAATTTTTTAAGTCAATCGATTAAATGGAGTTTGAGCTAAAACAATTGGAGTCGAATTGTTTAAGATTAAGATTTTTTTTTTTCGCATACATTTAACTCAAATGTGAAGTGAGCACTAAGCTCAGTAGGGAACACAATCGTATAGTTTCTTCTTAAGCAGTCTTTTATTGTCACATAAGTCAAAACATTCAATATTTAAATTAACTTCACGAAGCATAGGTGTGATTGGTTCATTCTTCCCATAATCAGTTCGATGAAAATCGAATTGAAAGAACTCAGTCAGTCTAAGTGATCTCCGGTTAACGTTTAACTTTATTTTCGCAAGAATTTTTGGGGATCTAATTTCGCCGATCAGAATTTGATGAATGAAAACAATATCTGCAACCACCCTTCTTTTGGTGAGAGACTGGAGATCAATTAATTTAAGGCGGTCGTTATATGGTGGAAGAATGAAGCAATCCTGCCATGGGAAATTGTATCGAAAAAGCACTGCTATTTCATATGCTTTTTCGATACGATTTGGTTCAAATCAAATTACATGATTGCATCGCTAGTGTTGAAAGCAAAGTTTCGAAGAAAATACTTGTATAAAATTTGTAAAATGCAGCGTAGATTTATCCGATAAAACCTGTATAACTTCTTTGGTTTATAATCCTTTTCTTACTTAATATTTTGAACAAGCCTTCAAGGTATTTGTTAAGAGTATAAAATTCACATTGAGAAAAGAATGTCTTCAATTATATATCTTTGAAATGCATGTATTTCAATGTGCTCTTTTCTCTCCTATCAATCATCGCATATAGTTCCTTTTGCCTGAAGCTTAGTGAAATCATTTTATTCTAACCATTTTAAATATAGTTATTTTATTTGTATATTCGAAATAATAAAATTATAGTTATTTCATTTTAGATAAAATGGAAGAATAGAAAATTGATATTAAAGACAAAATTTCCTTCTAAATTTTATTGCTAGTCTACCAATATTTGCTATGTATAGTAGAATGAAAGAAGCTAAAGAAATAGGTAAAATTTGGACTGACCTAAAGTTAGTAGTGTTGAATAAAATCCAATGGAATTATTTTGTTCAGGCACTATGACCTCAAAAGGAGTTACATGAATGCTTCATAATTTTTGATAATTTTAACTTAAAAATTATTACATAAAGAGAACATTTAGACACCATATAATTAACGGACGTAATTCTTTCAATCGATACAAAACATTTCAAAAAATTAAAATTTAAGAAAACTCAACTTTTATTACATATTTTGTGATTTAAAAGTTGAAGATGTAATTTGTTAAGAAAAAAAAATTCAAATCAAAAGTTTATAATTAGTTGCGTAAATATTTAATTTTGCTTACGTGTTTAAAAAATAATTGGAATATAAAAATATCGTTTTTACTTTTTCAAATTTGCTGTTAAAGAAGTTCTAAATGTAATTTATTTCTTAATAAATTAGTAGAGTAAGTAAGAGTAAGTAAATAAAAGTAGGTAACTTATTTAAATTTCTGGTAAAAAAAATTACACAAATAAAATTTGATTATATTGAGTATAATTGGTTCTTTTAAGAGCTATGAAAGTTCCAGCCTCATTGAATTAAAATTGATTTTCTTGAACGTGTTTTTTTATCCATATTTTTGTAATAAGGACAATGCAAATCATGAATGGGTTAAACTACTCTAAATAGAGATATTAATAACCATGAAGATATATAAGATACTTAAATTAAATTTTAAAAGTTAGGTGTAAAACTGGCCATTATGTATTCACATTGGTCGCATGACCAATTGATCAATCATGGTGACCGGTTTTGAAACATCGTGCATTGGCGGCTGGAAGACTTACCTTTTACTTGATCGCGTTTAAACACTTAAGCTTCCTATAAACACTCAAGTAAGTTTTTCAAACTATAAGGATGAATACACACTAAATATACACTGAATCAACCAAAACAGCCCAACAAGTCCATGCGCAAACCCACATTAAATCAGGCAAAAACATTCAAATTTAATGTGGGTTTGCGCATACCATATACTTCCGTCTATTTATTGGTAAAAACTGTGTTGGGCTGTTTGATAAACTTGGTAAAGTATCTTATCGTAGCTTAAGACAAGATTCCTTGGGTTTAATTCCTAATTCAAAGCTATGTACAAAGTACTTGACATCAGAGAAATAAGTGATTGCCTTTGACGATACAAGTAATGAAACTGAAGTTGACTTCCACCATAATCAGTAAACCTTTTCTTATTGATAAGATTATCGAGGATGTTAAACTTCCCAGTGATTCTGATAATCGGCTCAATTTGATTCTCTTAAAATAAATCGCGTTACATCATGTTCTCCACTGTATCATAAATTTCATTATAAAATATACTTCATTGTATTAAAACGAATTGGATTATATTAAATTGATTGTAAATGTTTATGAAAATTACACCATCAGCAAAATATGTTTTTTTCTTGTTTTTTCTTCTGGGGTGGTGTTTACAAGTTTTCCAAAGAGGCTAAGTCTGATATAATTTGATAATATTTTTGATCAATAATAACATATAATATCAATAATGCTTATCGTCCATCTGTTGTATATTGAAGGAATTGTAGGCGAATTTAAACAAATAGTCAGTCATCTAGTCAAATTTCAATTTCTTGATATAACAATAAAACAAGCTATAGTGCAAAACCATTATTGAAACTTCTATACATATATCCAAATCATTTTAGTTTTCAAAAAAATGTTTAAAACAACTATAAAATGTGGGAATTCCTTCATTTTCGTCCTTTAATATAATGTTGCTTAATTTTGACACAGAATCATCAGAAAATTCTAACAAAATGGAGCTATCAACTGGATAACTCATTTAATGATTTTCGTGCCTTTTCAAAAATATTTTCATTCGGTTCCTCAAAACAGAGCTTTACTTAATATCCTGAATTTTCGTTTCATAAATTACGTTACTATAACCTGGAATTTAAAAACACAAAAAGCTGAACTTTTGTTTGGCAGGTACCCGAAGTTTAATCCGATCGAACTCAACTTCTGATAGAATAGTTATCATGTGGAAAAACTTCTTCTACCAATTTTGATTTAAATCACTTCAAAAATATGGCCGAAATTTTTCCTTCCACGGATGGACAGACAGATTGACAGACATACAGATGGGCAGACATCGGATTAAAATGATTGCCAACGATTTAGAATCTTCAAAATCGTGGAGAATTTTCAATCATGATTCTAGTAACTTGTATACTTTGTATAGAAGTTAAAAAGCAAAATAAAACTTTATTAAAATTAACGACGGTCGAGAAAAAAACTATAGTATATCTTATAAATTATGAATTTGATTATACCATAACAAAAAAGTTGTCTAGACTTTTGAGACGATTTTGTCAACACTAATCAGAGTGGTCTTTTGTTTTTTGAAATTGAAAATAAACTCAGAAAAATATTCGTAAATTGAATCCACTAACTTTCTTAACTAAATCAAAAACAATTCGTATTAAATAGAATAATTTAAAATTATTATAATTCTTGAAAACTTCGTGTCGTAACGATTACTGGTGAGTCCTTCCAAATATTTCTAAGCGTCGGTTTTAAGACTTAGTATTTTTAGGCTATTCTGCATTCCGGCATACATTGAATATGACTGAGTGCCTTTCATTGTATAGTATAGTACGTACTTTACTTCACCATATTGAGTTTGTTATAGATTTTTTAATGATATTATCGGGTGTAGTATATACCACCATATACTATATATAAAATTCAAAATTTAAGCGAATGTGCTATCCGCCAACCACTGTCTGGAACTTATTTAGATACAATATGGTTACTTTCAATTTCACGCTTGAACTTTATTGGTATCTGGACAAATGTACAGACATTCGATAATAATACAATACATTTCAAAACTTAAGTATTTATGAAAATATTAGTTCATACACATTATGGTACAGAGGTTAATAATATGAACTCTTGAGATTCTAGTACCTTTTAGTTAAAACCAAATTACTCGATGTAATTATTTGTAAATTAGAAAATGAAATTTTATCACAAAAATTTGGCAAATTACCAAAATTTATTATCTAAATATAGTATCTACTATTTTAAAGGTTTAACTTGATTTAAACTACATCGAAGTCTATTTCTATAGTATATTAACTAGTTTTGAAAATCAGTGGTTAACCAATGTTGAAGTTGTATGTTGTTTAATTACTCTTAAGGAATTGGATTAAATTTTAAATTGAGTGGTTTAAATTGGTAATTGTGATTGCAACCAATCTAATTGGTTTTCATCTAAATAATCTACTTCATAAATTTAGTATCATACTTTCGTATGCATAAATTCATTAACACAAATAGATGTTTATTTATCATATATTCAATTCTTTATATGAATTTTAATTGGATCGAATATTTGGAAACTTTAATATATCAATATCGTAAGATATTCCGTCGGATTATAAGATTGATATCTAAAAATAATGATTTAAAAGATCATTGTAAAATAATTTATACAATTTCCAGGGACCTCGGGCTCAAATCGAAAAACTTTAATCTTTAATTTTAATATGCGCCTGAAAATAGGAAAGTTATTGTTTCTTGATGGAAATTTATAGAAACATATCATAATACTGGTGCGTTAAATTTTCATCAGGAAATTACAATTTGGTTATTTTCAGGCGCATATTTAAATTATTTTTAAGGACAGATAGGTGCTGGGATGTTATTTATAGTATATCAAAATGAAAATAGGCCTATCAATACTATTTCGAAAGCTATACATATAAAGATTAATACAGTAGCTACAAACATATAAGAATATAAGAGAATATTTTGTGTACTTTTTTATTGGAAAGATAAGTATAGTAAAGTTCATGCACCCTATTGAGGTCTATATCGTCAATCGTTTCCAAATGAATAAAACGAACATGTAATAAATAAAATTCATTGAATTGACTAAAAATCTGTAGAAAAAATGTTTTACAATATTTAGTGTAGAAGAAAATCTATCATATATGTATCTTTTTTTTTCTTCTTCTATTATTCTGTAAAAATTCCCTTTACAAATTTTATTTAGGGGTATACGGTGACTCCTACTTATTTGTGAAAATATTGAAAATGAAAGACGAGTAGTATTAGGTACTACTATTTGTTATCACCCTTAAATATTCATTAAATTCAAATAGGCTGGCGGGCAGGATACCCATTTTCAATATTAGACGAGAGTAGAGATCGTCCTGAAAAGCATGCCTGGAAAAGAAAAACATTTTTTTTTTCCAATTGATCAACAGGATGGTTTCCATTTCTTTATTTTTTTTTTCACTGTTGTTTGGTCTCATCATATTTTCTTTTTTTTTTTTTGTTCATTTCTTCTGCTTCTAGATAGAATATATTTTGATAGTGTTATCTACATTATGAGTACCCAATTCTGAAAGTCTTCTCAATCTTTACAATGAAAATAAATTTTTATTATCTACTCTTTTGGCGGAGCATATTTCCTCTCATGAATAAAATAAATCCTTTAATAAAGGCTTCTTAGATATGGGTTGTATCAAATATTATATATATATATATTCTGGGTAGTATAAAAGAAGAAGAAGAAGAATAAAAAAATAAATATATATTATGATGAAAGTGGGCATGGCATTGGTCGGGAAACTTTTAACAATATATCAGATATTAACTTTCAATACCATAAGATAAATAATTTATGATCTCATTTTTTATAGCATTATCTGAAATTTGTATGATAAAGG
Source organism: Xylophagus ater (assembly GCA_963422695.1). Classification (NCBI taxonomy): domain Eukaryota; kingdom Metazoa; phylum Arthropoda; class Insecta; order Diptera; family Xylophagidae; genus Xylophagus; species Xylophagus ater. Next base: position 13,111,497 of record OY730486.1, on the reverse strand, counting down.
AAAAGACATGTGCGTGTGTATTGGATGGAAGGAAATGAAGGACCTGTAAAAGTGGTTTTCGGGTTTTTTTTTTAATGCTTTTCTTAGCTATCGAGTTTTTAAAGTACATTATCGAAATTAACATGCGTAATTATTAAATCATAAGTATTTGAAAGAGTTCATCATAACATTATACAGTACATAAACATATAGGGTAATGGCACCAATTAATAGCCAAGCACAAATTTACGGGAACTTACACAACATATGTAAGGTCTAAGTTATAGGCACGATCATTCCAATGAAGAAAATTGTGGAAAAGGTGAAAACTGCCATTTTTTTACTGATTTTGCATGAAAAACGGTTACACGAATGTCAGAGACATTTAATTCCAATGTCTTTCTTTGAGGCTAAAAATGGATGATAAACTTTCAATGAGAGCTCTTCATTAGAACGAATGAAAATTGAAACACTGTTAGAAAAACAACTTATTGAGTGAACTATTTTTCATCATTGAAAATATAAAAACAATTATATAAAAATAAAATACGTATGATTTTCTATCTGAAATCTATTTATTAAACTATTTCCCATGTTTTAAATTTTTTTTTTCAGGAAATAATCTTTGAAATAGGTTAATTTTCTTTTTGTAAAAATATTTCCTTTATTCTTATAATCGTCCTATATTTTAGACCTAATTTAACTCATTGAGTGGCAATAGTGAGTCTGAATTTTCTGTACCAAAAAGAATTTTCGTGGGTTATGCGAATTGTGAATTATTAAGAAATATTAAGATTTCATTTAAACAGTGTAAATAGGCAGTTTTGGTTTAAAAAAATTGTAATGCAATAATAGATTAAAAATTGTTTAAGAAGGTTTATGAGTTGATTTGGATATTATTATTATTAAAACATTTATTATTCTCCAATAAAATAATTTATAACCCTTTGTAAAACATATATTTTAAGTCAAGTGTCCATAAATAGGGTCCTGACTAATTAATTGGTATAACTACCCTATATGTATATATACTTGTATAGTCATTTATTTGGAATGAGATTGTAAATTAATTTAAGTAATTAATTGATTTTAGAAAAAAATTATAAATATTCTTATTGAATGTTAATATGTTAACAAAAATAAATTATGTTATCTTTACAAAAAGAAAAAAATTGCGTCGGCCGGGAATCGAACCCGGATCAACTGCTTGGAAGGCAACTATGCTAACCATTACACCACCGACGCCGTTAAGTTCCTGTCTTTATAATGAAAGTTCTTCCGATTTAAGAAAATATATATTATAAAATTAATAACCACCACCAATGCTACATATTTATTAAATCACTATGCCTGTACTTACCATACTTTATTACAACTTTCAATAGAGAAAGAATTGAACATTTTTGTTTCCTTTCCATTGAAAGAAATTCATAAATAGTTGTTCCTTATGGCTATTCAAGATTTGAATACTTTTTCATAGATTTTTTTGAGAAACTTAATAAAGTTAAAATAGGTTTATAGATTATTTCTTGACGAACAAATTTTAGCTTCTATATTCTTAAAAACTTAAACACGCATGTCAGATGAAAACCTTAAAAAACTATAACCTTAAGGCAATTCTGACGGGAAAAATCAAAAAACTAGAAAGAGATGGACTTTTAAAATTTTCCCTAGGATTGATCGAATAAAAACATCAGAGTCTCCCCATACAATTTAGAAAAATTGGTAGTGTGTGACGGTATCGTGTGATTATTGCGAGAGTATGCACTCGCAGATGAAGTGCCATGTAAATCAGATAAACATGTTCATCTGTTTATGAGGGGAATCATCTGCAGATCGAAAATTAGTTGGGGAAATCGGAAATGCAGAAGTCGACAAAATTTGTAGGATGATTGTTTTCTCCCTTTCTTTTTGACCAATCTTTGTATAGTGTTATCCCATGCTTGCATCAAAAGTAGGATGTTGGCTGTGTGGAGATTGGCCTTTACTCCGTTCAATTTTATTTTACAGCACTGATGCAAAATACTTAATATTCGGATAGTTGCCACTCTCAAAATTCGGTTTCAGCATGTATAAAACTGAAACTTGGAAACCGTTACCAAGTTTTATGGTAAATCGAAGTCCTATATACCTATTTCGTAAGCAAAAACTTCATGTTTAGATCTAAAATATGATCAAAATTAAGAAAAGCGTCTTTAAAATTTTGTTTTGTAAAAATATGGATGACGTTCCAAATATTTTCTTCGAATTTGAGTTAAATAAAAGAATAGAGTTAAATAAATTATGTCAAATATTATGAAAATATAAATACTACACTGTTCATTGTAAATCGCGATGTATCGATGTAATAGGTGTAACTCTATGTATGTACATCTAATACAACTCGGAGTGAATACCGTTATTATTACATTATGGAAATGAAAAACCCAATTTAACTTTTAATTAATTATGACGGTTTACGAAGGAAATAAACGTATCTACTTCTATTTTCTTAGTTTTGGTATTTAAATATTTAACTTGTTTCCCGGAAACTTTTAATAAACTAAAGCAACTTCATCACAACTCACTTTGTGCATATTATCCTACAAGTTCTATTCATGACAAAATTTTTAATATAAAACGTTCCAAAGCATTATTATGAAATTGTTTACAACTCTCTTACACAATTATGTTTTTTATTACATATTCATAGGCGCACTTTAAAATCTATTGTCCTTACGGATTTATGAACAATAATACAATTATTGTATTGTATTTACAATCCTAATTTCTGTACTAGAATTCATGAAAGCATATACATATATTATTATTTTTTTGCTGGTTTTTAGTAGCTGCAAGTTTTTCATCATATGTAAAATTTCGTAATGGAAAATTTAATATACATATTTACTTCTTTAGATTTGTCTCAAAATTACATCAAATTAAGTAATAATGACTAGCGTATATTTTTTCTAAAACTACTAACTATACAAGTTAACTCATTCGAAATTTGTTAAAGATTTAATAGCAAAAGAAGGTTTAAGCAGATCTCGGGTGAGTTAACTTTTCAATTGTTTCCCATTGAGGCTGTATGAGACTTTAGTTAATATACGAGAACAATTCCTAAAGAAATCATAATTATATTTTGTTCTTAGAAATTTTTAAGGGCTGCGTTTTATTGTTGAATGATATTTTAAGTTGTTTTTGTATTTCACTTCAACAAATCTTTAATTAATATTTTTCTTTTGGTTTTATATACAAATTAATGAAAGTTTTTTTTATGGTTATAAAGAAAAAACTTTGACAATTAAGGACTTGATGTAACTCAGGAATGTTCAACAAGTCGAAGTAATTTTTGGTCGATCACAGCCGACGGAAATAAAATTTACTTTTTTGTGGTTGCTATTCAATTAATAAATATTAGTTTAATAGATTTTATGTATTAGAAGATGACATATGACTTAAACGATATTTTTAACAAAAACTGTAACATTTCCCTGTCAAGTTCTTCCAACGTTTCCTGAACCGATTTAGTAACCTGTGGCCCGGCGTTATGAAGCTGAAAAATGACTGTACCGTATCTTTACCGTATTGAAATTGACGGACTATTTTCACCATAAGCTTTTTCCATCCATCAATGTGCTTCAGCTTCATTTTCCTTCAAGTTACACCAAAAAGGTAAAACTTCCCACGAATACTGTTTGTTGGCTCGTGAAGTCGACATTGAGAGTGCCCTAAAAATTTGTTTATTTCGATTTGAATTTCAAATAAATTGCTGATTCTTTAGGTTGCCAGAAAATCTATCAAACACAATAGCTGTCCTTTAAAAAAATGCCATGATTTTTTAATAGCGCCATCTTTTAGAAATCACTTAAATCATATGTCCTTCATATGTCCTTAATAGGTAGATTGCGATACATTTGTAAGAAAAATAGTGAAGTTGGCCACCCCTGATGTAGATTATATCATTGGTGACTATACACTAAGAATTGTTTGTAAACAATTATCTCCTTACTGTACTATATTGGCCATGCATAAAGACAGTAATAGCTAGGCGTAATATGGAGTAATATGAAGGGAAAAAATTATTGAGTGAGAATCAATGGTATTATAGCAAACCTAAAAATGTATCTACAAAGGATCTAGAGAAACTCTCTATGGGACTATGCAAAAATTCTATCCGGAAATGTTAAAATGTTATCAAAACTAAACTAATTTTTTCCACAAAATTTAAAATATTTGAAATCTCTTTAAAAGGTTCTGTCCGCCGAAATGTTGATCGAAAATATTTCAATTATAAATCTTTTTTATTATTCATTAGGATTATAAAACAATATATTGTTGTGAACAACATACAATCATAATAATTTAATTGAATGTAAAATTTGTTTTAAATTCCGAATCAATCGTCAAAGATTTATGATGAGACAAATCCTGGTAACTTGTTGAACATCCATGTATATGTGCAGAAGGGAATTGTAATCTCGAAACTTGAAAGGAAATTATGATCCATTTTACAGGTTGATTTCATGTTCAGATTCTTGTTGTATGTCTGCTTGTAAGCTGTCATGAATATGGTAACTATTTCCATTGTATATGAACGATATTTGAAATTTTGAGGATTAAATCGAAATTTTTGAATGAACAAGTATTCATAAATTTCTGTTGGACATAAATATCACATACTACATATTCAATAAAATCAAGTAAATTATTTAAAATATAATATAAGACATGAATGCTGCTACATTGGCCAGGATATTCCCATGTTCATTGTCGTAAACACTAGCAAAAGGTGAGTTTAAAAATTTGTTGTTATAAATCAATTGTATTTCGTCACTTCCAACCAAAAAAGGACAGAATATTTCCACGCTTTTGTAGTTTATCAGAAATTATAATCTTGGTTTTTGGTTTCTTTAATTTTAAAGATTTTAATATTTTCAAATCCTACTCATTAATCACTTGTGTCAAAGGTCTTTATGAATGATGTATAAGCCCTAAGTAATTGTGAACCATTTAATTATATCTTTTTTTTTTTTACTCAAAAGGCACACAAAAAATCCAGCTAATTTGTATTTCTTCACATCCATTAAAATTAGTCTTCATTACTAAAAAAAAGGACCTAAATTTTAAATAAATAAATTCCTTTTCCTTTCGGTTAATTTTGACAAAACTAAATCTTTGAAACTTTTAACTATAGAGGGTACTCAGTACCATATTCAGTGGTCAGATGCTTGAGAAAAAATATATGATGTTGAACAAATGTCTTGCCCGGGGATATCCTCAACTACATAAATATGCACAACTTTAAAAAGTCCTTTTAATAGAACAACAATTAACGAACCAAGGAATCATCTCTTTAAAGATTGACCTAGTTTCTAAAATGTAATTAATGCTAAATTCTTATACTATTTATGTTCAGGTTTCAATATTTTAGCTTTCTTATTTAAGTTTTTTTTTTGTGTAATACTATATTACAGTGGTTCCCAAACTATTTTGGCCGTGGAACCCCCAAATTGTTTGCCAATGATCGCGGAACTCTGAATATTTTTTAAACAACGACTTTTCAAAATTTAATGAGATATTAAATGAAACAAGTATTATTTCAGAATTTCAGATTGAATCCGATTACAACTTCGGGTAGCTGCCGAACAAAATTCAAATTTTTTGTATGAAATGACACAATTTTCAAACTTTGCTTACATATTTTCCTCATAATTTGCAGTTAGAATAACTCACAAACGTATTACCAGATTTTTAGAAGGTAACGTGATTTGAACATACGTATAGAAGTTTCAATAGTGGTTAGCGCACTATAGCTTGTTTTTTAATGAAATAAAATCTGTAACGCGGAACCCCTAAAGTTTTTCGTGGAACCCCAGGGTTCCACGGAACACACTTTGGGAACCACTGCTATATTACATAAGTTGATTAAAATTGCATGCAATGTTTGTGAATAATAGGATGAAATCTATGAAATCGTATTCTGGTGTAAATATAATAAGGAACTAAACTTCAATTGTATATTCTGTCACGTATTAAACCAAAATTTCAAGAACTAAACATTGAAAACGCCAAATATAAAGAAAAACAACAATGATTTTTATGGTTTTCCCATAAATCTTGGTTGTACTTGAAATCCTTCCATTGTATAGGGAAAATCGTTTTTACAACTTTTCTTCTGGTTCTTGTAATTTTATGAGGCTTCTCAATCTCGTCCTTTTCGTTGTCTTATTTATTAGGATTACTTCTTTTTTTTTTTTGCTTTCTTCTCTTCTCGTTGTTAATATTATTTGTTTGAATGAAATACAAACACAAACCACATAGCTTTCAATTTCGCACTTAACCCTTTTTTTTTTCATTTCATGCAATAAAAAAAAACAATAAAAGCTCAATTTCGGGTGTTGGTTGAAAAAATCCTTTAAAAATAAGGTTTCCAGGGTATAGTAATAACGGAAGTGATTTATTAGATATGGGAGAGAGAGAGGTTTGTATATTGCCGGACATCAAATGTTAAAACTGGACCGGAAGTTTTTAGGGAGGTTTTCTTTTTAAAGCTTTTAGGTTTGTATGAAAGGTTTATATGGTTGTCCACAGGATGAGGATTTCACTATAGTACGTGTCAATTCGTTTTAAAATATTTAACGTACAAAGATTAAGTGTATTTTAAATAACCGCAAATGTTTTTTCATTGTTTGTGATGTTGTTTTTCTTTTTTGTTGTCCATCAGAACAATGGCTATCAAATTGTTAGGACATGAACGGGTTATTTTCTTTTTTATAGCAGAAAAAGTAGAGAAGGACATTAACATGGATATTAACTTTTCCCTAGTTGATCTCTGTTTTTTTCTTTTTTTTAGTATAATCTTGCTTTTATTAACATATTAAGATCTCATTATTGTGGCAATCATTTTCAAATCAAATATTTACTTTGATTTTATTCGAGAAAACTTGATTTGTGATAGAAATTGTAAAAGAATTTATGATTAAGACATTATAGTAATAAAATTCGTTTAATTTGGATCATTAATTTTGTTTATTGTATTGAAAAGTTAAGATAGGAATTATTTAAATATAAATTTGATATCATTAAATTGTTATAAATTACCAGTCAATGGAAACAATTTAATTTTGATTTTATTTTGTTGGTTATAGATGTTTCGTAATCATTAAAACGCGAGATTCTTAACCCTTTGATCACGTTAGGATATTAAGAAATGAAATTTCTAGAAAGATTTTTTCAATGTATAAATATAGGGTGTCCTAAGAAGAGCACAGGATTTCTCGTAGCCTGAATTGGGTATATATCTCGTATATTTTGGCTGTGACAGATATGACACATAGATTTAATTACGAATTTACTGCTATTATCTATTTTCAAAAATGCTTCTTTTATGGAGCGGGCAATCTGAAAATTCCTATGTGCTGAGGTTTGCGTATATCTCGGGTATTCCAGGAGCAACAGATACGGCTTACATCTCTTTCGACAAGGATTTTAATTACGAATCAAAAATACATGATTTGAGTTTTGCGTCATTTTGATTTTGTTCACAGTAGGAACTGGAAATTCGACATCTGTCAATTATAGTGACCAACAATTGTAATGTGCAGTTGACAATATTTTAGTAAGGAAACAAAAATGGCCCATTATTTAAATCCATCGCCCTTGTTGGACAGACTATACAACTGCTGATATTCTTAATATAATTGTTTAGTACATTCTAGCTTGTAGTATACATTTGTATATTGTAAGGTGTTATATCCGGTAAAAATTTTAACACTAAAGTAGAAAAATCTGTGAATATCCTAGCTCCAACCACCGTTTGATCGATTGACTTGAAATTTTGCACTGACATTTTCATTAAGATTCCACATGTATTATTAATGATGAAAAAGGTAAAACTCTGTAAGATCTAGAACATTTAGACGTCTCAACTCAACAGAAAGTTGTCTTCAATCGTAAGAAAATCTGTAATATTGATTTATTTTCCAGGAATGGATATAAAATCTTGATAGAAATCTTCAAAGCGACATTCCGATATTTGATTTGATAATTTTTATTATTTTTATGATGTTACGTACTCTCTGTAATTTGTTGTACATGATTTTGTGAAATATCATCATAACAATTGGAACTAAAAAAAAGTATAGTATTTACATTGTGAGAAAACTGATTATAAGACATTTTAATTTTTTATCATGAAAAAAGAAAGCGAAATAAAATTTAATGAGTTGGAAATCATAGAAATTTTGGTTATCGAAATGCAAACACTTTATAAAGCCAATTTAGTTAGTTGCTAAGATATTAACTTGAAAGTCATAAAATTTGTGAAAAATATTAATAAAGTAAAGTAGAAAAAAAAATTTTATTACAAAACATTTCTGTTCATTTTGATATACTAAAAAAGAAAATTATTAATATTAAAAATATGATAAAAATTTACAATTATTGGTCTTTCTCTTTTTTTGAACATTAAATATTATAGCACACAAATATTTTCTTTTATACAGTCAAACCTCCTAATACGTACGTCGTATCTTCAAAACGACTGCCTGTTGAACCAATCGCTTTATTGAAAGTAGGAATCATCCACCGAAGTACCAGTTAATAAGGTAACATTTTCCGGGTACAGTCAAATACTATAGTCTAATTAAGGGGTTTAAGTGTATAAGAAAAGAAAATTTCTATCTTGTAAGAAAATTGTGTTATATTAAACATGTTGAATAACGCGTAAATATACTAAGTATAATAAAATTCTTATCGATCTTAGCAATTAATGCAAGTATACTATGCAATTTACATTTAATTCGCTTTTCTAATTAATGCAATTTATTTATAGTCTTTTAAGTTATATTTTCAAAGAACATTATAACTAATGATATTCTTTAAATGCATATAAATGAGTGCTAGTTTTCCATCAAATAAAGCCAATCTACTATGATCCAAGTTCATTTATCCTTTTTTGAAATTAAGATTATCTCTTACCAGACATAATAAATGAAGTATTAACCTGAAAATGATTTTGGAAAATGATAACATTTTAAAGAGAAAAACCATATCTTGAAAAAGGATATTAAAAAAAATTCTTAATGAAAATATCATAGTTTTATTATATCGCTTTTCAAAGAATATTTAATCAAAGTAATGGAAAAAAAATTGTAATTATCATAATTAATTACGAATAAATGTTTTTATTACGCGTAAAAGTTTTAATAAAGCACTTTGATAGTGGTTGGCAAAAGGAAGATTAAATGTAGATAGTGAGTAGTAATAGTGATCGGCTTTTTCATTGCACTATAAATTACTAGAAATATTCTATTTCTTTTATTAAAGAAAAAGAAATTAGAATATTTCTAGAAAACACTACACTTATTTCATTTAACACGACCGAACAACAATTTGCATGAATTGGAAATGATTCTGTCAAAACAATAGAACATTTTCTTGCCGATTCTCGAAACACTGTTTTTAGAATAAATACCAGGCGAGAATCGAGAAATGAATCAGTTCAAATCGAAAAGTCAAATTGTGTGTTTCAAATATTAAAGCCTAGCGCAGAACAGTAACTTTGCGTCTAAAATTAAAAATTGTGATAAATTATTGGAAATAGTGATTGTGTATTATAAATAATTTGTGATAAATTAATGTTGTACTAATTAATTATTGATAGACAAATATTTTTAAGACTAATTATTAACGCAGAAATAATTATAAATAAAGTTTATACACCGAATTCAGATAAATGAAAGTGTTATCATTTTATAACATCGAACCAGAGGGGTAGCACGCAAAAATATATAAAGGGTAAATTATTTGGGACATCACAATGAGAGTACATTTCAATGCGTTTTCATAAAGTTACTATGCTGGGATTGTTTCTAATAAAGTAATAAAGTGTTGTTATTCTTGCCACACTTAGACAAAAAATTAAGAGATCTAACCCATATTTTGAGATAACCAAATTGTATGGAGGTTCTGACTAAGTTTCATTAAATTTTAGATCTAAACATCAAGTTTTAGCTACGAAATATATGAAATTTCTATACAAATTTTAATTTTATAGATACTGCAACCTAATTGTAATAATTACAACTAGTCAATTGCCAAATTTTTTCTTTTAGTGAAAAACGTCGTACTATTGAACGAATTAGTGATGAACTTCTAGGACCTAATTAAGCTTAATAACTTCGCTTTTAATAAGGCAGCAAAGGTTGTTAGTATTTAATGATATTAAGAGTATATATTATAATTTCGCTAAGTAGATTCTCTACCAATAACTGACTTTACATAACTGCTCTTATCAATTTTTATTTGTACAAATATTTATTTCATAAACAATAAATAATTAAAATTGTTGATCATGTCCACACGTTTTTATGAATCTCTCAAAAAAATTTTTTATTCCAATTCCCAAAATGCACATACATAATATTTGATTATGAATATTTCAAATTTATTGAATTTAAATTTGAAATTCAAATAATAGATTATCGAATTTTTTCCTGTTGTTCGCGTTGCACAATTTTCCAAACTAAAATAATAACTTTTCCTTGTTATCAAGGGATTGGCTGCCAAAATTTAATAGTTTAATTCAGTCCCCCAAAAAAAAAACACAGAAAAAAACTATATTTTCCTGAATATATAAAAGTGTGTATTGTATAAAACTAAGTTTTTGTCATCCCGATTGATAATAAATCTGGAATTCTCTTGTGGTATTTGAACAGACAAATTTTATGGTTTTAAATTTTATGTTTTAAGTATTATATGTTAAAAAGTATTTTTGTTCATGATGAAAATAATAAAAACTTAAAATTCATGTTTAAATAATATATAATATTATAAAAATTTACAATTTTCAAAATGTTCTGGATAAAATCTAGTTAAAATTTACATTTTATTTTCGAAAAACAACTTTTGGGCGTTTTTAACAAATTATTTTCACGTATAAAGTTTTCTAACAGATTCCATTTTGCAAAAAAAAAACAATTTATAACATAGTATAAAATTATTTAAATGTAAAGTTTGTCGGGAAATTTTGAATATATATTAATTTTTAGTTATTTAACGTGCATTTGGGCGTAAAAATATATATTTTTTGGTTTTACATGGAATGTCTTAAGACCCTTAAGACCCTTAAGACTATCTTTATCATATGTTTTTGGATTTGAGTTGTCATATGTTCTAACAGATAATAGATCTCTTGAAAATTTTGTTCACACCTATCGAACGAAACATATAAGTGAAATGTTAAACGTAAACAAATAAATAATTTATAAAATCTAGGATAAAAATAAGGCATGGCCACTTATCATGTTTTTTCTCAAATGAATTGAGTGAAATTACATCTAAATTCTCACATTGGTCAGTCAAAGATATTAATAAAGATAAGATGTGCAAAGTTCAAAAAAGCTTTTATTTAACAATAGCAATATACGTTAGGTCTTATGGGAAGAGCTTTATGGTCCTAAAAGTTCCTTCCTTAAGATCTTATGTAGTTTACTCATGCTAAATGAAAGCTTTTTAGAATTTTAGATACCTTTACTCATTTATATTTTTGGTTCAATTATAAGAAAGTTGCACATGACTTGTAATTTTGTGGCATAATATTATATATGAGAAAACATATAACAAATTAGATAGTCTGAAGTGGTCTTTAGTTAGCTGATATTCTATATTATAATAAATTATCAATTTTTAGCTGATCTGATTTTCTTGACGTATTGAAAACTTAATTATATAAATTGAAATATGCCCAAATATTTGTTTATTTCAATGTTAAGAGAGTACTGTAAGCTTTTCAATAACTTTGTTATTGCGGAATAGTCGAAAACTTCCTTCGTTTTTTTTTTTTAATTCCATTACCAATTTTTAATGATTCTAATAAAATTCATTTATTTATTTATTTCCTTTCGTTTCTTTTATTTTTGGAAATAGGTCAAACAAAATTTAACATTTTATTCTAGTCGTCCTTAAATTTTCCATCATTTTCACATCATTACATTTTTAATATCATCAAAGATTTTCAATTTTTCATGATGATTTTTCCTTTCCTTCAATATCACATAAAATCCAAATCAATACAGTTACGAAAACAATATTTCAAGACGAGATTTTCCAAGTAATCAGATGAAAATGTAAAAGAAAAAGGAAAAAAATGCTGTAATCGAGATGAGTTCGAAATGGCATTGGTTATCGCAAACAATTTATTTGACGGATTGTCAGGTATAGATTCCATTATATACAGGGTGACTGTAAAGGAAAATATATAAGGAATTTAATGCCAGTTGTATAAAGAGTCATAGTTGATATACTATCAGGACGATTAAGTATGATTTTTAAAAATCGCATAATTTGTAGATTTTTATGATATGTCGATGAGCTCGATTTAGTAGTGTCAGATTTTTTGTTTATAGAGCTCCAGACACTAGTTGAATATAAATACATTATAATGTTTGATGCAAATGGACTGAGATTTATATTGGGTAATTTTCTTGGCCCCAAAAGTCTTTTAATACTGATGATAGATGTGATAGAGTTTTTTTCATAAATTCATTGGAATTTACCATAGTGATCGTTCAGTCATTTACTATCGGGTCCTCCTATATTATAATAAGAAAATCCTAGAAAATATCTATTTAAAATTTGTTCGGTAAGCAAAAATACGATAAGGTTTCGGTTTTGGTTTTGATTTGAAATGATATAAAAGATTTCTTTTTTTTTTTTGGTTGAAAGCGAAAAATACCAATTTCGCTATCGAATATACTTCATGAAATAATTGAAGTGGAAATTTACCTTAAGGCTTTGCACCTTTAGTAAGATCAGTAATTTCATGCTGTTTTTTTTCATTTTTCGTTATATCGTTGTATAAAAATCGAAAGGCTAAGAATATAAGTTTGGAAAAATTTCATCAATCCGAAAGGAAAAATTGAACAACAACAAATAAACAACAGGAGTAATATTGTTTTTAACTCATCCTATATATTGAAAAATTTCAATAGGATGAGTTTTATTCTGGGATTTTTTTTCCATTTTTCTTCTATCTTGTATAATTTTTTATTTTTTTTTTAGATACTATATTTAAGCTTTTCTATGAGCAATTTTTCATCAAGTGAAAAGCGAAACAAATCAATCGAAATCTGTTTGTTTTCGTCAGTTGATTTTATTCGGTCCACGAATCTTAAGTGATTAAGTATGTTGACAGAAAGCAAAAAAAATTTAAATAGGTATATTCTTTTAAATTTTCATTGAAATTGATCTATTTTTATGTATATTTAAATATTTTTAAATCAATTTACTTTTATTCATGATAGAAAATTTCGCAATAATGATCGAAAATTGAATGAAATTATCGATTATTTAATGATATGATAATTGAATGAAACGAATTTAAGGCATAAATGTCAATCAAATGTTAAATAAATAACCTCAAAATATTGGAAAACTATATAGTATTCGACGATGATTGACAAGCACATAATAAATTTACAATTGTGTAATTGTTATTCAATTTCTAGATTTGTAATTTATGATTAGTTTATCATCATTCTTATGGAAGAAATTTTACCGGACAACGGACACCAGAAATCATAAATCCTGATATATTATTCAAGCTATAACATATATCGAATTTCTCTCAAGGATAACATATTTTCTTTAGAAATTTATAAAAGTATAAAGTAAAGAAATCATATTTTGACCTTTTAACTTTGCCAAAGATGTAACAATAATCAATTTGAAAAAAATTTCAAAGAACTAGATCAAGTGGAACCTCACTTATAAAGGATCTGGTAAACAAAATCGAATTATCTTATTACGTTTAGAAGCCCAATTTTGAAATATAATTTAAGATCAATATTACTCTCGATATATAATATCAATATGATAATTCAATTTGTTTTTCACTGTAAAGAATTTATGTTTTTTTCGTCTTTACTATAAGAGCTCTCGTATAAATATTAAATTAGAGCTTTGAAAGTTCAGTTGAGCAACAATAAAAAAATTTAAAATCCTTTCAATTTCATCATGTAATAGGATTAAGTACTTCTTCTGCTCTAAAATAATTTGAAGTTTAAGTTTTTCTTTAATTAAGTTCAAATTTTTGAAATAATCCTTACGTTCTCTTCCAGATTTTCGATTTTTGGTCCATGAAACCACGGCAGAGATATTTTTGGCTCATACAGTTTTTTGGTTCTTTATCAAATTTGAAAAACAGTTAAACACATAACATAAAATTTAATTGCAGCTTCTGCAACCGTAACGTTTAGGTTCAATATTTCAGTTTCTGTAATACCTGCAATATTGGATTTCACTGATCACATATTAATTATTTTGATTTTCTATCTTAAATAACTGAAGCACAATTGCCTGAAGCTGTACTATTTCTACATTCCTGTTATTACTAACTGGCGTCACTTTGAATTCCATTAATTTTTGCATAATATGTGGGACCATTTCTCAAAAATCAAACAGCGCTTATTATGTATCAGAAACTAATAAAAACTTATTATTTTCTACAACCTTCCATGATTTTGGGCTGAGAAAGCAATATTCATTATTTGCAAGCAATTATAGTATTATGAGAAGCTTAAGAATTTTTTACGAATACTATTATGAGTGCACTGAGCAGATTAATCAATAAAGTAAACGAAAAGTGTAGTTCTTTCAAAAGTATATTCCAATGGTAATTTTAGTTAAGACACACTTTAAGACTTTTAAGAATTTTCAAAGTTTTAAGGAAAAAGCACTCTAATTTATAGTCAACATATTTAAATGAAGTTTCTTTTTAAAGATTTCATATCAAGACTTTCAAATTTTCTTAGTTTGATAGAAATTTCGTCAACAAAAAAAAAAGATTTATATTGAAATCGAATTTATCTTATATATTTTATTCTAAAACGTGTTAAGTCCTAATGAAATACAATTTAATTTAATTCCTTTCGTTTGTCCTTCTATTTTGTTAATAGTAATTGATCAAACTGGAAAATAATGAATTTTCATTGTTTAATCATTTTCCTGTTCACTATGAATCCTTTTTAATTCTAGTCTATATATTATTCTATTTCATGTGGTAAAATGAAAGAACAAATTGCCAGGATAATACAAAGCGACAAGTAGACTTTTCTTAGATTTTATCCTAATTAGTCAAGATGATAGGATTACAGATAGCGATATGTTTTCCTGTTTACCCTAATTAAGGTTTCATCCAATCACTATATAACTATAATATAATACTTAAAACCCGTTCATACTTCTTTTTTTTTTGTATTTTATGCATTTTGTTTTATGATTATATTATCTTACCAGAAAACCTTCATATACTATCTGAGAATATGATTTATGAGATTCTCGAAAGCACCTAATTCAACACCTTCAAATTCTATTTACATTTCCAATTTTCCTTCGTGTTTTTTTTTCTTCTTGTTTTGTACGAATAGTATATAGAAAATTTATTTTTATATTTTTATAGGAAATCAATTTGTATCAGTTCGAAAAGAAACTTAATACTAAACCAAGGCAAGAAAACCAAGAACAACATAAAAAATAAAACATGAAAATCCCATTGAGATTAGTGGATCACGAATACTACTCTCTAATTGAATTTACCTGAACGAACGATTCTGAATTGATTGCTTTTGATTTATTTCATTATTATCCTAATCCGAAATAAGACCCGAGCTTTGAGTTGATTGGATTTCGATATTTTCCTTATTTTTTTTTTTTTTTGGCTGCTACTTTTTATTTTCTTTATATTTTTGGATACTAAATATAATAAAAATACAAATAATAATAATTTAACCACAGTTGAAGATATTTATCCATTTTGATTGTTGAAATTTTTGTGGATTCTTCTTGGATGACCTTTTTTTTGGTGGGATGTATTTATTCACTTGACACATATCTGGGATTTGGGTGGAAAAATACTTTCTTTTATAATAATTGTATATGACAATCGATGTTCCAATGATTTTATGATGGAAATTTTGAAATCTCAACGAAGCACTTTTTTTTTTATATAACTAACCCTTGATATGATTTTCGGACATAAATATTTTCTCATGATATAAAATATCTTTTTAGTTATAGAAGTCGGCATTTACTAGCCAACAAAAGTAAACTTATCGTATCCTATTGGACACCAACAGTAATTTATTGATTGAACTCTAGGACGAAAATATAGTTTTTCTTGGTTGACCTTTTTACCGTTGTATATATTTAGTGTGTGTGTTTTATTTTTGTTGTTCTAAATATATAGTAATGTATGTATAGTTTTTAGGAAGACAGAATTCGTTAGTATAGAATAAGTATAATGACGCGTAGAAAGGGTGCTGTTAATGTTAGTGATTAAGGAGCAAAGCATATATATTTTTTTTTTATTTTCACCATGAGGTTAGTTTTGTTGATAAATGCCCGAAAAACCTTACGACCAGATTGAAATTTATTAGTTTTAGTATATATTGCATTCAGAAAACTGTTTATTATATTTTAGTTCAGTAATGTTTGTTAATAAATTTAGTATAATATACAATAGTACTACGAAACGTATAGAAAGTAAATGTTTGTCTTTCAATTATCACTAAACTAAAATTCTGTTTTCAATGATAAAATGAAGATTTCGAGTTTTAATACAACATTAAACAAATTTATAAATTTCACTTAATTTCTGTCAGATGTGATGTGTTTCTTCTAAGTTTTAGAATATTATAATATAGTTCGACATGAAATTTATGGTTTTGTGTGAACCTGTTTTCTTGCTCTTGTAGTTTTCATAATTTCATGTTATCTTAGTTAGTTGGATACAGAATGAATTAGTGTTTGATTTTTCCAATTGTATAGTTTCAGTATATTCAGAAAATTCTTCTTTTTCATATTTATATGTTTTACTTGCTTTTCTGAACACGTGCGAATGTAAAAACACTCCAAATCTGTGCTTCACTCATTAAACAAACAACGCAATTTCCATTACTACTAAATTAAAAATTGCATATTTTTAGGCGCCTGAGAAATAAAATAGGTAAATTAAACATGTTAAAGATTCGTATAATACTTTTATAAATCATTATATTTTGAATTTCAGACAAATTAGTCAAAGAATTTTTACTAAAAATAACTTTTAATTTCGTATTTGGTATTTTTCCAGGTATTTGAATCTCATGCATCTAACTTATATACCATAAAATCCACAAAGAAAAAGGTGTGAAAATGTAGACATCCGTAAAAAGATCATTACTTTTAAAAACATAAAGTCTTCATCAAATATCCATATATAGTAATATACTATTTTTAAGCACCTTATAAATTATAAACGAAAATCCATGAACATAGACTTTTAACTTAAATCTATCCAAATTATTTCCATGTAATTTGTATTGGATGACAGAACCATTTATCTAGGAACTTGAGTATTTTACCCTTGTCAACTTAATTAAATATTACATGTTCAAAACAACTCTTTTCGAAATAATTTCTTCAAAGTCATATATTTTAAAAGTGAAAGCAAAAAAATAAAAATAAAAATAAAATGATAAAAAAAACTTCCATACCACATGTTGATATTAATTTAAACAATTTCCTAAAACTTTCCTTTTTTGCCTTTTAGAAAGACACATATATAAATAAATATTAAGGATATTATATCAACAGTATTTTATCCTGTTTCCTTAAAATATATGTCACAAAATTTGTGCGTATATACACATTGTATATAACATTTAGTTAGTATCGGATTTCGGTATACCTATATAGTAAAACCTTAAAGAACTTTGTCCCACAAAATAATCCAAAAAAAAAAATTTGTAGGTTCTCCAAGTTCCTAAAAATGTTTATTATAGAAAAAAAAATTTTTTTTTTGGTTCTTAACATATTAAAGTAAAGAAAATAAGAAAGTTTTTTTCATTTTGACAAAAGTGAAATCAATTTTTCTATCTCATTTTATATCATTAGTGTTAACATGATTTTGTATATAAAATATAATATAAAATCTAACTTTTAGAATTTTCTTATTAAGTACAAAGTATGAGAAAAGTTCGTAAAGGATATTCTCATTGTGAGCACATCATCATCATCATCTAAGGACCTACTGTATTATATAAGGACATCAGTTTCAGAAGACTTAGAATAAGAAAAGAACAAAACATATACAAACAAAACCGATAACATTGGAGTACGGTTGTGAAGGAAAACAAAAAAAAAAACAAACCTTTTTTATGACCATCAATCAACATCATTCGTCCGATTTTGGTTTTATTATCACCCATAAAAGAATACCAACGAAAAGCATCGTCTTGACAGTAATATCTATTTAAGTAGTTTGTCATTATTCTGATCCCTTTAGTAAGTGTCGTAAAATAATTTCCTATTACTTTGGCACTTGTTCAAAAAATAAAGAAAAAGAAAAAAAAAGGAGAATAAAATAGATTCCCATTAGTTTTGCCCATAAGGATTCTTTCCCTAAAAACAAAAAAAAAAGAAAACAGAAGAAAGTATTCCAATATGGTGGAAAAAAATCCGAACATATTCTTTGATTTATGAATTTAACAGGATACCAATATATTCTTATGGTCATATCCTTATGGACTATGAAGAATTTGATCAGCGCCCATTTCAATAGAAATGTTTGTGAAATTAACATAGTTTTATTTAAAATTATGGAAATTTCCATTTAGCATTAAATAATATCGCTTCAATAGTTATTTATTCCAAATTTTTAAGTTTTAAATTTGTCTTTATTACTTAAACTTTTCACATTGACGTTTGAAATTTTAACAACAAATGTATCCGAAAGCACAAAATATTGAAATTCGAAATGAAAACTGTAACGAAACTAGGAAAATATTGTAAATTTAGTCACCCAATTTGGACTCAATTAGGGTGTACAATACATGTATTTTAGCGCACTTTTGACCCTTGATACGTACTGGATGGTTAACAGATAAAATGTGAAAATCGCCAAAGTCAGGACTTCTAAATTGCCAACAATATTGCTTCCAAGCAATGTGGACCCAACAATTGTCAGCATTTTATTATAAAATTTAAATTGTTTTAAACAAACAATAGAATTTGTTAGTTGTGTACAACCATCAAACGAATTATTTGTCTTACAAAACATTTTTTGAGATTAGATTTTCTAAGAGTCCAAGCAGAATGACGGATCCACGACGGATTCGCGACGCATTAAAATTTTAAATATATACGTTTTCAATTAGATTACACAGAACGCGACGGATCCACGACGGACTATTTTTAATACAATTTAAAAACCGTGAATTTGTTGTGGATATCTGTTTCCCGCATAATTCTTCCGCTGCTTTAGTTGTCAATAAATTAGTTATAAAAGCTTGATTAGTTTTTTTGGGTGATTCTTTTTGGTGCTAGAAAGATTTGCAGAAATGTCTTTAATTTGTCAGATTTCTCCATTTAAATATTGTTGTCCCCTAAAAAACGTTTTTATTATTTTGTATTTCGGTTCACGTGGGGTTGTAGGAGTTGTCTAGTTGTCTTACACTCGCTATGTATCACGTTACACGATGATTACCTGAATAATCTTTTCGAAAGATGGAAAAATTGTAGTGCCCCTCGTTGTTAGAGCTTATTAGTAGGATTTGATAGTACACATAGAGTCTGGAGTACAATTCCTGGTTGTAAGGATAGAATAAAAAGTTAACGTTGATTAAGTTTTCTTAAAAATTGCAGACTCTATATCCCACAAACCGAAAAGCCATTCATAAAATGATAAATCTTATAAATAAAGTTTCTTACTTTAAAAAAAACTAAACTAAATTACTAAGATACTTTAATGTTTTCTTACTTTATGCAAAAGCAACTATTAGTTAGTATACCTATGTTTATTTTCCCATTTTCTAATTACATAAAACAGTAAATTATGAAATTAGTCTTAATATTTTCACTAATCACCTGCTTTATTGTCTTCATTTGTTTTCATAATTGCAGATACTTTACTACATTAATAAATTAAATTAATTACTTATCCGTCTTCAAGTAACATAGTTATGATCTTTTTCAGTTTTTTAACGCATATTTTTTTATGTGTTCTTAAAACATAATTTTAATATAGGAAAAGTTGCAGTGAAATTACATAAATGAGTTACAAGTACTTTAAAATTAAATGAATGTGATTTTTTTTTTTAGTTATGGAAAAGTGTTTTAGCCTTAAATTGAATTAGTTAGTAGGCTCGTATTTCTTTTTTGGTTTATAGTAAAAACTAACTTCAGGAAAATGCTTTAGGCCACCTTTACTTTGATTACATTAACTAAAATATTTAAAAGAAATTTGTAAAGAAAATTTTTCTCAAATTAATTTCCATGATGAATTGTAATTTTTGTGGTTTTAAAGAAATCTTTTCATATAAAAATAAAACTTACATTTCTTTTTACTTTCTTATACCGTGATATAAATAAGAAGAAAATATTATTATAGTTCAAAAAATTCCAAATTCAACTTTTTAATACTTTAATCGGGAAGTTGTGCGACGTTTTTGAAGAATTGTGGGTATATAAATTAGTTCTTGGCCAATACTTGATAGATTTCATGGACTGCATATACTATATGTACTTACAGCGCTGAAAGGGTTAATGGAAATATGTTAATGTTCTCAGGTACTCAGAATCCGAATTGACTTTTATCTCAATAAGGTGGAGCTGTCTGTTCGGCACGACAATTAGAAGACATAAAAATGAAAAATCATTTTCAATATGAGTAATAACAGATTATTGGAGCTGAATTGACCAATCGAAAGGGACTTTATTTTGTGAGAAATTTATAGTTTATGAGAACATTAAAATTGAATATATTGTTTATAAGAAAGTTTTGGTGTTTTGCCATATCAGAATTTTTTCTTTACTTTGCTTTTAAATGTTAAATAATATACTTTACTTGATTTTATGTAGGTTTTTGTTTCCTTCATCATGATGGGTTCTTGTTAACAGTAGAATGAATTTTGTGTTTTATTTCTTCCTTTTTTTTTGTCGGCGTATAACGAAAAATAACAAACCGAATAAAATAAATAAATGAAATTAAATAAAAAGTAAATAAAAAAAGAAAATGAAAAAGAAAATTTTTCAAAATGTACAGAATTGAATTCATTTTTACATGCAGAAAATGAGGAATATTTCCAAAATTCATGGAGGATAAATATTTTTGGTCCATTCAAAGTTAAAAAAGAAAGCCCAAAGGCGACATTACCACTGAAAACAAGGGGAACAGAAAAAAAAATATGAAAACAACCAAAACACATAAAAACGGACGCCAAACAGCCAAACGGAATAAGATTCTGTGTTTAAATAAATCTTATCTAAATGGTATAGTGGGTATTTTTCCAGGCAAATATATATTTATATATATATATAAGTAATATGTATAGACTACGATGGGTGTGAATCCAGAAAAAAAAAATTTTTTTAAGATTTTCATTTTATATTGCAGAATGTGAAAACTTTTAGAAATGGGCTAAAGCTTTCAAGAAATCTGGTTTCTTGTCTTACTTTTAAGGCTCCACACTACATACTATTTTTGTTTTTTGTTCAACATAATCATTGTAAAAAATATATATCCATTTTTAAGGTGGTATATATCCTTGCCAACTTAATATGAGGAAAAAGGCTTTTTTCGTTTCTTTAGGTTATTATTATATTTGTTTCACTTTTGTTTTTTTTGGATTTTAGTATATTATTTACGTTTTTGAATAAGAAAATATGGTTTTGTTTTTTTCTTAAAAGCTTTGTGCTGTCAAACGGAAACGAGGATAATATGTTTTTCGTTTTTTTTTTTGTGGGCATTTCATTGTATTTTCACGCACTAAAATTTTCTCATCCACCCACTCAAAAAAAAAAAAAAATAAAAAAATACATATAAGGCTCGTCTCATACTTTAACTGGTGTTCATTACTTTTATACACTTCGAAAAAGATTCTCTACTATTATATTCAAATTGCTCATCTTCCATCTTTGTGTCCTTCTTTTGACTTGACTATTTTTCTTCGGTTTCTTGTTTTTTAAGTTTACTGTTTTTTCTCTGTAAAAACAGCCCTTATATTATTTCGCTGGGTTGTTCTACTGTAAAAATGAATATTTTATTTTATAACATTACAGACCTTTTATAAAAATTGAATTTTCTTGGAAATTTTAGAAAAATATTTGACAAAACACATATGTTTGTTTGTGTACAGAAAAACATATATAATAGTAACTTAAAATCGGTAAAATGGGACAAGTAGTTAAGAAATCTATAGTTCAATAAATTAACTCTTGTGCATAACTTTGTTTTTTCTTGTTCCAATTTGCTGTAATTTACAGGTACTCTAGGCCGAAAAAGCAAGTTTTATTGAATTCGGTATATTAGATTTTAAAATACATTCAAACAATGTTATGGTTTACTTTCTCCTACGACTATTCTTATGTCCCATTAGCCTTGTACCGATTTTATTTAAATTCAGTACAATGTCGCCTATTTATATAATCAATGTATGGAAATAAATTCAATAAAATTGGTATACAAACTTTCCACTTAAAACCGAAAAACCATAAAAAGAACAAATTTACATTGTAAGTTTCATCCAAATCGGATAACGCGTTTTTGAGTTATATTGGTTTGGTATTGGATTTCAGCTAAATCGATCCATGGGGAGCAAAGTTATAACGGAAAAACCAGAAAGGGTGACCAGAAAGTTTTGTCGTTTTTTGTTTATGGTTTTTAGCATTTAACTGGATAATTTGTAAATCAATTTTGTTTAAAATAATTATATTGGTTAAATACGTAAATAGACGATACCATGTTAAATTTTACCAAAATCGCTTCAAGGATAGTGGAGAAAGAAATAATCCTAGGAGAAAATAAGTTTGTCCATATAGTTTTTTTGATGTTTTAAAAACTAATTTACTGATTTAAATAAAATTTGCAGATTGGATTTATCCTATTAGGGTCTAGGTTAACTGCAAATTAGAAGAAATTTTGAAAAGAAGAAACAAAGTTATGTAGAGAAAACCTTGAAATAGTCTTAGTTTTGATAGTTTTTCTGTCCCATTTCTACCATAGGGTATCAAAAATTCGGCTATAGGCCGATTTTCAGTTACTATATATTTTTAAGTTGCCTCTGGTATAGAATTAAGATAAATCAGATATGTTATTGAAACTGGGTTTTATTGTAATTTTTACCATAAAGACTTTGATGATACATCGAACACAATTATGTCCATGGAAACATTCTTGTGCGAATAAACATTATTGATTTCTATTTCGATCCTTTAATAAAGTATTGTAAAAAAAAAAAATTCGGTTCAGTTAATAATTTACCCTTAATTTTTCAATTATTTCATATATTTTCAATTTTGAGTTTTTCCTATTGTAAAAAAAGAAAATACAAACTAATATATTGTTTATCTAAGTGAAAAACATGAACCAAATAATGAATATAAACAAAAATTTTCAGTGTCATTATTTTGATGTCGTTAGTCGGAAAAAGTTTATTTCAAAAATAATTGAAAAGCTTTACTAAAAAGAATATTTTGTTTTATTCAATCACTTTTGTTGTGATAAAATGATATTATTTTTCGTTAACAAAATTATTGTACGTTACATAGATAAATTGATTACCGTGGAAACTAGATCATTGTTTAATTTAATAAAAAGCTTGGCGTACCTATTTAGGATAGGTAGTCGAAAATGGGAATCGAAATAAAATTACATATTTATGACAGATTTCTTCTTAAGCGAAGATATAAGCGATAAAAGAAAGATTAGCCAATTGCAGCCCAATTAACACTTACACCTTACTATCTATTAATGTACTGTTATTTAGCAATTATTTAGCAATGATGATTCCTATAATTTCAATGCTACTTGGATGTTTATTTTTCTGCTCAAAAACTATAAGAATACATTTCTGTATCAAATTTTCTCAATATTTTCTCAAACAATTGCAATAGTAGATATAAAGAAAATCTTCCATTTTCAACACAAACTTTCCCTAATACAAAGGCACATATAGGGTATTCATGCCATGGTTTAAGGATACCATGTCGTATACCATATGTGTGCCATCGAATACTTGCTTAATACCATGTCAAGTACGTAGCATGAATATGGTATTCAAATTTGAAAATGTACGTGGTTTTTCCTTGCTTCCTTCCTTCCTTCCTTCGATTACTGTGATATACTACTATGGACACAAATGCATTCTCATTACTTTTAGTAATGAGTAGTATTCTTTACTGATTGTTGAGCCTTTTTATGAAGCGGAAAATAAATAAATAGAATAAATCTAGTTGAGCTGGGCAATTGAAATTATTATTTTGAAAAAATGGAAAAACTAATTAAAATACGCAAAATTTTATGAGTGGATGATACTTCAAAATGTAGAGATCTTTGGAGGAATCATATATAGTAGAAAATGTATGAGGAGCGAAAACAAATTCGCATATTCTCGCCGAAATGGCAGAGTTTCAAATGTGTGACAGATACTAAGTTTAATATGGGCTAATGCTTTTTTATTCCATGGTTCAAGGCTATGCTTTAGTATCGATACTAAGGTATATGTGCCTTGAGTATAAGTTGAATTTCTATAACAGGGTTTTTTCTACAAATCCAATTCTTCTCATATCTATAAATTGTTTTGAAATAGAAGTTTGTATTCTGTATCATGAATTTTCATGAACTAAGTTTTTAACTAAATTTTCTTGGCATTTTGAATTAGGCACGCCAAATCTTACCACTTGGATTAGCTTGTATTGTTCGTTTTATGAAATATAATAATTTATAAAAATAGTCCATAAATGTAGATTATATAATTAATTTTAAAATAATTAATATTTTATTATATAAAAAAGCAATTTAAAATAGTTCAACTACTATTATAAGAATTTATGTCTTCCATAAAATGATGGAAAAATAATATTTGAAGAAAAAGTCGAGAGAAAGTAAGTTTTTTCTTATGCAAAAAATTTTAAAAGAAAAGAAAATAAAATATTGAATTCGATTTCAACTCAATTCAAGTTATTCGCCGTTCTTTTCGATGTTTCATTTAATATTCACTGGCATTATAATAAAAAGGATTACTTCTAGTAAAACTCATCTTTTCAAAACTGAAAAATAAAATTTTTCAACTGATTTGAATTCATAAAATATATGCAAACTGCATCATAAAAATGACTTCAAAATATGATGTCGGAGTTGTTTTCACTCTGAAAAGATTCAGGGAAATAAAGGAAAATTATTGGATCATAAGATCAATCAATTTCACGGTTCCTTATTTTAAAGAATTCATTTTTTTTATTACTAGTACATAATATAATTTTTACCGAACTCATATTTATCCAAAGTCATCAAATTTCTGATAGAAATTGCAAACAATGCATTTTTATCCTAATCTAAAGATTTATATATCATAGCTATATGAACGGTAATAGGAGCTATATATACGTTTTTCTATTATATTATCAGAAATGGTTAATACTATATTTACAGTATGTCATAAAATTAATGAATTGTAATTTCATTTAAGAACGGTGGATAGAGGTTTCTTGAGATTCCCATAATAACTTCCTGCAACGTAACTAAATTGTTTTATATAAATTTCAAGTACAACATGGGTAACATATCGTAAGAAAGCCGCAACAATTACAAGAAAAAGTCTGGCAAAATGAAAGTAAAGATGGGTTATTTATATCGAAACTAAGCATCTTGCTCTTGAAATGAATGCATGCCTAATTAAGAGACTTTTGCAATTTTCGCTAGGATTGATCGAATAAAAACATTAGAGTCTCCCGACACAATTTGGAAAAATTGGTAGTGTGGGACGGTATCGTGTGTGATTATTGTGAGAGTATACACCCGCAGATGAAGTGCCATATAAATCAGATAAACATGTTCATCTGTTTTTGAGGGGAATCATCTGCAGATCGAAAATCAGTTGGGGAAATGAGAAATGCAGAAGCCGACAAAATTTGTAGGATGATTGTTTTCTCCCTTTCTGTTTAAATAGTCTTTGTATATTGTTATCCCATACTTGCATCAGATTAGGATGTCGGCTGTGTGGAGATTGGCCTTTATGTTCTGGCAAATTTTGGAAAAATCTTGAAGTTTGAAACAACTTACGCGCTAATATATGATACTTATTTAGTTGTGTATTGTTGCTGCAATTATAAGCTTATAGTTGGACAGTACAGTCGATCGGTATCCTTAAAGGAAAGCTGTCAAGTAATTCGTGTTAAAGAAAGTGCTCGCACAATTACGACAGTAATTTTGTACTATATGTTATAAATGAATCCAGTCCAGAAGTAATACATTGAGTCAAGTCACGTAAAGGAGAAGCTAGAAAAATATTGTAAATGTAGTTCTAGATCTTAAATTAATAAAAAAAATTTTGATTTTAATGTTACACTAATATTTTCACAAAGATTTTGTTAGTTGCTTGATTTTGAGACATACTGTAAATATAAATTTAATGAACTAAAATATGAAACTGAAAATTTCATCCATTTTATTACTTGTATATTTGAACGTCATTTTAAGACGTTCTCCTATTCAATTCTCAATGAGGTTAATTCAAGAAATAAGGACTTCTTTATAAAAATATATTAATATCCTAAATATTATATTAAGATTAAATAAAATATCGATCAAATATGGATAGGTACTTATATTCATACATAGAGATTAACCAAAAACTCATAGGTAAAAAGAAAGTGGAACTCTAAATGGAATATTTATCTACAGGTCGTTGGGATATATGTGCATAACCTTTTCAGATATATAAATGCGATAATTTTTCTACCATATATAACATATACCTGATACCCATATACACAGAGGATGAGAACTAAATATTTCTCATTCTTAACTGAAATCATAGTCATCACCCATGGATCATGTTATCATACCCTTCTTTTATTTTCGATGGTATGTATACACAATTGTTATAAAAGACAGGTGAATATATATAGAAGGACGTGAGTTGGAATATAAATGCTACTTGAAATGTAGCTAGTATAGTGAAATTATATACGTGAAAAATTTATTTTCGGTGAAATTCTCATCATTTAAAGGGTATATTCCGGAGGCTGTACTCTAATCCAATGGTATAAAATTGGATTACAATGATGGTGAAGATGTGTAGCGTCTTCTGAATAAAATGAATGTATCTTAAAATATCTTATATATCTTATATCTATATATAATTGTAGAAATATTTAATAGGAAAAAATGGTAAATAGAAATGAAGAGCTATTTAAATAAGGCCTATATGCATATTATGTACAACGAATTGTAAGTGAAATAGATTCTATAAATAGGATTTCAAAATTTCTGGTGATAGGGAATGATAGGGATGGATAGGGATATATATACATAAAGTGGCGGGAATTTTTTTTATAAAGCTTATATATGCGTATAATGATGTCAATAGTTGTATACGCTATCCACCCACCTGTAAAAGTAGAGTGTGCTAAAAACGTGCTGCGATTTGGATTATCATAAAAAACTGTATACTTTCTAAAATATACTATATAGTAGAGAATAGAAAGAAAAACAAGTAAATATTATGTAAAAATCATTTTGCTTACACAACAGTGTTATGTTATGTATTATATTTTTTATCTATTCAAAATGTTCTCTATTCGAAGACATTTATAAATCTATATAATCTTTTCAATAAAAGTATAAAATCAATATTTTTTTTTTAAATATATTATAACTACAAGAATCTATTCTATAGAGACTCTCTAAAAATAATTCTAAACAATAATAGTTAGTTTTAATTGGAACAAATTTAGAACATGTCGGATCTTCAGAATCTTTAGATTTCCAGTTATCATAATTATAAAAATATGGAATATGTTTAGAAGCGATATGATTTTATTGCAATTCCTAACAAAAAAAAAAACATAATTAATAATAACGTTATATAGAATATACAATCAAATGTTATAATTAAAAGAATTTTGCCTGAACAAATTTGTTATTATTTGATTGAAAAATAAATTGAATTTATATTATATCCAGTAGTTGGCAAACTTTGATCCAATGGGGGATGATTTCAAGGCATCTTAATGAAATTTAAAGGTAGATAACTGTTGTATTTTTGATTATACATACATGCATCCCGCGAACAACACGATTAATTGGTACCGTGTTATTGAAATTGGTGTTATTCGATGCTAATAATTCATATAATTATGAAAATTTCGTTCCGTGATATTCAAAACCGTGCAATTCAAAAGTTGATATCAATACAAATTTGTACATTTGGTTCCAGAGAGAAGTAAGCACTCACAACTTTATACAATGATACTAAAACTATTCTGAGCACAAAGAAGAAAGACAATCATTTACGATAAGAACTTAGATTTACAACTTTGCTTGCTATCTATGAATTTCCTGCAAATCCGTTATGTACATATGCACTATGTTGATCGTTAACAATAATATGGTTGTACACATTCGAAAATTCATGTAATTCAAATCCCGTGTTATTCCACGGGTTGTCGCAATTTTTGACCGTGTTATTCGCGACTTCGTGCTATTCAAGTATCGTGCTCTTCAAGGGATGCCTGTATATGAATATGATGAATACATTCTTTTCGAATTAATCATGAAGACAATGCAATCAGTATCTTGAAACCCGCTCAAGAAAGTTTTTAGTTCCCAGTGTGTTTAAAAGAAAAATTACTGAAAATTGTTTAAGATTTGATTGGTTTTCCAATTAATAATTTGCTACATAAAGATATCAATAAGTTTTCCGTTTCTATCACATTCTACATGGGTATATAGTACAATTTTAAAATAGTTCATGTCGTTGTGATTATGAGGACAAAAATCAATACCAATTTTCTATTAATCGATACCAATGAAGTAAATTATTTCAATCATTGAAAGTTCTCTAATCATAATTATTTTCAAAAAAAAAAATAAATAAACTTTAATTTTATCATTTAAAAATAAAAGCTTCTCTATATATTGAACTAAAATTCAGATATTTCCCAAAACGTTTAATTTTAAACAGAGGTCAATTTTAATTGAAGTTAGCTACTGAATTACCACATCTATTCGTTTCATTTGAAAAGCAATCAACAAAACCAGACCGAATGTTAAAATTGCTTTACTGAAAAGAAGACTTCATTTTATATAGTTACTAATCCTTCATAGTAACATATATAGAATCCATTTAAATGTAAAGGGTTAACCAAAAGTGAATTGCCAAATTTTTTTTATATAAGTTTTTGACAGCAATAGATATCCTAACCATCTATCTCTCAGATATTAACTAATATTGTATGAATAAATGTCGATGGTGAATGATTTAGATAAAGTTTCCATTAAAAAATAGTTTTCACAAAATTCTAGAAAACTTCAAGTAGCTCTATAAACATATACTTCCTGTCTTGATTTTCTTAAATCTCACCCAGTGAGAATCTTGTCTAGTCTCTAGAAAGTGCTAAATAAAATAAACCCACTCTTTGTCGTATTAGTTGTTAGTTTCATGTCGATATCACCATCAGAAATTCACAATTTTTTCGATATCCTTCCTGGGATTCTATCAAAAGATATATCCAGTATAGAGAGTGTTTGCTTTTGTCGTTCTATATGGTTCGTCGATTGTGAAATGTTGTGAAACAATTCTTATTTTATTATGTTTTGTTGTTATTGCTGATAATGCAATCGTCGTTTTCATTTTGTTATTGTTTGTGATAATACTCTATTTCTGATAACATATCCTTTGCTACAAAGGACATACACATATCCTGTGAATATATATATATATATATCTAGAATTTGTTATATTCATGTTATCACTCTTGGGTTCTTTGATATTTATAAAACTAAAATTTTGTAACAATATGTTGGAAATTGTTTTTCGTGTTCCTGGTAACAAATTGGATTACGAACAGATTAATACTAAAACAAAAACAAAAATGTTCTTCTTTTTTTTTGCATTAGGTTTTTGTTTTCCTTGTTTTCCCTACTTTTCCCTGTTTTTCTCTTTTTGTTTTGTTGTTGTTATTGGTATTTATTGGAAACCCTTAAAATAAGGTAATATTTTGTTTGAAAAGGTTTTCTCGGTATCATTCAGAAAAGTAAATTTTGCTGATATTTGAATTTTTAGATAGATATATTTTTTTTTTCTTTTTGGAGGCGAAAGTAAAGATCTTCAAGATATTTCTATCTTGAAAATCTTTTTTTCAGTTGAAAGAAAAGAAGAGAAAAAAAAGTCAACCTAAACAAATTTATTTATAAAATTTATTAAATTAGAATATGTACTATATATATTTGTTAAATTTAATCTCTTATTTCTGGATAAATAAAATATATTTCAATGTTTATAGTTAGGATACATGTGTGAAGGTGATTACGTTAAGGAATATATGGGAACAAATAAGGACCAAAATAAATATGAAATTTAAGTATTATTTTACAAATATCCAATATTGTTATAGTTTTATGAGATTATTTTTCATGGTAATTTCATATTAGTTAGATTTTTATTCCATTATGAAGATAAACATTTAATTAAAAGTATAGGAAAATTGAAATTTATTATTAGTACTTTTCTTTTCTCAATAGTAACATAGTACAGTCATAATAACAGTAGCATTGGTTTGTATCTAGAACAGTAACAGAAAAATAAGTAAAAAACTTGACATTCCTGGAATGTTGCCATTACATGGTACTGTGTAGAATATTTAGCACAGTAGCTATTCTTACTAGTCAACTTACTCAACGACTTTGTTTACTTTAAAAGTGTTTTTCCCAATAATTTCAATTTCAAATTGAAGGAGTTGTTGTTAATTTATTACAAGAATTATTGATTATTGAATATAGTTCAAACTGTATCAATATCGTTTTTAATTATTAAATAAACTAACAAAATATTGAACTATAATTTTCGTAATAGTTTTCTAGCACAAATATATTACACACAAAAAGGAAATAGAAAATTCGCAGTCCTTATATTAAAGTTTTAAAAACCCCCTTTTTCAGAATTTTCTTGACAAAAATAATACTTCTTGAAGAGTTAAAAGTTTTCAAAAACAAGAACAAGAACGTCAATACTTATTATATGTTTCCCAGACTAGCTATATAGCTAAATATTCGTTCACCAGTTATCATTTTCTACTATAGAACAGGATCAACAGTTTAAAAATTCTAAAAAGGAACTGAAAATATTTATACATAAAAAAAACAATACTTCTGATATACTGCAAGTGCATATTTGAACAGCATCTGGGTCATTTCATATAATCTATATTGTTTCAGGATATTTTACTGATCACCACCTGAATATTAATATTTTAAACTAATTGGAAAATTTTCTGTCAACAGCACTCGTTTTAACATTATGCCATGAAACTGGATACAATTATTATTAAAATGCATTTCGTATAGTAAAATTTCAACTATAAATGAAAATAGATTTTAATATGACTTGTATATACGAATTGGTCAAAAATTTATATCAAAAAACTAAATAATTTTGAAAATTTTCTCATCATTTTATCGAATATGAAATTTCAAATATTATTAACTAAATTCGAGAAATTCAATTTATTTATGTATTATTAGAAATTCGAGAGAAATCAATAAAATCTGAATTAAAAATAAAATCATTAATAAATTTGATTGGAAATTATAAAATTCATATTGAACTTGTTTTTCCTTTTAATAATGGCTAACTATAGTATTATAAATTGTGTAAACAAGATTTTATTTCGAATATAAAAAAAAAGATATGAAAATTAATTAGATTTTATGTAAATATAAAGAAATAGGTTAATCAAAACAAATATTATGAGGTAAACTATGAAAACCACACTTTTATTTTATTTTAATTAAAATCTTTGCCATCATTAGCTATGACTTTCGTCCATCTTTCAGACAGGCCACGGATTCCGCGCTGAAACAATTGCTCATCCTTCGAGGCAATCCAGTCATCGAGCCATTTTCGCACATTTTCACAATTGAGCATGTATGTATCAGCAAGGCCATGTACCATTGACCAAAAGAAACGGTAGTCGGAGCGGGCAATGTCTGATGAATAGAGTGGGTGTGATAGCATTTCCCAGCTAAGCGTTCCCAACGCATCCTGGACCTGTTTAGCAGCATGCGACCTACCGTTATCATGCTGCAAAATTACATTTTGTTAAGTATTTATTTTTCGACCTGATGATATGAAATCCTCTTTGGTCACGGCACTTTTTAAAATAAGGATAAGAGCATCTACCATAAACAGTACAATAAGTTTGTGCATACAAAAAGTTGTCGAGTAGAATATCATATTTGGTTTGTTGTCGTTGGATAGCAATCACAAAACTTTTATCGAATTGGTTAAAAAAAACTCCGCTACGGGACCTAGAGAAGTTTTAAATTTTTTGTAGATTTCAGATGTACTATATGGTACAATATGAGCCAAAAATAAATTTAGTACATTGATACAAAAACTATAAAAACTAGTAACAAAAATAAGTTTTGTATTTATTAAAATGGTTTCTATTTTTTAGGTGTCTGATATCATATGTAGAACTTTTTCTTTAGTCTAAAATATTTTGATTAAAATCAAAATTCAAGAATATAAACTAAAAGACACAAAAATTGAAAACCTAAATAAAAATGAAACATAAAAATCTAGGTTTCTGTTTATTTATTTTTTTTTTGGAAAATGATGAAAGGATCAACTACTAAACGATTTTTATGGTTGGATAAATCAACAACAGATGGGAATCCAATAAACTTATTGCCATTCGTCTCTTAAAAATATATATAAAAGGACTAAAATGTAGACGCAGATTTATAAACATTGTAAGTTTTTCCATTAAAGTTGCTATAAAAATCGCTTTTTCTTAAATTGGATATTGTCGAACACAAAAATGTCTCATCCGAAAAAATGAAAGGATCGAAAAATCTTATATCTGAAATTAAGAAAAAGACACATTTTTTATATGCTTTTGGGTAACTTTCATTTGAAATAATATTATTGGAATTGATTGATTTTATAGTGTATTAAAATTGAAACCCTTTTCTCTCTTTTTTTTTTAGAACATGAACTTTGAAATATAAAAATAAATTCAGAAAAATTGATTTATTGGCTTTAAAAATCCAAAAATTATTTGTATCGATCTAAAGTCCCAGATCAAGAAAGGCTAAACTATGCTACACTATCGGCGCAGCGAGATTTGTACCTCCTTTATATAATTCTTAGAAGCTAATATGGTATTTGAAGATCAGATTAAGCTAACAAAGACGGAAGCTTAGAATAAAATTCTGTAATCTTTAAAGAGTTTGCAAGCATTTTTAAAGACATATTTTTAGCTTTTTTGCTATGAGCAAATCGAGTAAAGCTTCTTCACGATTTATTCGCCCTCCTGAACTAATAATCTAATAAATTTTAATTACTATAATTGCTTTATTTTATTTTAAAAGCATTTCTTTATTATTGCTTTTGTTTTGCTAAATTTGAAATTAAGGTCTGGCAAAAATTGTTTGCTGACAGTGAAACTAACAATTTTATAATTTATGTTTTACCAAAACTATGCCAAATAAACGGAATGAAGAGCATATTGTTTTTTTTTTCTTCAAGATTTATTGCTAAGAAAGCACCACTTTCTTTCGTATATAACTCAAATTAATGTGGCTATCTGTACAGAGTACATAGCCCATATAATATCTTGTTGGCTAGAATATTTTAAACAAAGTAAGGAAATATGTTAATGATGGAATCGGTCGTAAAGACTTCACAACAAAAAAAAAAAGAAGAAAATTCCAATTCTTTTAAGGGTTTTTTACGGGCTGAATTAAACTTGTGACAATCTTTTCCATACTATGTTTACACTCCATTTAAGGGGAATTTCCATAAAACAATTTTGGCAAAGAATTTTCTATTCTTAAGTAGATCAGAAAACAAACAATATATTCTTAAACGTCCTTTTATATATATGAGTATAGTAAATAAAAAAAAAAAAACATTTATTTAAATAAATTTCAATTACAATTTATAATTAAAAATTATGTCTGCCAAATATCAAATATTAAAAGTATTTATGATTTCATTAAACAACTAGCTGGTACTCGCAACTTTGCTCGCGTAATTCTTATAATAAGATTGTACAATCCATTTCTTTA
The DNA here is from genome assembly GCA_963422695.1 of Xylophagus ater. NCBI lineage: Eukaryota > Metazoa > Arthropoda > Insecta > Diptera > Xylophagidae > Xylophagus > Xylophagus ater. The sequence goes on along the minus strand of OY730486.1, from coordinate 13,077,419 downwards.
GAAAAAATACTTTTTTTAGAGACATATTTCATCTTTTATATTGTCCCATTGAGAATATACACTTCTAGTTTCATGATGTTTTTTCTATTTTGGACCTCAAAAACCTCGCATCAAGAGGAGACATATTCTACCTTTTCAGTTGGCCTATGTCGAATGTACACTTCAAGTTTCATGAAAATCTGCTAATCATTGACCGAATTATTGACGTTTTTATAAAAATCACACATGTATCAAATTTTATTAAAATTGGTTCAGTAGTTTTTGGGTCTATGACAAGCCAACAAAACACATAGTTACGTATTTATTATACAATAAATAATATAAAAAGTTCACCAATGTTAGTATTCTACAGTTGCAAAGTTTTAAAAATAAAGCTCCCAATTTACAGGTTTTTCAATTTTCGGGGAGTAGCCCTAAATATGTTGAAAGTCAAATTACTCTTTACCTTCCCGTGAAAGTCCCGTTAAAATCGGTTCAACTGTTTCTAAGATTAGCCCGGACAAACAAACAGACAAAAATTTTATAAACCAGATTTAATATCTTGCAAATAAGCATAGGAATTTTTGAAAAGGCAGTTATTTCGAAATCACAGGAAATAAAAACCCTTCTTATCTCTTAAATAAAAATAATCTAACTGTTATGTCTCTATATTTTATCAGAACAACAGGATAGAATAATTTTAATCTTAAAAAGGAAAAGTTATATCTAAATTAGGTTTCCTAGAAACCAAAGTTATCATTCCAAAAGCATTCATATTATAAATTTCCTTCTGGTATTTCTAAACTACTGAATGCATTTAATGAGATAAAATTTCAACAGGAATGAATTTCGAATATATAAAGAAGTTTTACCTTTTCCTTAGTTCGAAATCGTACGTATTCCATAAAACTATGAACATTTTCAACAAGTTTTAACTATTTTCGAAATTATAGAACTTTTTCTTTCATATTTATAATTATAAACCATTTACTTTTTGGTACAAATGAAACAGTATTGAAGAAAAACTTATTATGAACGCATTTGAAGGCGGCTTTCCTCGTATATCCTAATACTTTGGAAATTGTAAAAAATCGTAGTACTCGTATCTGCAATAAAATGATTTTAAAATTAAAAAGTTTCTGGATTTTAGATGGGTGCACGTTTAAAAAGCTCTTCACGGTGTGGTCACTTAATAATTAAAACTTTTAAATTCGTTTTTTTCTTTCTGGTTCTTCATCTTTTTATATTCACGTTAAAGAAAAATTTTCCAATAAACATCTAACTAAGTTCTGTTCTACAATTTAAAATTCACAACTTGTCCATGACTCAATTACTTCTATGTTTGCATTTCTGTTAAGTACGGTAATATTTATTTAAAAAGAAAACTAAACGGCTAGAGATACCTCTGGACATCCACAACATATTTGAGTCGTGGTTTTAAGTACTTTATAACCCTGTATTTTCATCTAATTCCATAGAATGTTCTGTCACATGAACGTGGTTCGCCATTGAACCACCTCTCTAATCAATCAATCAATCAATCTATCAATTAAATCAGTGAAAGTAAATTAGTGACTGAAATGGAGAGCAGCCATGGCTGTTGTGATTAAAGACTAACGTGAAAGTACAATGAAATGTAATATGTGTTTCTTTGAAAAAGAAAATGTTATATAATCTTAATATAGATATAAAAGCGGTGAATGCACTGCGTCCGCTTCCATCTCCTCATCACAATATAACTTGGAAACGACTCGACCGATTCCAACCAAATTTGGTATATGCATGTATACCGATATAACTTAGAAAACTTAGTACTTTTTGAAAAAATCGGTCAAGGAGTTTTGGAGTTAGTACGTAGCACTTTTCCTGGCTATATTTTACACGTTTTGCTCAACCGATTTCAATGAAATTTAGTATATGTCACTGCACTAACAAATTTTGTCAGTAGATGACGGCAAGGGTATTAAACTTCGCTTACATCAGTGCCATACAAAAGCTGATAAAACTCAAAACGGACAGCGGGTGACTCTGTAGCCAAATCCTTATTTTCCACCCGATTTTGATTTTTGGAGTCCCATTGTATAACGAGCTATTATACGAGTATAGTTTATGATACATTAAATACCGTTTTCTTATTAAGTCAGTAAGAAACTCACAATGAAGAAAATAGAGTTTTGTTTGAATATTTAAACAATTCATATACTATATAAGGAATGGGTTAAATAATATTTTCAAAAATTCTTCATAGACTATTCTCGCATAAAATTTTCAAATTGTATTTACAGCAATCATATATCTTATATGATTCTAAATATTTACTTATATCTTTTCCTAGAAAATGAAATTAAATAATTTTAATATGAAAACCAAGATTTCCTAGTATTTTGTGTTTACAAATACAGTAACTTGTGGTTTAATACTTACCTTATTTTCCATTTTCTATTTAATTTTGAATAAAACATTTTCACACAATTTTCTATAAAATATGATAAATACAAGGAAAAATAGAAGAATATTTTCTAATATAATACTTCTTGTCAACTTCGTGTAAACAATTCCCTATTCTATATATTTTTGATTTGAAGCAAATTATTCAAGGATTAGGAGTTCTTCTATTTTACATTAATATACAAAAGGATTTTATGAATTTAACATTTACATTTATCCTTCTCTTGGAATTTTCAATTCTTTGAAAACATTTTTTGATATTTTCTTAATATTTTCAGATATTAAGCAAGAGAGTATATAATCATCTAATCGGGATTTCAAGATTTCTCACTTTACATAGAACGTGTTGGAATTAATATGTTGATATCGAACTTAACTATTACAGAGATTTTTATTTCAAGTAAAATTAAGTTACTTAAAAGAATTATTGTTAATTAATTGCCAAATCACAGTAAAATAACAGCTAATAACTTGTAATAGCGCTTTTACTGCTAAGATATATTGGAACAGCTCCACAGCAATTCATTTGGATCATGGAACTTCAAGGACAATAAAATAGTTTTTCTTAGATATTTTAGATTAAGATTAATATTATGATTATAAAACATTGTCTAGTCAAAATCGATCCAAAATATACAGCCCAAAAATAGATATGACTTGTTTTTCTTTCGAATAACTATCCAACTGGAACTTTTATCCTAAACATTCAAGGATATTTTCATTGATATGAATTTAAGGAAGTGCTAATTATGTATAATTAATCATAATTTGTTTTGTTTATGTAGAAATTCAAACAGAAAAGAAAAGTTATAACAAAATCATTATCAAATCCTTACAGTTTGAGTTTTTCATAGCCCGAAGTCGAATTATGTAAGATAATCTACATGGATAAGAATCGTAGAATGAGTTTAATCAATTAAAAAACACCTCCAGAGATTATAAAGAAGTGATGGAAATATTAACTATAATATTAATATTAATTAATTTAAAGACTTTGAATCGATTCAATACTAAGAATCAGTTGAAAATATACGTATAGTGTACACTATATGGATTGTTTCAATTTAGTTCGCAGCTTCGTCGGAAATTATAGATTTTCATATTGTACAATATAACACTACTTTAAAATACTACCATTTTCAACTTGTTTTAATTAGAACTAAAATGATGGTCAGTCTACATTTAGTAGCGTATCCCTTTACTTATATTTTAATAATACATATGTAAGAACTGAAAACCTTAAGAACTATATTTATACAATCCTAAAAGAGGTTATGCTGTAATACTAAATAGGATTACATTCTGTCAAACAATGACATGATTTGGTAAGCTGGAAGCAATATTATTCTTATAAGTACATATCGTTTGAACTACAAAACTTATTAGATGAATTCATGAATGCTTCTTAATCCTTCGTACCATATTATTAAGGTCAAATCTCAACCATATTGGTTAAGATATAGCACATATTCTACTGTAACCAAGAAGAATTTAAATTTAATCGATTGTGAAGAATCAAATTAGGTATTATAAGATGATTTCAATAAAATTATTTACAGAAGAATATTCCAATTTCAATATTCTGAAATTCAAAATAATTTCAAGGAAGTTTTTTTTTTTTGGTCTCTGTTTTGGCATAATTATGAAATTAATGTTAAAATGAAATATTTAATAAGGCCTTCCCCAACAATATAATATTTAATTAAATTGAATAAAATTAAAATTCTTCTGGTAAACCAAAACCGCAAACCAATTTTTAATTAATTTTCCGCGACAATGAATGAATATTTGAAATTGTGCCAATCTTTTTTCTATTCGAGTATTTTTTTTTTTTTGCAAATTGAATGACCTGAAAGGATTCTTTTTTTTTCTATATAATTTCTTTTAATTAGTCCGTCTTTTCTTTTCTGAAGAATAAAAAAATGAGAAAATAAGACCCAGAAAAATATTCCAGTAATTAAACTAGATTTTCTTATATGAATATAAATTCCATGTGATAACAAAATCAGTCGACTTTAATTACGTTCTAGTTTTGAATTTGTCAACTAATTGTAAGTTTCAACAGTCAATGCTTTGCTATCTTTGCTCGTTTTGTTAGATTGTAATTAAAAGTGAATGCAATAAAAAAAAATTCATATTAAATGGGATTAAATGAAAAGTTTTTCGATTTAACGGAAAATAAGCCTTCTAAAATTAAAAGCTTAAAAGGACTATTATATTTGGCTTGTCTCTATATGACTAATTTAATTATTATAATAATAATATTCTTTCATTTGCTTTATCAGCTAAATGAATATCAACAAAACCGTACAAATGTTAATTATTTACTCGCCACATATTTATAGCTCCTACACTATTATCTACCAATAAAATTTCAAAAAAGCAGCACTCAGAATCAAAGGATAAAGATTATGATAAGTTACCAAGAGTAGCAATGGCTGGCCAAAAACTGAAAACATTAATGATGACGAGAAAATCAAAGCATTGCTCGAATCCAATCGTCGTTTAATAGCATGAGTGCTCTTCGAAGTACAACATATCAAAATCGAGAGTTGAAAGTCATCAAACCATCAATTAGGTGTATCTAGAAGGGGTTGAGCTTCATCATGATAACGCTAGACTACATATAAGCTTAGTTACTCCAAAGTGTAACTATGATAAAGTCTGGAAAGCTCCTATCCTTACCGTACCGCCGTTTTTCAAATTTTGCCTGTTCTTTCTCAAACAATTTTCTATCCACTGCTGACATAGATAGAACTAAAAATTTTACGTACGGGTGAAAGAGACACATTATTTTAAAAAAACATCCCATTTCTCGCTTTTGGGTAATTTTAAAATGTAAACAATGAAACACAGGCAGAAATTCATATACAAATGCACACACACCAGAAAAAAAAAAATTTGGCGCATATTTTTTTTCTGGTATGTGTGGGAAATTTATAAGATTTGGTCCCATATTTTAGATTCGAAGGGTAATTCATAAGATTCCATCTGATTTTTAAGAACATTTCATTCTCTCTCTTGCTGATGGATTTTGCCTATGAAAAATATATGTACTCTTGCGTATTCTTTTCCCCGTTTACCACGTGCTTTTTCTGGCTACTTCGCTAGCTTTCCGGACTTTATCATTAATTACACTTTGGTTACTCATTAGAAATTGAGAGAGAGAGTGGTATGAAATTTTTGATGGATCTCTAGCATAGTCTTGACCTTCAGATTATGGTACTCTACAGAACTCTTTTAATATTACTATATAAATTTGAGTTGAATAGAAACTCATGAAAATGGTTTTTTTTTTAATTTTTCGCCCAGAAAGCCCAGAAGTTTTTCAATGGAATAAAAAAAATAGAAAAATAACAATACATCTTCGACATGGTCACTATATTTATTAATAATGTTTTTCTTCCCCATTTGACTTTTGCCTCAGTAAACATGAACTGAAGAGCCTCTTATATAATTCCTAATAATCAATGTTTTTATTATGTATTAATTTTTTTAGGCTCGGTTTGAGCTGTTACTGTTACTGTTAAAGCAGTCGGCTTTCATTTACACTAAAAAAAAGAAACCCAATGCACTTTTGGACCATTCCAATATTATAGATAGTCGCACAGCTACCAAATTGCTCGAAATTCCTTTTAGATAAAAGAATTTTCTAAAATCATTTATTCAATGAAATAAATTCTACAATATGTAATATGATAATTATAAATGTATGTTTTTATGATAAATTTCAATTATCAAAATATAGCTACCAAAACATATTCACTTTCTAATTTCATCAAGTTCAAAGAATTAACAGAAATTCGTACCGGTTTATCCCAAATAAACTTGAAATTAAAGATTAAAGATATGTAAGTATATTCATAATGTGTGTATTTAAAAATATAAAAGGCCAAAATCATCCAACAACCATCATTTTATATTACTCCCTTTTTGTTTCAAAAATTAATTTGATTTCATTCGTCTAGAAAGCTAATTTTTGGTTTTAGTCTTTTTTTTTTTACTTGAATTTTAAATACTTTTCAGATTTCATATATAGTGAAAGCTTTATCCCTAGGATATCATATAAATATAAATATATTTTGGGGCTAGAAACTCATTTGTATCACCCCTTTTTTTCTCTCATCTTTTTTTTGTCTTTTAGGTGACCTTTTTATACAACGAAATAACATAAATATTCCACCTTGTTTTTTTTTGGGGGGGGGAGGAACCTGCATTTTAAAGAGAACAGAAGAAAAATTAAAAGGAAAAACACATAGTATACTAAAAAGATGAGAAAAATTTATTTTTGAAGTACCTAATTAGAAAATTAATTGAGTAGAGCAGGATGTTCAGTGGGTGGAAAGTACAGAAAAAAAAGTTAAGCGAACAAGAAGAACAACAACAAAACAACAAAATCTCGAGCTTATGAAAACATTTTTACACATAATTCCTTTTGAATATTATGACTCTGTTAAACATTTTACGGAAAAAAGGCTCAAAATGAGAATCAGGGGAGCATAATCGACAGGTACTGTACGGTAATTTTAAATCATGAATATTTAAGATAATATACAAAATGGACATAGGGTTTCTGAAATATATACTTTTAACCCAAATGTAAAAATATTATTTTATTATGGTTATGTAGTTATTGTGTTGATTCTTTTTTTTTTATGAATTTACATATATTTTGCTAGATTTTCACAGAAAATCCTATTTTCATTTGGCAATTCTAGTAGAAAAAAAAATTTGCATTTTATTATACAAATTATGTTAAGCATAAAACCGAAGATAAAATAATATTTAATTATATAAATACTGAGATCTCTATCATAGATTTCGGCTTTCGGCAATTTTCTTCAATATACAAATTTTTAATCAGATCCTTTTTCAGATTTAGTGAACTGAACTTTATTTTAAAAGATAGTACATATAACGAAAATAGCGCATTTTTATATTAAAGTAGAACTAGTAAATTGTTGTCGAAATATAAAGAAAGAAATATAATTAAATCTATATAGTTCATAATATTTAACAGTACGATAAAAAAGAAAATAAATCTAGAAATCGTAATTTCGATGTCGGTCTCATTTCTTTACCGCCTGAGAATAGGCAATTTATATTTAATCTAGTGCAAATAACGAGATTACTATAATTGTATGGTATGTTTCACTTGCCTTGTGAGGGGAGCGCGATTGAACAGATGTGTGGCCAGATTTCTACATTTTATCAGTCCCAGGATGGAATTAGTATTAAATATTGATGAAATCTGTTGGTACCTTTCAATTATTTTCACGACCCCATTTTTCATCACTAGATTTTTTGCGACTACATGTATTAAATATGAAAAAATAAAAAGTGTTATTATTTATAACGAAAAACGACGCAACAATATTGTACGTTTGTGAGATAAGTATTTGACTTTCATTTTCGCGATTTTCACGACCTCATTGGGGATTGCGATGCATAGTTTAAGACCCGATGATCTCGATGTATCTGCTTTACTAAAATTTTACAAATAGTTATGAATAGCTTCGATAAGTACATATAATATCAAATACAATAGGCTTGCAAAAGTTTGTTTCATTGGCTATTTTAGATAATACACATTTTTATACTTGTACCATAAATATTAGTTCCAGTGGAAAACGGTATAGCAGAAATTCTGATTTGATAATCGTAACTTAAGAAAACGCACTAGAATCGACCTTGTAATAAATAGACTTTTTATAATTGGAATCTAAGCTTTTCGCTTTAAAATTTTGTTTATCAACCAAAGTACATACTTGTACTTGAAAAATTTTATACACTTTTTTACATTATTATTATATTAATAAGATTTTCTTTATACTCGCATATGCATTTTCTTTTCATATTTCGAAGACATGAAAATACTCAATATTGTGAATTATATTTGGAGGACGATGCAAAGAAAAAAAGTATATACATATGTTATTTCGTCAAGGATATTAAATCTGGGGTTCAGGTGTTTGAGTTTTTCTCAACATAAAAATTCTTTCATATATCATGCATGATATTTTCTTGCAATCCTTTTTATTTTTCATTTTTTTTTTCTTCATACTCGTACATCCTTTTCTTTATTATTATTCATTTTTCTATCATTTTTATTTTCAGATTTTGTCATCTTATTTGGATTTTTTATAGTTGAGTTGTGTAACACGAAATGGTTGGTTGACTTTCTTATATACAAATAATAATGTGTTTTCTTCGAAAATATGAATTTTGAAATGCACTGAAATTTGAATAGTAATTACTTTTATATTTATGATATTTGAAATTTTTATGAAAAGAATATTTCCTTTTCCAATAGAGAAAAAAATTATACTATATGAGCAAATAGATTTTCTTAATCTAAAATCATAATGAAAGAAGTCGCGTCATATTTTTATATTTAATGACATATTTCATGATATTCTAAAAGAAAAAAAAAACAGGAATCTTCTTTAATATTTAGAACAGTGGAAAATATCACTTCGGGTATGGGTCAACTGTTTTATTAATTTAGTTCAAGATTTTATATCAAGTGAAGAATTGAAATAAAATTTAATTTTTTAAGTTATATTTAGTTTTAAAGGAATTTTTTGCGCAGAATTTAATTCTATATTAAAAATTATTTATACATTTGTTCAATAGAAGCAGGCGAAGAGGATATGAATATGTGGATATGAAGTAGAAGTGGATGTGAATATAAAATCAAAAAAAAAATATTCCAATTTGTTGAGAATTTATCGATTGTCGGTTTATCAGTTTCTCTTCAAACCAAGTCAGGACATTTAACTCCTTTCCATATATGCAGAATTAAATAAGCGTTGAGTTAAAATTAGGTTAGTAAACATAATGCTCCATGACTTGGATTGAATGAGAAACTCAATGTTCCATAACACTAAAAGAAGAAATTTGGAAATCGACTAGTTGTTGATAATAGAATTAGGTTCTAGCATATATAAAATTAGAAATTGGAAACAGTTACCATAATTTACCATACATTTACTCTCCAAGACCATTTTAGAAGTTAGATCTAAAATTTTATGAAAATTATTGGACGATTGTGGTCATTGTAAGAGGACATTACTTCTTGAACAGATACCTCTGAAGTTTACCAGAACAAAAAGTGTTCCATTGGATGTATTAAAAAGGAGAACTTGACCTATCTGGATCGCACCAGTATGATGCCTTTCATCAGACATCTAAACCGGCTTCTGAAAGCTGCTTTAGAACCTATCAAAGAAACGTTGCAATGAGTTATTTTTGATCTATGATTGTCCTATTTAATACAATTGATGGTATATATTTACTGGACCTTGTAAATTACGTATTACCATTAGAAATTCAGATGTAGAATTTTATTCTACGGAATATAATAGAAGAATTTTCATTTTTCATTGAACAAAATTATGTTCAAAAAATCTGTTGAAATTTTAAAGAAATTTTTCGTCTTTGGATTAAAATAAATGTGAAATTTCTTTTAAATATTTTCCTTTTTAATGTTTCAATAAATTTTCTGTTAAATGATTAAAAAAATACCGAACTTTTTTTTTTCGTTCGTTCATTTACAAAATAAAAATCCTCGTTTCTTATTTTTGTAGTCGAAACAATTTGTAAGCAGTTTAACAATTTCCTATGTTTTCCAACAAATAATGAAATCTTTGTTCAAATAAAAAATATAAAAACTAAGCCCTATATATATATATATATATATAATGTTAAGGAAACGGAAGGAAGGAAAAGGATATCCCCTTAGTGTTTCGAATCGTTTTTTTTTTCTTTTCTTTACTGTATTGTGTCTTTCATGTTGGTATGCTTTTAATTTCAATTAGATTCCAGAAGGAAATTGAAAGGACATCTTCGACAGAATAAAGATAAAATTAAGGAGGAGATCGTATGCATTACGTAGGCCCAAACTAAAAAAGAAGAAAAATACTACCCACTCCAACTGAACTAACCATGGCGGGTTTCGTAGAATAAAATTCCATTTAGTTTTGTCGCTCTTTTTCCATAATATACACATTTAACATTGTTATCCTTGTTTATTTTTATGTTTGTTGATTTTTTTTTGTTCATCTTCTATTTGTTTGTTGTTCTTTGTGTATATATATATATGTTCCTTCAAATTAATTAATTAATTAATTTTTAGCATCCGGAGAGGCGTTTCACTAGACAGCTAAGAGATTTTGGGAACTGATTTAGAAACGTAATGAAGTAAATTGTCCTAAACGAAAATGGGTCGTTTTTGCCTCCTTACTTCATATTAAACATTATAATATAAGAATGAAGACTTTTGTTTAGGGTTTTTTCTTTTTTCTTCCTTTTTTTTGTTCCAAATGGGTGTTCGTATTTTGTTTTATGGAAAAAAGTCTAAGAAAAAGCAAAAAGTTTTAGTCATAGAGAACTAAGGGCAGAAATATTTTCGTGTATTGGAAGGTTTTTATAAAAAGGAACATAAGGAAATAAACAAGAATAGGCAACAACACCAAACAGGAAAAAAAAGGGATACATAAAAGGATAACATAACAAAATAAGAGAACCTATCCTGATTACGCAAATTGACCACTCACTCTCGTTAAGATAAATTCTAACCCATTGTTTCAATAATTTTGGTCCAACAGAGATACTTTAGTATGGTCCAAATCGCCTGTACTTTTAGGGGTGGAATTGTTTTCTTTTTTTTCTACTTCTTCTTCTTCTGGTGTTTTTACTTTCTTAAAGTTGATATTTTTTGTGTGTGTTGATTCTAAACAACAGCAGAATTTTCATAAGAAAAATTCACCGCAGTTATATCTAATAAATATCAAAATATATCAAGATGTACATCACGAACACACAGATAAACCCAAGAGGAGAATTAAGTATAGAAGAATCGCCCTGAGCCTCTTTCCAATATGAAGTAAGATGATGCTTTTTTTTCTTCGTTATCAATGATTACTATCTTCTTCTTTTAGCAGAAAGGAGGAAAAAAAAAAAAAAAAACTTTTTCTTGTGTAATATGCTTAACTTTGCAAGGATGAACTTAAAGATTCTTAACTTTCCTTTACTTCTGTGTCCATCTTTATCTTAGAAATGAAATTTTTAGGAAAATGTTGAATTAAGAATAACACAATGTGTATATATTCTCATTTTCGGATAAACTTTAACCGAAAGAATTCAATATATATATATATATATATTGAAAGAAACGTACATACTAGGATATGTGGATAAAACATTTTTTGTATACATTTTGTAGTGTGTACATTTGCTTTAGGGGTTTGGCAACAACATTACATTTCTTCCCTTTACTTCTTTTTTCTTCCTTTTTCATTTGGGGTTTTGTGTAGAAAAGTAATTTGAGAACGAAGCGAATTTTTGTATTCTATCGACAGAATATTTTACTATGGATTCATACGAATAAATACAATCCTATATAGAAGTTATCATTTATATACGTATATAAGAATATTTGTATAGATTTCTATGTAATATAGGCGGTTTTTTTTTTTTTTTTTTTTTTAGTTTCGTATGAATTTCATGTCGTGTTACGGACATGTTCAACCATAGGCAACTACTGGAATACTAATTTTCCTGAAACCGAAAATTCTCTCTCCCATGAAAACATGTTTTCTTTTCCATTTTGTTGTTGTTTTATTCACCGTTAACTATATTTTCCATTTACCACCAATTCAGTTATCTATTTTCCCAAAAAGAAGAAGAAGAAAAAAAGAAAACATTTCATCCACGAATAACGAACATTTTGGTTAATTTTATGAATTTGTAACATATTTATGGAATTTGTTGAAACTTTTTTAAAATTATGAAATTCGAAATTTTTTTAAATATATAAAAAAAAAAATAGAAATTTTTTGGATTAAAAACAAGCAGAACCTGTTCAATAAAAAAGTTTTGTAGGAAATACGGGAAAAATGTACGAAACCTAGAGTTGAATCGGAGACTGTTAGCAATATCTGGTACTAAACAACTAGTATTAAAGGTCCTTTATACTGAGACTTGGCTATGTACATTATAATCACAATATATGATTTATGAGGATTAGTACATTTCCGTAAGTTCAGCTAGGTTTGGATCTTGCCATTATAATTGGGCCTGAAACGACAGTCACTGTTTTTCGTCATTCTATTCTATTATTTATGCAACAAATATAAGTGATATTTTTAACTAAAGTATTAATTTGAATTATTAAATATTTAAAATTAATACGGTTTATAAATGGGTGTGTGAGAACAGGTGAAAATCTAACTTGATTAAATGGTTTCCAATATCCGTAATCGTAGTAGTATTTTTTATATGCCACGAAAGGACACAGAAAATTAGGTTCTATATTAGGTCTATATTGGCCTAAATTTATTTATACTACACATAAATACACAGTGTGATATCTACGTGGAAGGCGGGTTCATTGGTCTCTAAACGAGTGGTACAGGAAGATAGGAAGACTATATGACTACTATCGTAGAGGTTGCATATGGGATGACTAAGCAACAAAATAACCGAAGAGGAAATCCTCGTGTCAATCATCTTTTAGATTAGCTACCAAGACTGTAAACTTATCATTTAAAAGCTAAATATAACATTTTACTAACTCTGGCTTACAGAATTGGTTAACAAGATAGACAGTCGCAGGATAGTGACAAAATACTTCATATATGTAATATGCCTTTAAAATGTTTTAGGTGAAATTTAAAATGAGCTTCTGCTAAAATGCAATAAATAGTATTTTTGAAATTAATTCTCTAGACAGATCTCTGAATTTAATTACAATAATTATTTTTTAATGATACTTCTGGATGACCCATGACACATCTTCTTTTTTTCACAATCATCATTATTGTTGTTATTCCAAAAGGTTCAAAAAATTACTATTTCGCTTATAATTTTCAAAATAGAATGTTTATTCTTTTTAATTCAATAATATTAATTTTTTTAAATTGTGTTTTAGTAAATTTTCAGGAATTTTTAGAATAATAAACATTTTCTCTTCTTTCAAGTTTATGTGAAAGAAGAAAACATGTCAAAACCAGATGAAATTTTTAAAATGTTCAAATGTAGACGGCCCTGTAAACAGTGTGAGGCAAAAATATGGGACTCCTTCACAATTTGATTTGATAATTAAAACAATAATGAAGCTTGAAAAAGATACTTAAAATTGATCATTATTACGTAAATAAAGGTCGTTATCGAGTTTTAATGACCGATTGGGCAATAAGGTCATTAAAGTCGGAGACCTGTCTAGGATATTACATAAATTCTGTTCTAGTTAATAGGTATTTTCAAAAATTAACATTGGTATAAGATTTATATAAAAATTATTTAACTATCACATAATTTTTAGATATGTTGAAAAATCATAAATTTTTTATGTGAAATTATGTTTTTCTTTTAAATGTTCTTATATCTTATGAAATATTTATTTCAATTCTGACTTTCGACTTTTTATAAGAAGTTATTCTTGATTCGCAGACAAATTCATTTATTTATCGATAGAAGTTTTCATCGAACACCCTTGAAATAAAAGAAAATAAGAAAATCCAGATACATATGATATACATAGGTATATATAGACGTATATGTCTGTTTGCATTCTATCTAATTAATTATCTGGATAACAAATTAATAATAAATTAATTGTTTGTAACCTAATCACATTGTAAATGAACCTAAAACATCTCATGAATTATTAAAATTGTATTTATTAGGAATTAATTGGATATATTTTGAGAGTATATTTTTGAAATAATTTGTTATTACATAATTTTCAATGAGTTATTTCTATGGTCTAGGCTTGGAAAACTTTTGTATGATGAAAATGACAAAATTTATTTGAGTTTCAATAGATCTATTCCGAGTTGTTATTAGTTGAAGTAGAAAATCCATTGAGTAAATAAAATAGGTCATACAAAAATCTAACTTTTTTTTATCAGATTTTGGAGTAATTAGCTTTGATTTTTTATTGACATCAAGTGACCAGAAATTGTCAATTCGGATTCGCTAGACTTAAAAAGATGGGTTTCCGGTTGCCAGTTAAATTATGGCCTCCCTAATATGTATATGGCTTTGAAGAGTGTTATCCTTTTAAACAACTAAATGTCAAATAAGATTTACTAAACCCAGCATTTCCTATTTTTGACCATTTTATGAACGAATTTATTTTATAGATTTAAGAACATGTTATTGAAGTGAAACACTTCCATGGGGGCGACTAGCAAAAATTATGTCACGATTTTCTGTGACGAAACGTTACATTACAAAAAATCTCATTATATCGACGTCCTCGATGATTAAAATGTTCGATAATGTTGTGGAGGTTATAATGAGGATTATTTCTGTCAAAGACCCAATAGTTCTATCTTCCACCATTTCGGCGCTGTATTAAAAAAAAGCTTCTGTTTCTCTTTTACAGTATGGCCAAAAGCACACTTCCTTTTTTTTTATGTTGCTTCATTTTGATTTTTAATAGAATAAAATGAATGAGTAGTAAAATGTAGGTTCGTTTTTTAAAATCCTTATTCAATTCACTAAAAATACTTGTATAAATACTTGAGGGTTCTGTCGATCAAGAATCGATGAAAACGTAATTCATTGAAATATCATTTTAGTACTTCTCATTGCCTACGTTCGATTAGCCTACAAAAAGGTTCACCTTTAATCTATCAAATTGAATAAAATATGACAGAACTTGTAATCTATATTTTATGTGAATCTAATCCGTAGTCGTTCGTCATATCTTTAACAAATATTTATGAATCTCTAATCAAAATTTTCCAATTCTCTAATTTATTTTAGAAATTTGAATACAAAATCTGTTTCCTTTTTATATACGAATTAAAACTTTATTAAAAGTTGCTATTTTATAATCAAAACGAAGTAGACGTATAGAAATTGACAATGATTCTATTCTATATAAAACCGCAAAGGATCTTTATCCGGGAAAAAACTTCCGATAACTTATTTAAAGTTATTTAATAAATAGTCAAGTCAATTAAACTTTAAATAGACTTTAGGAAGTTTTGTGTTTGTGTTTTTTTTTATATTGAAAATTGTATTAGTTAAAATTTGAGAAAATAATCTATGAATAAATGAATTTCAATTGATTACCATTTTGATATAAAGACTGTTATCAAATGATGTAAACGATTGAATTTTCCTATAGAAAGCAGCTAGATATAGTACATTCTTATTCCATAGATAAATATGTCAAACAGGCCAATTATATAAAACGTTTTTCACATATTTTTTCTTAAAAGTTCAAATTAATATTCTAAAATTGTTAGGTAAAAATCTTTATCAGATTAATTGATTTAATATAGATAAAAATCTAGATATATGGTAATAAGTAACCCATATTTTTGAGTGAAACCATTTCTTCATTAATGTTTGTTAAATTCCTTAATCTAAATCAAATTGAATTTAAATGAAGCAGTTCATCAGAGAACAACATATATCGTTTTGAACTTGTTATGTTTACTTGTGTTCAATGAATAATGTTTAAAAGCATACTTATTAAATCATATAAATATCTACAAGACCTACATAATATAGATTTTGAAGTTACACATTAAATTTAGTCTATATGGATATTTAGTTCTATTTACATAAGAACCATCATCATCATCATTATTATCTTCCTGTCTTAACATTGCTTACAGAACAAACATAAAATTGATGGTAATAGTGCGGTGACGGTGTAACTATATATTATTATTATTATTATTTATATAGAGAACTACAATCTTGGTTTTATCTATAAGATTATACTTGTATATGGAATACGAATTATATAGAACTTACATCAACTTTTATTTATTCTACTTTGATAGATACAAATGATATTTTCATCACATAGATATACATCTATATATATATATATAGGAATCTTGTAATTTAGTTTTTCCTTACGGTAATCCTAATTAAGACGCATTCCTAAGCCGAAATTGTTAATTAAAGTCACGAAATTCATGTCGTCGTCTTCTTCAGTTTTCTTGGAAGTCAAAATGCCATTCCATTTGCTATTTTAATATCTTTTCTGTTTTACAAGATTTTATGGTGAAAATGATATTTTTCGTTTGATGTGAAAATGAGAAAAATGGAAAGATGTTTATTGTCTGTAAAAGAGGAAAGAAAAAAAAAAAAAAAAAAGAACTAAAAATATATACGTACTTTTTCTTTTCTTACAGAAATTGTTTTACGAAAAATATATAGAACCAATTTACAATATAAATCGATTAAAATTCAATGTGTTAAATTAACGTCACGTTTAAGGCAAATTAGAATTTATTCTTATACTTAAATACCACTTTATACTTTCTTATACTCGATGTATATTATAATTATATAAGGATTTTAATGCATCAATGACAACCCTTAATTTTGGTGTTATATTTATCAATGCTTTTCTGGTTAGAGCGGAGAAATTCATGTTCATGAGACGATAATCGTTCTTGGACAAATATTAATATAACACTTGAAGGGCTTTACCATCGAGGCACATTAACTGGAGATTCCATTTCTATCGTTTTCATACAAAATTATGCTGGAGAAATGGTCACTGTTTTATCTTCTCGCTCGCTTACTCCAAACGATTCGAGATTAAGTTTTCCAGGTTTCGGAGATAAGAACTCGCGATTCAACAATTGAGATATAATAATTTAACTGGGTTTTATTTCAGTTAGCATGTAAAGTCTGTGTTCTTTTGGTTTTCCATATATTTAAGGCCAGTTTTCATCTTCTCCTCTGTCGGCACACTTGAGATAGAATAATATTATCTCCACTAATATATTGTATTTTTATGCTTTCACCTCACTTCGAAGAAAATGGAGTAAAACTAAAACGTATTAAAATTGTCAACAAAAATAATAACAACAAAATTCAATAATTCAAACTCCTCCTTTACATACAAAGCGTCAATATATAGACGAATTTGCTGACCAATTTTCATAAAATTTGGCTAAACAACCCTAAATATAATAAAGCAAAGATTTTATTAAGTTTTCAGCGGAAATTAAAAACTTGAAATATGTAATTTTTGTAAATTTCCATTATTTTTATGTCTGCAAAATTTTCGGGACACGTATACGAATAAATTGTCTAAATTAATGAAAAATTTAAACTTCAAAAATTATGTATAAGAAAGTTGAACAGTTTTGCTATACCAATTATTTTAACTAAACCTAAAAACTGTCATTCCGATGAAATTAAATTGTGTTTGAATAAAATTCCAAAATTGTTTGAATTTATTTTGAAAATGAAAATTGAATGAAATACTTTCCAAAAAATTTTTCCCAAAATCGTTACAAAAATGAAAATACTTGTGATTCGATAATTCGAGCCTATCATATCATAAATATTCTGTAAAATCCGTAATTTTTAAAATAACATTTTTTATCAAATTATTTTAGTAATTTAATTTTGAGATCGCTTAAAGCAATTTTCCGAAAATATGGTATGTCAATTTTAATGTTATCTGAAAATTTTTTGGAAACTTTATAATATTGTCACGTTTTGTTATTTAGTTTGTAAATTATTAATTTTAATTTTGAAACTGTATTTAATGGATTAATTTCATCACAGATCGATAGGCTCTTTCGTTTTGGTGACATTCTTCGAAAACAGAACATTTTGAATTCAAAATAATTTTGTAATTGATGAAATTTGAAAGGAAAGAAAATGATGTAGTTATAGCAATATAGATAGAGCCGTGGCTAGTCACTAAATATTTCATCTTTCTATTATAATCACTTAAAAATTTAATAGTATTCCTAAGAAAGTGGAAACCATCTGTAATAGAAAAAGATTTAAATAAATAATTAAACTATTCAATTGAATTAATACGAAAAAAAAACATATGCTAATATTTGAATAGGAAAATTCGCCAACATGAAGTTTAAAAATCAGAAGATCCAAGAAAAACAAGAAAAACAATGTGTCCTTAGAGAGCATGTTAAAATTTTACACACCGTACTTCAATAGCATATTAAAGGAGAACTCGAACATATTTTCTTGACAACTGAGCGTTCTTCTTAAGGATATTGTAGGTATTTTGTCCTAGTCAAATATTCCGTAAACTATATTTTCTATTGTTATAATGAAAGTTTATTTTGTTTCTGAATAAACTTTCACTATAACATAACATAACATAACATAACATAACATAACGTAACATATCAAAACATAACATAACATAACATAACATAACATAACATAACATAACATAACATAACATAACATAACATAACATAACATAACATAACATATCAAAACATAACATAACATAACATAACATAACATAACATAACATAACATAACATAACATAACATAACATAATATAACAAAACAAATCATAACATAACATAACATAACATAACATAACATAACATAACATAACAAAACATAACGTAACATAACATAACATAACATAACATAACATAACATAACATAACATAACATAACATAACATAACATAACATAACATAACATAACATATCAAAACATAACATAACATAACATAACATAACATAACATAACATAACATAACATAACATAACATAACAAAACAAATCATAACATAACATAACATAACATAACATAGCATAACATAACATAACATAAGTCTTTTAGTTTTAGACAATTAATTCTATCTTCAAATTAAAACTTTTCATTGAATATTCTTTAAATTATATCAGAACCATTACAACAGTAAAAATTTCATTTAATCCAAGATAAAAGCTTATATATAGTATTATTTTTTTGAGTTGGGAAATCATATTGGTAAATGCATAGAGTCAAAGAACAAACTAACATTCATTTTAAAAAATATAAAAGAATGTAAATAACTGTCGATTAAATCTCAAGAAAATTTTTTGTGTAATATTCTGTCTGTCTTTAAATGGAATTTTTGAATTAAATCTTTTGAATAACAAAATTTCTATCTACACATATATATATGTATATATATTTTATGTAGAGATAATCCTTATGAACTAAGTACATAGTATACTCCGCATTTTTCCAGTGGTTGTGAATTTTATTCTACAGTAGGTCATATTTTAAATTTTTGAATTATAACAATGTAAAAGAATTAGTCAACTAAAGTCTAACTTCTTAAGACTCTTCTTAACATATATATCTAACTCCAGGAGCATTCAAACTTGTTATCCTTTAAACTAACGTTAATTGGAACAAACCCAAAGATACGTATCTACTATTCTGATGAAGCTCATTGAAAAATTTCCGACGCATTCCGAGAGCTATCCATGTTAGTACTGTAGTATAGATATTGTGGAATTGTATAGATTCGAATGAATTTAATAATACAATATACCTCCGCATATTTCATCCAATACTTCCAATATTCTCGAAACAAATTAAAATTTGGCTAGAGATCAAAAAACGGTTCTCGACCACTGCGCTAAATTTTTACAAAAACTTGGAATCAAAAATAAAAAACAACAACAAAAAATCTATACAATTCTACAATTTCTATAAAACCATACGCGAATTTATCCAATCAAAATGGATATTTCCCATTGGCAACGAGACAATTCAATCTGCGACATTATGGAATTTATATTAAAAAAAAACCTCTTCCAATGGCTAACATTAAAATATAGGCATTTACGAAAGGAACCACTTCCTAACCCAAAAAGAAAAGCTTTCATTTTTTTTTTGCCCGTTTTTCTCTGAAAACGACTGATAATTTACTCAAGACAAAAAGATGATTTGCATAATGACGTTTTCATGGAAAAATTCTTCTCCTTTAAAAAAGAAAAATCGGAAAATTGAAGAAAGCCTATTTATTTAGAAAAATTTTATAGGATAAAAAAATTTTTTTCTTTTTCCTTTTTCTTCCTTTTTTTTCTTCAAGTGAACAATGACTAAAGTTCTGTAGCACGTTATTTCCGAAGATATTTTCAGCTCTTCTCGTTTTTATTCTTATGGAAAATGCAACAATTGGAAATATGTAAAAGGCTTTAAATCTATAAGAATGTAAGAAAATCATGAATTTATATATTTTTAAAGTTTTAAAAGAATCCAAAAAAAAGAAGAAGAAAACACATTATCAAAACTTATCGTATATTAATTTTGAAATATCGATTATTTTTGATAAAAATATTGATAATGATAATGATGATTTGAGATTTATCTAAATATTACTACTTCCGACATAAATAAGATTACTTTTTTTTTTCTTCATTTATTGCCTATAAATACCTTCATTCCTTTTAGATTTCTATTTATTACTTAGATATGGAAATTCGATTCTTTAGAATAGGTGGTACTGTGGTAAATATTCTTGATCGAAAAAATTTATATTTTTTTCTTCAATTTCCGAAGAAAATATTATTTTCCTTAAAAATTGTATAAAATCTGAAAAATATAATAAACATAATTCATGAGGTAAATCCTACTTAAATGTTGTATAAATACTGATATTAATTCGGAATGTGTTTGTATTTCCTTTTATTTTATATCTTAAATACTTTTAAACCTGAAAGGATTTTCTCGAAATGAAGAAAATTACCATTATTATATATTTATGTGAAAAATTCGATGATATTTACTTTCTTTATACATTAAGAGACAATAAATTGTATTTATGAAAGGAATAAAATTTATATATAACCGTGTTCCAATCGATTCTCCGCCTACCTTGAATAAATTATAGATTTCGTAGGACAATAGCTCCTGTAAAACTCTAATATTTCTTCTAAAATGAATTTGAAATTCTATCACTTAGTTTATGAAAAAACTTATTTACGCCGCGAAATTCAATTTTATTCATATTTGAAGTTTTTCTCAGATTTGATGGGTTTCTTCGATGGAATCTGAATTAACATTGATGCAACTAGACTGCATATGGGATAGATATCCTCAAAAAAAGTTACACAATCAAATTTTGGGTATTTGTTATTCTCATCTCTCTAAAGTAGCAAACATTCTGTACAGTTTTTGGGCTCACTGCGTATACATTTTGTCACTACATCAGTGAAAAATCTGAAAGGAACTAAATACCATATATAATCCGGCCGGACATATATATATAAAGCCCATTTAGCAATTTTAATGGAATTTAAAATATATAATGGTCATACTTTATTTCGATTTGAAATTGTATTGGACAAAGCTCGGCTTAAGGAAATGGAAGCTTCAAAGACTGAATTATACCATCCATGTGTTTTTCTTTCGTTTTTAGATTTGAATTGAGCAGATAGAAAACAATTTGATTAAAATTGGTTATATACGTTAGCCGTATAAATATATATGATTTGATCTTGAATTAAAATGAAATTGATCTATGGAAAGTGTAGAAGAAAATAGTTAAAGAGTAAAATTGGCCTCCCCTTAACATATTACCTTCCTTTGTAAGGGTTTGTTTATTGGATATAATGCCAATATATAATAAAATTTGATTCATAAAACATGTATTCGTTTTCAATGATCCTATATATGCAAATCTTATAAATCTACATAATACTTACAATTTGCTTAAGAAAACCCGGACAAGAACTTTTGAAAATCTTTTAAGTATTTAACACATTTAAAAAAAGATAATATAATATAAAAAATAAATAAGAAATAAAAAACACGGATTTATGTGAAAGCTTTTCCGGTTTTTCTTTTTCCTCCTGTTTTTTTTTTTTTTAGGAATATCTCATGGGTTTTCCTATAACGACAGATAAGTTGAAGGGGCTATCCATTGAGGCAAATCGTAAATACAAATCAAATAAATCTGCTGAAGAAAAACTCTCTTTTGCTCTGATTCGAAGAATCAACAAAATATTGGTAAAAAAAAAGAAAACTGAAAATCTTGAAAAGGGTTTTCTTTTTTTTTTCTTCTGCTTCTTATTACTTTTCCAAAGTCAAAATGGCAACAACAACCAAAATACAAGAAAACCTCCTAAAGGAAGACGTATATCAATAAATTTTCCGCAACTGTCAAACACCAAATACAGTGTTTTCCTTTTGTGCTTTTCACAGCCAAATTTTCTTTTTTTTTGCTTTTAGATTATCGGTATTTTGGTTATGTTAATACTAAACCCACCGTAAAAAAAGAAAAACTTTTTTATATTTATCAAAAAAAATCAAATATGATGACTTTGTTATAATATTTTTATGCCTTAAGATCCTTTATTTTGTTTTTGGAAATTTTTGGTCTTTTGGGGAAATATCTTTAAGCCTTTTTCTTTGGCTGAAAAGTTAAAACAAACGCCATCATATATCAAAAATCATAAAATGATTAATTTAAACGTTTCAAATGGAAAATTATTTTTGGGGTTGAATTGGACTCTATTAGAATATTATTTATATATACCACTTCTCTCTTTTATAAAGTATTCAATTCTATTCATTTATATACGCACAAATATCCACCCTGGGAAAATTTTACTTGGAAAAACATTTTCCACGAGAAAATTTTGTAAAATGAAAAACAAATCACTAGCTATTAATTTTCTGAGGTCGTTTCGATTAATTATGTTTTATGAAAGGTGTGAAACCGATTAATTCAACCACTGAAGTTCATTTATAATTTTAATGAGTTATTATGATCTCAGGTTAATGTCCAATAATCAAACTGGAGAATATTGATTGATACACGAATATTATGTATAGTAGTTGAGAAATTGGAAATCTTTTTAGAATTTGTGACCTTTTATTTATAATTAAAATAAAATATTGAAAGGTATCTAATTAACACTGAATAAAATGGAAATGGAGTTTTATATAAAAGGAGAAAACTTTGTTAGGAAGTTAAAATTTTAATTAGTTGTTTTTTTTTATAATGGAAAAAAGAAAAGGGTGGATCTAACTTGATGAGGAACTTATTAAAAATTTATAAAATTTGAATTTCGAAAAAAATTTTGTCAGGAAAAGATGATCGTGAAAGTTTATTTAGACCCATTAAGAAACTGATTAAATTTTAAAACTATCAAAAACGACAAAAAAATTCCAGGATTAGTATTCAGTTTAAAAGGGAATTATTAAATGATCTTCTAAGACTTATTTGATATTTCAAAGCATTAGGGAAGTGCCTTGTACGTCCCTCTAAAGTTTCCAAGTTACTTCGCGCTTCGTAATATAAAGTAAGTATTGCGGTTAGACGAAAACTATTTTGTTTTGAGGTAGAAAATGCTATACTTGGAAACAATAATAGACGTGTGTTTTTTGAAATTTCTTCTTGAAATCTACTGGACTACCCTAGAAAAGAATGTTTAAAATCAGCTAAGATTCAAAAAAAAAATATAAACTTACGTTAGTGCCATCTATATTTCAAATATAATATTGAATAAGTCTGGTAAAAATAAACAACGATAAATAATATTACTTAAATAAGCCGGTATTAAATGTATAGTAATCGTCCTGATTTTTCCCAAAAATACACATCTAATATTCATCTCGAATTCAGGTTCATCTTGTAATAGAGCTGTGTTACAAAAATTAAAGAGAGTGATGCAATACATATATGAATTCAATGTATTCAAAACATCAGCAATTCTTCACTGTATGTCATTATGAAGGGTCCACACAAAACTTTATTAATTCGAAATATGTACCAACTCATTCCGTGATAATCGCTTCCCTGCTGATAATTTATTATTTTATTTAATGTAATTTTGAAGTGATAGCAGTCGCATTACATTAAAACAAAAAAATAAAATTATTAGCCTAAAGTGTCACATTAAGTACCTTAATAGATTACAATCTAATGAATTATATTGTGTTTATGTAATATGCCTTTGATATTTATGATATTTAATGAGGTTGAACATAATTTAACAAATAATTTTTCTAACTGCGACATTATGAGAATTCAGAATGTGCCGATAGATGGTTTTAGGTATTCGCGATAGAAATTTAAGAGCTATTCACGATTGCTATTTCAATTGTTATATATTTGTGGTCGTAGTTAAGTTTTAATGTATTATAATTATGAGCTGTATTATTGAGATAGCCCTCCATTACCATGTTGCCGCATGGACCTATTAAGTTTCTTAAGTATCATTCCTCTATGCCAAGACGTGCCCAAATCAGAATCCAAGCTGAGAACTGTCTCGTTTGCATGCTTTTTGGTTATATATATATATTAAATTTGTGAATTTTTGATTGAATGCACTGATTTGGCTCCTAAACGGCTTGACCAATTTGGATGAAGCATGTTTCAAACCATTCTTTGTTCCAACGTGCTGGTTATAAGCTATATCAGCGCCCACTTTTAATGTCCGCAATTAATGAAAAATACGATAATTTCCGATACACATATTTATCGCGAAAAAGTGAAACTTGGTAACTGAGTTCATATGGTCAGTGCCGACAACTGTATCAAGTGGGCGGGATTGGAGTCATGCCATGCCGACTATTAATACATTTTTCTTAAGATTTTAATGATGATGACTAAAATTCATTTTCAGCCCGAACAGAATCAGGTATTCTGCTAGTATGGAAATATATCTTATAGGTTATGTTTTTCATGCCATTACTAATGTAGTCTGAGTATGTCATTTTTGTGAATACAGCTGATCAACTGATCTAACTGACAAAAAGCTATAAAAACTAGCTATAGCCAGAATGTGAATACCCACTCTATATAGACTTGCAGTAATAACAAGATACTCGTATATTCATATACGAAATGCTATTAAAATTTAATTCACTTTGATTTTATATGAAATCATTCCAATTGTTCTGTTTTTTTTTTTTTTGTAAAATTTTTAATTAAATATTTCCCAATGAAACAATAAAAATTCAATAATACGAATTTTTAGTGGTGAATAAAATTATTGATTGTTTTTGTTTATTTCTGTTTCTTCTTTAATTATATTCATTTATAGACAGTGAAAAGTCAATATTAAATTTCATTCAACAAATTGAATAAAAATTTCAAAAAGACTAGAGATCGATATTTTGTATATGAAACAATTAAACAGGAAAAAAAGGAGGAAGGAAAATACAACCGAATATTTGGAAATAATGTCAAGAGGAAACCAAATATACCTAACCTAAGGCAAATTTGAAAAATTCGACAGATTGAAAAGTCAGTGATTGAAAATATTTAAGTGTCAATACAAAACCTACAAATCATTTTGGTGGGTCCATTTTTTTAAAACCATTTTTTTGTTTCGCGATTCTATTTTAAGCGTATAGTAACAAAACTCATATAAAATGTGAAATGTGAAAATATCGTAAATTTTTATTGATATGCAAACAATTCCTTTAAAATGGATTATTATGGTATTCAAAGTTCGTGGCATTCAGCTAACCACTTCAGGATGAAAATTAAGAACGTAATTTAGTTTTGTTTATATACATTTGATTTTCCTATTGAAAATTCCGTTTTGTTTTCGTAATTTTCCAAGAATTTTCAAATACCGAAAAAAAAAAAACATTTTCATATAATCGTGAATTATTTTGTAGAAGAAAATTACGAAACTGAAAAATTTAACAATTGCTTTAGATTATTCGTTTATTTTGTTTGTTGATTAGGAAATATTCAAAATATTTAAAAGTAAACTTTCCAATGTATTTGTTTTCATAAATTTTAGATAGCCAAATGGAAGTAGGACTTGTTTGTCCTATTTGTATTTAAAGGTGTAGGATACTCAAAAAATTTAAATATTGTATTATCGAAGGCCGAACCTGGCATTGAACTCGAAACCTTTCAATTGCTAGCAATCTCTAGTACTTAAACTATAGCTGTATTTTTTTGGGAAAAATA
Organism: Xylophagus ater; assembly: GCA_963422695.1. Taxonomy (NCBI): domain Eukaryota; kingdom Metazoa; phylum Arthropoda; class Insecta; order Diptera; family Xylophagidae; genus Xylophagus; species Xylophagus ater. Next base: position 13,051,290 of record OY730486.1, on the reverse strand, counting down.
AGCATGGTTACCATACATTTTAGGTCAAATTTAACGACAATTATTTAGTACCATATTTCAGATAATAGATGGCACAAATTAAAACTTTTGTTTTATTATTGCAGGCAGTTTTGAAATTCACAGAAAATTGGTTTGAATTTTGAATCTTACCAGATTTTGTTAATTTTTTTCTACTATTTTTTAATACCTTTTCTTTTATTTGGTTAAAACAATACTTCAACTAGCAGCCTCGCAAAATATTGTTAGTTTGAATTCCACTATTTGTCTAAAAAAAAGAATTTGTAATTTTTCTAACCTCGAAGGAAGTGACTGAAGTTAGCTGGGTGTTCTATAGATTGAAAAAATGGTTTTTGAGAATATGATATAGTGGCCGATAAAAATTCCCAGAAAAACACAACTTACAAGTGCTAAACAAATTTGTCTATAATCTTGTTTTAATATCACGTTATAAACCTTCCATTGTTTTTGATAAACTATACAACTTCTGTTTTCTATTTGTTTTTTTTTTGTAAGCAATTTAAAACTAATTATTTGTATTAAACCATTTAAACAAACGCTTAAAATTCTTACAAAAGTTTATTGCTATACAAAAAAGAGAACACATAAAAATCACTGTTCTTTTGAAAGAACAATAACAATTTTTTTGCGTTCTTTAAAAGTCACAGTTTTAGAAATATGTAATATTGCTAATCCTTTCGTGGATAATATGCTTCCGGTAGGACCAAATCTAAAGACATGCGAAAATGAATCGAAAATATCTTAAGGCAATCAAATAACAACATAAGTAGATAGGTAATTAAATTGAGCCCTCAAGGCATTATAAAGCTTGGAGGATCCGGTCCGGTAACATGGGATCTAGAATAGAGTTGAAAAAAAAATTATAACTTCAATAAAACTTAGATGGAACTAAGCTTATAATCGTAGAATGACGAAGAATAAAGTTGTTTGGAATTGCTTTTTAGATGACCCATGTTGCCAAGAGGAATAAGAGTAATTCTTATATCAACATTGTTACCCATTAATTATAACGAATGTAAAAGAATATATGTATTTTTAAAAAAAGAATTTCTTTCCGGTAAATATCTACTATGTAATCGTATTAAGTGTCAAATTATATTTATGTATTTTTAGAACACTTTTACAGGATATATACGTTATAATTGTTTGGAACTCAATATTTTCTAGTTAGAAAATTCTATTTTGAGTTCAGTTTAAAAGAAATATGATTATATAAGAGTTTCGAATCAATTTACGATTTAAAAAGCTGTAAGATTTTATGTTACCGCACAAAATAAGCTTCATTTTGATCTATTCTTCCAGAACAAGAAATATAATATTAACGGAAAATGTTACAAGGTAAATATGAATGGTTCGTTTGTTTTTTTTTCTTCTTCTTTGGAGTAAAGTAAAGATTTGGAATAATATTTTCTAGAATTCTTTCTTCTATTCCGTTTTTTTTTTGTCTATGTTTAGATACAAATTTTCAACATTTCCATGAACAAAAATAAAAGAAAATCCACAAGGATAATCTTCTCCTTTATTTCTTCGATAATATAATTGGAACATGAATCAATGATGTCAATATGTATCTAAAATACTTTCATTTCTTTGGAAAAATTTATTTGATTTATCTCAATTTTCTTATAATAAAGTGATTTATAAATAAACATTTTTTTCTTTTAGTTTTCTATTTAATATGTAAACAAGGATAAAAAAAATATGGAATCGAATATTTGAAAAAAAAAAATTCAAATTTTCTAAATAGCATTTTATTTAATTAGTCTAAAGTTTGATTAAGTAATTTTAAAGGGAATAGCCTTACCTATAGTACTTCAGTAATATTTAATTATGGGAGAGAAATCATAGATGATTGCATTAATAGGGTAGAATAACCAGTCTCTGATCGATTGGAATTTTCCGATACGTAACATATATTGAACTATATTTTTATAATTACGAAATAAATTAGAATATTTCATGGTTCTAGAAAAATAATGAAATATTCCAAAAAACACAACAACATAAAATCACTAACATTTCGGTATGACAGATCTAGAAGTGCGTTTCCGTTTTGATGCAACTAAATTCTAGAAATATTGCCATTCTGAATTTAAATAAGTTCTAGGTCGTTTCTAGATTGCTATATAAGCTCGTGACATCACAACGGCACAGTTCAAGTTGATCTTCAGAAGTGATTGTATCAAAGAGATTTTGGAAGTGATTATTTGTAGTGTGTTTATTCTGCGGAAGATGAAAGCTATTTATTATAGTAGTAATGAGTGAATTAATTAGTAATTGAATTGTTTTCTTATTGTAAATAAAAATACATAAAAAAAATTTCTATTTCTATCAAAATTATAGAATGGTTTCTCGAAGATATTGTGTGACAATTTCTTCTTCCACAATTTACCATAAATGTAACTCTTGTTATATATTTTTATAGTATAACTAGTATACTAGAGATCTCCTTTTTGGAGAGACTTTAACCTATTTAATACACTATTTTTAAAGGTAAAATTAATCTAGACTTTAGCTCATACGAATTTTCTACTGTTTTATTTTACGCAAATAAGGAATAATAACAATTGTGGGAAAATTTATATTTCAGTAAGCTTTATGTCGAAACTTCTTTAAGCGATTTAATTACAGTCAAACTTAAGTGTTGCAATTAAATCAAAAGAAAATATCTTTATAAATCGATCGATATTCTTATAACTATTTGGTCAGTTATTTTACGAATATAAAATTTTATTATTATTTACATGAGATTATTAAACAAAGATACGTTTAAGAATAAACAATTTATTTTTATGAATATATTTCTCAAGTTGTTTTTTTCTCCTTTTTTCATCTTTTCTTAATAATATCTCCATAATTTGATTCAAATACCTAAAGCGACATTTTGATATTAGAATTGGTTTTAAAATTGCTCAATTCACAAGTCCCACATCATGTTCCACTCAATTCGAGTCGACCACATATTATGCAAATGGACTTCAAGTTTCCTAACCTTTTGTCATTTTATATACGATTTGAATAAACTTATTATAAAGGAATATTGTATTATACAAGGATTCTTTTTTTTTTATATTTTCATATATATATATATTGAACTCGTAAAGGACGAAATGTTCCCTTTTTCAATATCTAACTAAAACCAGAGATTTTATTTGTGTGACAATAAAATTTTTTACACCTTTTCTCTTATTCAACAGAAGCGAAACATTTTCTTTATTTTTTATTTTACATTCATTTCATGTAGAAAGAAAAAAAAAGGATATATATTTTTTTTCTTGTTGTTTTGATGATCCTTGTTAACATTTACAATCTGAACTAACGCCCTTAAACCTGAAGGAAGTATACATACTATATATATAGAGATATATGTTTGCGGTTACCCTTTTTGTAGTTGTTGAGTTTATTTATAAGAAATCTTCTGAATGTTGTATTTTTTTTTCTTTACTCCTAATCGAAGAATTTTCTTTTTTTTTTCTTATTTACAAGAATATATAAGAAATAACTGATAAGAATAATGTGTATGTTGTTTCTATACTTTCTTCCTACTATCTTGTAGAAAACTGTTTTTGTACAGTAGATTTTCATATATAAACAAAACATTTCAACAATATATATCAGGGGTGAGCACACATGAGGTCAATGAGAGCTGCATGCCGGTTTTTGATATATTATAAAGAAAATTCAGAAGAAATGGCCAGTTTTCTCTTATTTCACAATTTTCTTCATTTTAATGATCGACCTATAACTAACTACCTGCTAATTTAAAAAGATTTAGTGAGAAAGTTCTGAAATAATAGAAAAAACGGATTTCAATTTTCAATGGAGGCCACACTTAACTTAACGAAGAGCCACATACCGCTCTGATAGTCGCATTTGCCCACCGCGGATATATACAATAGAAAAATATTTCCAGAAAATGAAAATAAAATCGAAAATCAAAAGAAATGTAATAATTCTCAGGTTCGATTTTCTGATATCAATCTTAAGAATACACAACATATATACTTAACGAACAGTCCTACACTTAATATTGTTGAAGATTAACATCTTAACGAGGTACTATATATAAAAGGCATTTAAGAAGTTTTGGATGAAGTGAAAAAAATTATTTTTTATATATTAAGATGAAGCACGAATATTGTATCAACGGGCATGAAAATATTTAGCCCATTGTAGCTTCTAGTATCACCTTTTATACACAGTATATACTAACACGTAGAAGTCAATTATTGTTAGTGGTTTGTAAGGTGAATAATTTGTTGACTGAAGAGACTATTTAATACAATATTATGCATTTTATGTAATATACAACGACTTAAGAAATATTTCTTACGTTATTCTATCTTATTACTTGAATTGAATTTACCTTTAATTTTAGTTTATATCTTGTTAAGTATGGCATGAAGTTCTTGGAGTAATTTTCTTATTTTCCATCATCGTTATCATGGCATTAGTATCACAGAATCGGCATCTCGCGATCGGTTTATTACTGAAAACTCTTCATAACAAACGGAGTTTGCAATGCACCTTACTAATTCGGATAGCATAAAAAATCGTACTTCAGTAGGGATGGGTGATACAGAAATCGAAAATCTCAATTGCATAAGGCGTCTTTTCAACTAAATAGTACGCTATAGTAACGACTTTGAAACAAGGTAAAAACTTGCATTATAAATTTGATAACAGATTTTTAAATGAAATGAACTTTTTTTTGGCAGACACACTATCCATGAATAAAATTGTCCCAAGGGACAATGCATTGAATGATGTACTTATACAAGGTGGCGTCCAAAGTAATCAGGACTTTAAAAAAAAAAAACAGAACAAATGGTTTTTTCGGCAAAATCAATTGATTTTATTCAAAATAGTCTCCTTCTGCTTCAATACAGCTTTTTGCACGGTCCAAAAGCATGTCGAACGAGTGTTTTAGCTCGTTGGCCTGTATGGCCGCCAGTATGCCGGTGCAAGCCTTTTGAATGGCCTCTACGTCTGCATAACGCTTTCCTTTCATCGGCAAATGCATTTTTCCGAAAAGGTAGAAGTCGCACGGTGCCATATCCGGTGAATACGGGGAGTGGTTGATGGTTAAAATGTGATTTTTGGTGAGATAATCGTTCACAAGCGTCGATCGATGAGACGGCGCATTATCGTGCAACAAACGCCAACTTCCATCTTCGCGATATTCGGGCCGAACACGTCGAATACGGCGCACCAAACGCTTCAAAACTCCTAGGTAGAATACCGCATTAACGTTTTGACCGGGTGGAACAAATTCTTTGTGGACAATACCCTTGGAATCATAAAAACAAATCAGCATTGTCTTCACTTTTGACTTCTCCAGGCGCGATTTTTTGGGTTTCGGCTCGTCCGGCGCCTTCCATTCAGCACTCTGGCGTTTCGTTTCGGGATCATATTGAAAACACCACGTTTCGTCACCAGTCACAATGTTATAAAGGAAGTTTTTGTCCTTTTTGACCTCTTTAATGATGTCCTTCGAATGTTGAATTCTGAGCAATTTTTGGTCGTCGAAGCTCATTTTCGCACCGATGACACAAACATACTGCACTTAAAACGCAATAACTTCACTTTCAATAGATGAAATGTCATGAAATTCTCACAGGAAGTCGATAAAAGATAGCAGATTCTAACGCACCAGTCGACATATAGATGGCGCCACTAGGGGCGCTAGATTCAAAAAGTCCTGATTACTTTGGACAACACCTTGTATATATCTATGTATAAGTTTATGTACTTTCAAACTGACTTAAAGTTAATTATACCATCTGGTTTTCTATTTATCCCTTGAAGGCATTTAATTTTCTAAATTCATATTGTAAGACAAGCCACACAAAAACCGAATAAAATAAAACAAAAATTATTATACTTCTATTATTAAATTTTGTTAAATGAATATAATTTTTAGATTTAAAATATAATAAATTCATGTCTCTTAGAAAGATAATAGTTTGCTTAATTGAAGTTTATAAAAAGGATATTTAATTGTCTGTGTACCATTCGGAATCTGAAAACTACAACCAGAGGAATATTAATCAACAAACTGTAACTTGTCGTTGGACTCAGAAAGTATATCAGAATTCTTAATTAACGCTTTAAACTAGAGACAGTTTCAGTATAATAAAAATTACATACACTTTTGGTTACATTGCAGACATCCACTTACAGATAACGTAAATCTCTTTTTTAAACTTAACCACAAGGTCTATGCGGTATCTTTTTTAATAAAAAATATCGAAGTTTTCATTAAATTATTGTTTTCACTTCTGAACGGATTTGGAGATGTGCTATAGCGATGTGATGAAAATTTTTCACCGATAGAGGATAATCACTATAGTATATTATTATGAAGGAATTTTAAAATGTTTATGCGAGCATCTCTATTCAGTCGCTGGACGTTATCAGGCATTTACCGTCATAGTATTCTATGCATATTTAATAGACTTTCATATTTACTATCTGATTCATTCCAGCCGGTGGCTTTTCATGTTATTGCTGTACTTTTCAAAATTCCTAAATATTTCTATTGATTCACTACACATTATATATATATATATATATATACCATATACTGGATAGTATAATATAGTTTGGTATAGTATTTTAAAAAAACATTTTTGCGAAGATTTAGGCTAGTCTATTTGGTTTCTGACATGTCAGGAATTAAGCGTTCGAGAAACGCACAATTATCGATTTTTAAAAAAATTCTACGAACATGAATTATTTAAACTCTAACTATAGTAGATGTTTAAAAACATTTCCATAACAGATTTAAATCTACTTCAAAAGCATATAGTAACTGAAAATCGGCTTATAGTCGAGTTTTTGATGCCAAAACTAATAATATTTCAAGATTTATTCTGCATAACTTTTATTTCTTCCTTTTCAAATACTATAAAACTTTTCTGCAAATTTTTTTTCAAATCGGTATATTAGTTTTTAAAGTAAATAAAAAGAAACTTTATGAACACGCTAATTTTCTCCTATGACTATTTCTTTCTCTATTATCCTTGGATCGATTTTACTGAAATTTGAAAGATTATCGCCTGCCTACGTAGTTAACGTATGTAAACAATTTAAAGGAAATTGCTCCGCAACTATTGTGATTAAATCTTAAAAACCATTAAAAAAATGACAAAACTTTCTGATCAACCTGATCTTTGCCTAATAACTTCGCTGACTCTCGGCCGATTTTTCTGAAATACAATACCAAATCGAGTTAAGGAATAACCAGCTCACATTGTATTGTAATTTCTTCAAAATCAGATAACGCAATTTTGAGTTGTTGGACAGACGGACATGACTAAATCGATATAACTTTTGATTGATGATAGTATCTGCCTTAGGGTATAAAGCGCTCTTTGAAAATAAATAATTTATATTCGAAAACATTTACTCATAAGTAAATATTCGTATTTAAATACTGTCAATTATTTACATGTAAATATTCACATATTCGAATCGATATCGGTTCGATTGTAAATTATTTTATGTTTTGAACTATCCCAATATCAAATTGGTATATCGTCAAAGAATGTTTACCATAAAGAAAATATGTGTGTATGTAGAATTCTTGTACACAGGACTTTTTAATCTTATCCTCATAAGAGTAATTTGTCTATTCGACAATATTTCATTCATGGTCTCTAAACTATAGTGCAAGATCACAAAACAAAACAAAATCTCTATTCTTGAATCAACGAAATAATCAATAGAAACTGATTTTTATTTCTCCATATTATACATTTCCATTGAAAATGTGAATATATATATTTATTTTGTATGTCCTTTTTGTTTTTTTTTTTTGTATTTGAACAGAAACAAGAGGATTTGGTTATGTGATAAAGCTGCAGTCCAATCATCCGTAATGGACATATTGGAAGAATTCATTTAAAAAAACTAGACCAATAAAAATGTACAAAAGAACATCTCACCTCATAGATGTCAATATGAATCGAGTTTAATGTCGAGATATAGGAATATATATATTATACCAAGGATTTACATTGTTTCATGAATCATGACGATGAATACTTGACTTTTAAATCAACAAAAGTGGATAACATTCATACCAGGAACAAAATTTCCTTTATAAAGTTTTATTTTGATTTTTCTCTTTTTGTAATCTCGTCGGGTCCTTTATTTTTTCATTACGAATTCAAATAAATAAAATTCGGTATATTCCTTTTGATAAACTTTAGGATTTCACATATACGCATACTATTTAGATTTCATTTAATAAATAAAAACATATGAACTACTTTATATTATGTATTTATATAGAAACTTGTCTATATTGTGAACAGAATGATTCTAAAGGAGGCTTTAAAGGATATACATAAGGAAATTCTACATAATTTACATTATCAGAATAAATTTCCCTAACTGTTAACTATGTATGTATATAATACGTATTTGTATGTCCCAAAAATGATTAATACTGCAGAGCTTTTATACTCATGGAACGTCATCAGAAAGCTTTCAACATAGTCTTGTAAAAGATTGCATACAAAGTGTGAGATAAGCATGGAATGTCCTTTATATATATATACTTGTATATATATTATGTGGGGTATTGTCTAGCACAAGAAATGCTTTTCCTTATTATGTTTCGTATTGGCCCATTTTCTGTTTTTCTTGTCGGAAAAGTCGGAAATTTTCCCTCATCTGATATTTAATGCTTTTTTTTGTGAATCAAGAAAAATGGTAAAACGGGAAAAATAAAGACATGTGCCACATGTGTTTGGATAAAAACTGGCATAGGAGATCTTCTAGGAATTCATCTATTTGAAAAGAAAGAAAAACAAGGATATGGTTTCTAAAATGTTTTATATTGAAATAAACGATTTATTTGATTACTTGTATTGAATTGATTAAACTAAACCAAAAAATCGTATATTTTTTCACATTAATTTTCAAAGAACTACTTGAACGTAAGTTTTTTTTAAGTTTAAATTTTTCTACAGCTTGAGAAATTCGTGAAGCAAGAAAGTGATAAAATTTGATTTAGTATAGTAAAAACATATATACATAAATTATGTAGAATATGTAATAAATTTCATGAAACTAGATGCCAGCATTTAGTTTTGGAGGAAAAAAACTGGAGTTTTATTTTGATAAAACATTGGATTTTTTAGATTTATTTTAAATTCGATTTCTCTAAAAAGCTTAGCCACAATTTTATAACTCAGTTAAATGAACTGGAATTTATTAATTGATGAGAACGTTTAATATTAGGTCTGTGAATGAGATTTTACGACTTTTTTTGGTAAAACTTTACGTTTTTTTTAAGAACTATACAATATTTTGATTTCACTAAAAGCATGCTCCATTTGAAACTACAATCTTCGCCCATCTTTCAGATAATTTACGGATTCCCCGTCTGAAAAATGCCGGTCTGCGGAAGCAATCCGATTATCTAGTCAATTTTTGATAATTTCATAAGAACCACCGCTTTCCCAGTAAGGGCTAACTGCATCGACCGAAATAAATGGTAATCTCAGATATGTAAATATGGGATTTTCATTGAGTAATTCTTCCAATTCTTCATCTTCAAAGTTTTCTGATCTACCTTCGGGTAGTGCGTCTTCAACATCTTCGCGCTGACAGAATATTTTAATAATTGCCAGAACACTTTCTGGGATTTTGATAAATACCAGAAGGCATTCTGGCATTTTAGGAATTGCCAGAACGTAGCTTGTCATAGGACTTTGCAAATACATACGTATTACATATAGTAATATAGTAATGTAAAATCATAAAAACTCATTCACAGACCTAATAATATTTAGAATGCAGCGTTCTTCATCCTTCGTTGTATAACGTAACTATTTATATTGAATTGAAGACCCATCAAATTTTCAGAATGAATCTCAGTGTCTAGACACCAATTGCTAAACTCAATTTCATAGAACAAAAATATTACATTATATCGTTAACAATTTTTTTATATTCAACGGTAGTTGAGATAGTACTGCAGATTGTAGACTGCAAACTATATTCCTTTGAGAGATCTTTATACTTATCCAGAAAGAAAAAGATAACTACTTTAGAAGAACTATAGTTTCCAAAGTAATGGATTTTACATCGAAAGCTTGTAACAGACCTTCGACGGCAGGACTCCAGAGATTAAATTGTGGTTGGCGTGAAATGAATACTTGAGTGATAGCTTGAAATTGTTTTTGAACTTTCATATTTCTTAAAATTTAGTTAGATAGAACAGAAGTGTTTATTTTGGGATTTATAAGTTACAACGAAATCTTCAAATCATTACTAAAAAGGGAAATATAATTCTTTTACCTTATTTCAGGGATAGATTCTGTCTGGCTACCAAAACTTAGATAGTATTACTATGAATGAGTGTCTTATAAGCAAAGTTTGGGAAGAATAAAAAAACGGTAGATGATAAGATCAGTGGAAAAGCGGATCGTCAGGATCAAAAGCTCACTTAGTTTTTATGTTTAAAAATATAGAAAGTAGTAGCACAATCGACTACCGTCATTAACTCCATTTCTTTTGTACTAGTATTTATAACTTTTGTTGCAGAATAAAAATGCTTATTATTTTCTTCAAACTATTTTATAATAAATATGTAGAAATAAATAATAACCGCGAGATGATAAATTATAACCGCAAGATATCATATTTTATACGTTATACGAGTACTAAGTCTATAAACTGACATCCTTATACAAAACAATATGTTGTACATAAATCCTTTTCTGTTATTTTATGTTCATAATTTATATATCAATCAAAACGGTGAGAAAGGAGATCAACATGTACAATATTACACATCACTGCCTTCCCGTAAAATGGGAATAAAGCTTTGTGATGGTAAAAAATTGCGACCTTAAGATTAGAAGTTTTGAGCTACCCTGAGTAATTTTTAGAAAATGTCCTTTCGTCCGAATGCGTGACTGTCTTTCGAATGCGTTATTCGATGTAATTGAAATTTGGTCTGAACTGGTTACTTATTGGGAGAAACATATCCCTATTGTTTTCGAGACCAATCTGAAAGCTGGTCGAGTAATAGAGAATACTTTCTGAGATTTTAGCTTGATTTTTATCTTGAAAAGTTTGTAATTGATTTTAATAAAATTTAGAAAAATCATTCCTAAGAGAATTTTGTTGAAACAAATTTAATTTGCTAATGATCGAGAAAAAAATCAGTGTTCCAATGTAGATATGACTGATACCAGTGCAGCAAACAGATTGTTATTGTTCTTTCGAAAGAACTGTGATTTTCATATGTTCTTTTTCACAGTCTGTGTTTTTTCTATTCTACTATGTCATTTTTTTTAAATGAACTGCTCTTTAAATGTATGTTCGGTCTATGAAAGTGAAACACTGCTGGTCGTCTTTTTGTAATATTGTTGATCTCAAATGCACAATATGTAGCAAAAGAAAAGTATTTTTTGTTTACTTAAAAGTATAATGTACTCAAACCTAATGAATAAACAATTACACCAATCAGAAAAAGTAGTAAAAAAAGAATGAAATTCACACTGCAATAAAGTGTCAAAGATCACGGACAGTCTTTAAAGGAAAAATGTATCAGAAAGAACTGGAATGAAATTTTTTTTAAAACTTGACATTGACATATCATGGCGTCATTCACTCTTATGTAAATTCAATCACTCTTACCATTTTTCTGACATGTGCCATATGTGGTATATAAATTCCAGCATCTATTTGTCTGTTAACAATTTGAAATTGTAAAATTAAATCATATTTCTCTGTCACCCATACATACAATATGTAGCTTGTAACGTTATTTCGTGCACGGGGCGAGCTCGCCGGCTCGTGGGCTCGGATACCGAGGGATTGCGATAGTTAAAAGCACTTGGAGATACAGTTTGTTAGTACTGCGGAAGGAGATTAAGCGGGATATTTCGCTATCTATGTATGTCAGCAATGGATATAAAATTGTTGCAGTCGAAATTGGAAAAACGTCGTCATGGCAAAGACAGGAAGTTGGGCGCATTGGAAAAGATACTGGGCAAATCTTTTCGAATATCCTGTGATAAGGGTATTCAAAGTTAGTGTATTTTCATTATAAGTAACTCAAAAAAAGGAAAAAATTTAAATCTCGATAAAATTAATAAATTACAAGTAATTAATGAAAATCATTTCGTTTATAAAAAAAAAAAATTACGTACAAAATTTTGATAAAGTCTAAATTTGTATAATAACAAATAATTCAAATTTATAAAGAAAATATGACAAATAAATTATTTTACACTTTTCATGGTTATTGTTTCGTTACCATAACATATGATATTCATATCACACGATAATAATATGGTTCATGTACCATAATTCAATTCCCTCTGGCAATGCTCTTTCATTCATATTATTTTTTATTTTTGGTTTATTTTTGGTTTTTTTAATTTATATTTATATTTTATCAGGCATGCACCAGTTAAATAATTTCATATACATCAGGAATGGCCAACAAGACGATCACGATAGACCCGAGACCACTACGAGATGATTTCTGGTTGATCATATCCGATGGAAATAAAAACTTCTACATTCGAATTTACCTTGCGTAACATTCTAGGTATTAGAATCTAGGGTGTTAGACTTTGTTGAACTTGCTGCCATACAAAAATGAATAAAAAAAAACCGGCAGTGTAGACTACGCATTTTATAAAACACATAACGGACAACGGGTGGCTCTGTATCTAATTTCTTATTTTGATTTGTAGAATTCCATTATACAACAGGCCGTTTTACTAGTATACGTCTGTTTTATTTGCCACTTGCTCTGGGGTAGAGCAAATTTTTACATTTAAAACAAAAACAACAAAAGGGCAAATCCTACACTACTCTTAGATCAGGTGTAACTATTACACCCGAAATTAGTTCAGTTTTCTCCCATAAAAAGTGTATTAGCTAAACGTTTCTCATTTCATTACAATATGGTTACTAAGCAGCGCTACAAATATTTCAATTAAAACTTTCTTCTACTCCTGCTCGTTTTATTTTCCACTTACCCTGCTCCAGGGTAGGGTATGGCAACTAAAACAGACCATATATGTTTAATAAAATATCACGTTGGTTTAATAGACTTTAGTAGGTAGATCCCGACACATTTTTAAGAAAAATAGTCGATCATATATATAATGAAGTTGGCAACCTCTGATATACATAAACAATAATGATAGTAATAAAAGGTATCAAAATTGTAGATAATAAAAATATCAACGAAAAAAACAGCGTTTAGCTTAACTGAGGTGACTATTTATAAAATTGCAATACTTTTTTAGTATCGCACTTAAAGCCCAACAGCGAATAAATGATAAAAGAGTATTATTTTTTTCGTTTTTTCGCTTTTTTTTTAAAAAAAGCCTGAAAATAAAAGATAAAAATTTGATTTATTTGTTGAAAGATTGTTTTTTTGTAAGCTTTATCATCCTGCACAAATTTACTCCACGACTGAATTTTATACACGATTTATAATTTGACTGACAATTTTTGTTAGTTCAAAAATAATAAAAAAAAATAAAAATTTCCAAGAACATAATAGAGTATTTTTTCGCGGTTATGGTACATCACTCAAAATCATCTTATACCAGAACAAAATTCTTTGATATGGTCTAACATAAAGATTGTTGTCGAGGTGTAAAAGCTTTTCTATTAGATCAAAAGAGATGACTTGCGTACTTAAATTTCCTTTTTCACAAAAAAGAAAAAGAAAAAAACAAATGCGAAAGCTTAGTTTTGCATTGAAAATTTCCAGTAAACTTCATAATTTCAAAGCCTGGGTACTATTTAATACTCGAAGGAAGCTATTCTATGTGCAGGTTTACATATATTATAAAATATAACTTCCTAAAAGAAAATTTAGAAATTGTTTAAAATTGGTTGACTTGATTTTTTTAAGTAAGTAAATATTACAATTACTTACTTAAAAAAAATAGACAGTTTATTACAGCTTAGAGTCTAAGGATTGAGATTGGCAATTAAGAAGCCCCGAGTTCTAATCTAAGGTTCTGGGGCTACATACTTGTATTTGTTCTTGTTAAAGTTCAATAGATTTTTTTTTATCTCATTATAGGTCCTTGTATGATTTCTAATAGACATACGGATATAATAATTTAATATTCATACGTTTTAAGTGGTAGAAAATCCGAATCGAATATTTTCATAGTAATGTCCATATCTATGCAGAATTGTCTAAAGGTTACATTTTGAGCAGACCGTAATTTGATAACACTGCAAGTAATCTTCATGAAATGCAAATACGTGTTAAAAAAAAAGGGATGGTCTGTATTGGCTTTCAGTGAACATGAAAAATCGAAACCGATTGATTTCATACTAATATATGAAAAATTCTCAGATCTTCGGTTAAATCTTCTTTTCAACTACTTTAATTCATTAAATGATTACACAATTCACGGTCCAATAAAAGCGTTGCCACATTTTTTATATTTTTTTATTCAAAATATCCGAAAACCATTGAATTTCAAGAATTTTGTGCGCATTGTTGGATTTGATCGTCTTTGATGGGCCGGATGATAACGTCGATATTGCGTTGATTTTAACCCCATGCTTTCGAAATACTCACATATCATAATGCAAGTAAATTCCTTGTTTTCTAGGACTTTTCTCAATCAAAAATGATGAATTTGCTGAAAGAACACGATGTTAGGAAAAAGTAGTTCATTTGCAGCTGGTTCATAAAATGCGCTCTAAGCTATTCTGTCTGTGTACGTTGGACAAAAATGCTTTTAGACACTTGTGAACAATATAATGAACTGTCACAGCGAGGCTAGTCAAATCACTGGTAACGTTTCAATTAACTGACCCTGTATATAGAAAACTTATAATTTCATATATAAGAAAGTTAGAATAGTATTCCATACTAGATATTTATTAATTATATTGTCTTATTTTTTTAGCATTTCCAGTTAAAAGTGATGAACTTTTTGAATATAAATATATAGTATATATGTAACTCATTATTATGAATATTTCGTAAATTTAATTATATGTTATAACAAAAAACCACAAAAAGTATGTAATTTAAGATATGAGTATTTCTCAAATTTATATGGTAGAAGAAACATAACTAAAACTTGAAGCTTAATTAAGAAATAAAGTTTTCATTGGTGTTATATTTCTTTGGAATTCGAAAACTTATAATTACCATCTTCTAATTTTAGATTTGCCATATTATTTATGTGGAAAAACAAAAAAAAGAATATTTAGAAAATAATAATTCATTATAAATTTCATATTATTAGTTTCGCTGTTTGTGAATTTAAAAACTGATACCATTTTAAAAGTTCGTCTTGCTAAATATTTACACAAACTTTTAGAATATTTTTTGTGTGCTTATTTAAATTTTTGATTTATTAGAACTTATGTAAAAGTCATAAAACAAAATTAGCGAAATAAAATCATATTTTGTATTCAGTTCGTTATTATTTTAATTAGAGTTTATTTGTAGATATAAAACAACAGCATTTTGTTAGTGGCTATACTTTTATATTGGCCATAAATATCTGCATTTAAATTACTCACTTCTAATCAATAATCGAGTGCATAAATTAATACTATAGTATTATAAACATTTAGTAACAGTCATTTTAATCTGTTAAACGTCTAAGAAACTACTTTAAAGATTTCTAATAAATTATAGTACATAATTTTTTTTGTAGAAAACAAATTTCTAGTTGAAGTTTATTGACACTCCCAGCTAAAAAAATTACATGTTCTTGTTTTTAGGCACACTATGCTATAAGAAATAACTCAATACTTAAAGTGACTAGGAGACAAAGTGACTTAGGTTATGGTCGCGGCTTCTAGGCCTCTCATAGACATAGACATTGGGTTCATAACGATACTACATAGTTTATTGAACCACTAAAGTTGTTGCTTTCGAATCGCAGATACTGACAATTGTTTAAAATTGACTAAACTTAATATCAGTTTTTAACGGTTTCACTTTTATTAATCCGAATTTTTGAATTTAAACTATTTTGTCATATATTCTGTTTAAAATACCAACCCAAACAGTATGAATACATAGCCAGGACATATTAGAAAGCATATGCTTTTTGGAAATTATATTTCTGTTATTTTTATGATACATCTTTATAATTCTGCTGTGTTTTATTTTATGATTTTTGTTTTCTCGACTTAAATAAATAAGTTACTTTTTATTAACCCTTTTCCATGTGATTTGTGAATACAACTATCAAAAGCTGTGTAAAATAGTTAAAAACTCATTTGCGAAAACATATGACAAAAAAGCATAGTTAGACTGAAGGTGTTTGAATCAACCAAAATCCAATAGTTTCTTTGGACTAATGGAATATTTCCCTATATCTAGGCATAGTATAAAAATTCCTTCTTATTAATTCTGAATAACATAAGTTTCTAGAAAAAGAACATATATTTTAAAAAGCTCCACAAAATAATTTCTTAACTCCAAATAATTTCTATTCACAATCTGTCCAAATTGTCCATTATCTAAATATGAAATCCTGATAATGAAATTTGGACTTTAAAAGGATTGATACGAAAAGAGAATAAAATTTTCGTTATCCGGCAAAATATAAAAGAGAAAATATTACCATTCAGACTTCAAGAAATCAAAGTTTAGATGCTTTTTCTTTGTTATTTTAAAGATTTTGTTCGACAAATTTTCAAAAGAGAAATATCTTCTTTTTAAGAAATATCCTTTTTATTTATCATCATCATGTATCTCAAAAATTCATATTTATAAAACTTTTATAGCGCGCAAACACACAAAAAAGCTTTTTACAGATCCCAGCATCCCTTCTGCAAAATCCGTAGAAAAAAAGGGACACACCAAAAATAAGGATAGTTTATTTTATGGGTGCTTTTTCCCGAGAAAATTCTTTCATTCGAGTCTTGCTCAGTTTAGATTGGACCATGTAAGGATCAAGTACATTTTTTGTTAAATCTATTACGACGCGTAAAGTTTTTCCCAGTGAAAATTATTATACGTCTGTCGTTGTATTTAGAAAAAAACTAAAGAATTTTTTTCAAAAATAATTCTAAAAACATTTAAAAAAGGATTTTTTAAAGATAAATAAAATTGAATTTTTTAATTTTTTGAATTAATTTTAAAAATGTTTTAATAAAATTTTCAAATGAAAATTTATTCTGTTATAATTTTTTCTTCAAATTTTTCCTGAATTTTCGGGAATTACACAAATTTAGTGATAGTGGAAAACATTTTGAAATGTTCTTAATCAACTTATCTTCTTCATAAAAGAAAAATTTTCAGTTTATTGGAAATGTGAACATGAACACGATTTAGTATAATTTTAAAGGATGTCATATATTATTAATAAATAAAAAAAAAAAGGAAAATAGATTAGAAATGTTGACCGAATTGCACAACGCCCTTTTCAAAGTGCTTTTTTCATATAAAAATGGTTAGATAAAATCATAGCCGATTAATATTTTGATTTGTTATGTTGTAATCTATTTTAATCTAATCAGAAAAAAAAGGAAAAAGGAAAAAGGAAGAAAAAAAGGAAGAAAAATACACTAGAAAAATAAAAGTATATAAATACATCTTAAAACATAGAATATAGCCGTGAATAATTTATGATTGTATTATAATTATGCTATTTTTATGATATTAGTACATAAAAAAAGAGAAACAAATGTTAATAAAATTATCATAACGTTTTAATTGATTTTAATCATAGTAAAGTAATATAGTAAATTTAATTAAAAAAATAAAGAAGAAAAGTAAAATTAAAAATAAAACGTTTCCGAAGTAAAAACCAAATAAAATATGATTAAATAGCATTTTTTTTGCTTAAATATAATTAAATTAGTCTTAAAAATGTGTTTAATTAAATATATGTGTTAAAAATTAATACAATTTAAAAAAAAAAGAAAAGAGAAGAAAATTTTACAAAATGTGCAAGTTTTATTAAAAATTAAATTAATTAAAGAATACAAATAATATTCCAGATTAAAATAAGGAAAGAAAAGATTTCTTCTTAAAAATAAGAATTTAAAAATATATATAAATTTAAAATTGTTCATATAGTATTTATAGTATATTTTTTTTTGTTTAAGTGTAAATATAATCGAAATTATGTGTGGCTGTGTAAGAAATATTCGTTTTACAAGGATATATAATAATTTGGTGCGGACATTGATGCTCATTATGCTCGGATGTGCTGACATGAATAATGGTTTGTGAAAAATATCATTAATTTTTATGTTACTATTTTAGTAGAAAATAGGAAATATAGAAGGCGATATATATAAAACACAAAAATCTCTTCTATATGGTAACCGAAATTTGATTCATACTTTTTGTTTATGCTACATCAACAATATAATACTTTGATTAATGTTATTACAATAAAAAAAATTAATCAATGTTAACATAAAATAAACAATTTAAAATAAAATGAATGGAAATATGATGATGATGATGATATGGAATTTGTTTTAAAGCGCGGAATTATAGGAATTTCCGTTACGCTTTTTTTTGAATTTTATCTATCTCATACCACAATTGTGGTATTTCTGTTTTAATAAAATATATACTATATATATTATATCATGGCTTAGTTTCTGACATATTTATAATAAATAGAAATGAATAATTATGATACTAGGAGAAACAAGCTCGTCTTTTTAATTTATCAAACATTGAAATTTCTTTTAATCCTTTTTCTAGGACAAAATTATAAACATTTCAAATAGTATTTTTTTAATTAAAAATATATTTTCAATTATTTATCTACAATATGTGCCACAATCAATTTAACTTAGTGTTATACTTATTTAGAGAAAGGCAAATGTTCATAATATATGTATTTTCAAAAGAAAATGGATATGTGGAAACTATCCAACACTTGCGGTGTATTTTATCTGAACTGAATTCTAATACAGTACAGTGTAACATGTCTACAAAATTCAGTTAGAACAGATGATGATGCCCCTGAGCGATTTAACTCACTATTGAAATAATTAAAAAGAACTAGAATTAACTTTTTTCTTTTTTATATATTTTATATTAAAATTAAGTATGACTTTCTGTTTTCATATTTTATACTTCCAAAAGTTTTTCTTAAGACTTTTCAAAAATTCAATTAGCTTTTCAAAGAACTAAGGGTGATATGTGTACAATAACTAATTTGTTTGGAACATATTAGTAACAGTTAATAGTATTATGATGATTTCCCATACACAAATTTTATGTTCGTTTCTAAAAAGTTTCTTAAAACTAAAAAATTTTCTGAAAGTCATAAGTGAATTTGGGATTTTAAAGAATTTTGCCTTTTTTTGTGATAGTTTGCATAAAAAGCATTTGCTTATAATGTCCTTTCATTATCTTTTCTGTCGCATAATGCGTTTTTTTTCTGGTATAATAAATAGTTTAGGACATTAAAATACCAAGGCTTCTTTAGTTCAAGATTTTTTTCTTTATGAAAGAATTTTCTAACTACTGCTAATAACAATGACATTTTCAACATGAAAATATAGATATGGCTATAAAACCGACTATTCTATAAATTTGATCTTTCATTTTCTATAAAAAAAATTAAACTTCCATTAATTAATCATTAAAAGGGATGATCCTTTTGTTTAAAAGAAATATTATTGTTATTCTATGTAAAATAGAAATTTCTTTTTATTAGTTTTTATTAAATTTATGTTACACCACATATTTATCCATCAATAAGTTCTTTCCGCAAAGTTATTTTCTTCATTCTAATGATTATAATATACTAAGTAATACCTTAGTCATAGTATTGAATACCGTCGAAATCTTGAAGAAATTCCAATTCTTGTAGTAAGAAGTTAGTTAAGATGTTATTCCGCGTTGTGTACTTCATTCATATAGGAACTTTGGCTTATTTTCATTTTCTTTTTGTCGAAAACTATTTTACACACATATTTTCAATATAGAGTTCAACATCTTAGAGAGATTTCCCTTTTTTTTTTTTAAATAATTAATAGTAGTACTGATTTGAAAGTATTTTCCAAATCTATTTAGCTAAAAATATTTTAAAAATTCCCTTCGCCTGTCCTTTTAAACATATATTCTACATCAGCATTCACATCCTTTACGAAAAAAGGGCGATAATACTAAGCCACAAAACAGTACTTTTCAAGAGAACCGATTTTCTGAAAGGAATCAATAAATAATCAATTTCTTAAATATTCTGTAATGATGAATATTAAACCAGACACTCAATGTCTCAATCACACAGTAGATTGATCCTACGAAAACAATCACGTCTATCACCGCAACCACAATATAACTCTATAATCTCTACAAAATCATTGGCTGAATGAATCCTCTGATTTACCATATTGTGCTTATATATCCAGTTATATAGATAAACTTCCGAAATAAAGTGGATCTATATTGAAACTCCAGGTTTCAAATATTTGCAAATATTTCTATAACTTACTAAATTCCAAAATATTCTCGAATTCTCCAGTGTATGTTAAATCAAAGAACTTCCGGAACATTTGGGAATAATCAAATATTTTCCAATTCTAATTACTTATAGGAAATTCATTTCATTATTTACTTATTCGAATATTTTCTTTCTTCATATCTACTAAAATTCCATGTCTTTTACTTTATTTGTTCGCTTTCACCCCAAATTTCATTCATAGGCTTTCTAACCATGAAATAGTTCTGGCCAAAATTTGTTTCTTAAATTTTTTTTTCGATATCTTTTGATATATATGGTACTTTAGTTTAAGATAATATATCGATCTGCAGAGGATTGCTAAACTGCATATTTTGTGGTGGATATTGTATATTGTTTATTTTCGGATATCGCCTTTTTAATTAATAAAATAGCAAAACATTCGGTCTTATGAAAGAAACTTCTCATTTCATAGGAAAAAGTTATTTTCTGAGATTCTTTAGAATATTATTATTGAAAAGTTTTTCAATCATTTTCTGGAATGTAAGAATTTCGAAAACTTTTCGTTAGATACCAGCCGGCAAAATTTTCCGAGAAAACTTTAACTAAAATTATCAAAATAAAGTTTGAGTAGTAACAAACCTTTCAAAACTTGTTTGAAGTCAATGTCATTTTGTATATGAGTGCTAAAAATGTTGATGCCCTCAAAATAGACTTGTGGTGAGAACGTTGAATGAGATATTTGATGAATTTTATAGGATAAGTGGAAAATTTGTATGAAAAATTCTCGTATCGAGCATACTGATATACTGGGTAGTTTTTAAGGGTATCAACCTTTAATAAGATAATGAACTTGAGTTTATATCAATTGTTGAAAGTAGTTCAATAAGTTAAAAGGATTCAAATTTTGAATGATTTAAAAGTGAAATTACTTCAATTGATTAATTTATAATAACAAAAAAAAGGTATTAAGTAATATAAATAAAGAATTACAAGTTGGTCCAAGTTGCTTAGGACTGGCAGTTGAGAATTATCGAATTCAAATCCCAAGTTTTGATGGCAACAAATTTTATTAATAACTTTGAAGCAATATTGCTGAATACTTCTTAAATTATAGCACATTAATAGCTATTAAGCTACTTTTAGTGTTCAAAAAGTATACCAAAAACTTACTTGGGGGACTAGATTATTGACCAACCTATGTCTTTCTTTCATTGACTTGAAAATTCGCAAACAACTTATGTTAAATTAGTTAATTTCTATCAAATAGATGGCGAAATGAAGTTTCACACCGAAATCATAAAATTATATTTTGTGTAGCGTAAATGAATTCTTGAATTTGTGTGTTTCGATTTCATATAAGAAACTTACAGCTAGTTGAGACTTTAAGTAACTTTAAGTAAATAATAAGTTATACAAATAAACTTGTATGCCGTTAAGCAAATCCTAAAAGTCGTAAGTATAGATACTTCCCTAATAAATTGTAATAAAATAGATTTATTAAGTTGAAGTTGAACTTTTATCTTTTTTTAAATTCCACCTTAAATTAAATCTCAAATAAGAAGTATTCATTTGAATATTCTTAACTAACCGCTGTATGTCTGATTTACATGACTAAAATCGGCTTAACTGATAACTTGAAGAAAATCTTCAAAATTTCATTAGAAAAACATGGCTGTTTTTTTTCTTTGCTTTGCTCTTTTACATTTTAAACGATTTTAAAATAAATTTAATTAGAATACAAATGGATTGCGTTCAGTTGAAAAGATTTTACAAAGTACAAAATTTATAGAAAACTTTTAAGAAATTTACATCGAACTTATATAGGTAAAGCTCTTTTCCCTAACTAAATAATAAGATGTTTTTCCATAGAAAACGCACAACATATGCTTAAGAGGATTTCCAAGAGTAAGAACATAACAAAGTATAATTTGTGTGTTTTGATTAAATCCGATTGTAAGGTAACTTATGTAAATTAAATTTTCAAAATATTCACCCAAATTTGCTGTTTATACCCAATGTCTGATGTGAAGCTGGGTATGGTAATGATGCTACGTACATATATTAGTTACAAGAAACATATTACATGGGAAATTTTTAGTGAAATAGATAAGATTCTAAGGATTTATTATTTTAAATTTTTAAATAATTATGTTAAAATTATTTGAAATTAGATAATTTCTTAAACAATTTTCAGGTATTTAAATATGAAAAATAATTTAATGAAAAAGTATTCAAATATTTATATAACTTATTGAACCAAATTTTCATTAATTAACCGAATTTTCTAATAAGATAAAAAAAGAAAAACTCTAGAAATTTTCCTTAATTTACATTGGAAAATTCGATAAAATTCAATTTGATTTTTATTATAATGAAAAATTGTAAAAAGAAAAAAAAAAATTTTTATTGATTTTTTAAAGATAATTTATTTGAATAAATTTAACAAATCAAAAGCAATTTTCGGAAATCTTTTTTCTGGGAAATATTGTAAAGAATCGGTACTACATTTTGATATTACACTTTCTACTTTCCTATACTTTATTCCACAATCTATTCTCAATTGGATGACATGTTTTCTGGTACAGAAAATGGACAAATAGTGGACAAAATTTTAAAACATATTTCTACTGTGGGAGTTTTAAGTCTTTGAATGCAGTCCAACTAATTAATTAGCTTACACTAATTTAAGGGTGCAATTAAGTATTGTTCTGTTTAATTAATATAGATAAGAATTGATGAATAACATCTATCTATGCTGTTCACGACTGATGTTATTAGCAAATTGAAAAGTTAGGAATTTAAACTCAAGCTTCCGTAGCTTTCACATTTTTTTCTGTTCTAATGAAAGTATAAAGTTATTGATTTTTGGGTAAGATTCTAGTTTTTCGCTTATATTTTATTTTTTATTTTGTAGAAATAAAAATTTAATTCTTATGTAAAAAACGTGGCGACGAACCTGAATTGCTTAATGGGTAAATATCGAGAGGTTTTTGATTCAAATCCGACATCAGTCTACTACAATTGATTTGATCTAAATAAATTATAACTAATTTTTGTAACGAGTTATTGTATCAACTGGCTCGAATGCATCGAATGTAGATTTTTATCTTTTGCTTAGCGGAACTTATCATGGAATAATCCTTGATTGTTGCCACCTCACAGTGATAGACTACAATCGTTAGGTTCGAATTCTCTGGAAAAGGCAGCGAAAAGTATCAGTTGTAATCTTCATTAATTAAATTTTTAATAAGGTCAATGATGCTTCCAATATTTTAAACAAAATGCAACTAAATTAGATCGGTGGGCTTGTTTAAAATCAGTTTCCACCTGATTACGGGAAGAATGAATCAGTATCTCAAATGTTCCGCGTGATAAATGTCAATATATAAGTTACCTCAGAAAGTATGAACTGAGAAATCTTTTATTATGTTTTTATTATAATAAAATAATGTAAAAATCTATCTTCAATAATTTATGAGAATAAAATAAATCTAAAACTTAGGTATAAGAAAGTGGAAGAGTTTGCTATATACTAAACATTTTCATTATTATTATTATTATTATTGTATCCTATCGATTTTTATTTCAAGGAAATATCTGATAATATTCGTTGAAGGTAACCACAAATAATAAATAATCAATATAGTATACAAGTTCCTTAAGAAGAAGAAAAAAAAATGTCAGTTGGTAAATTATCTTAGCGGTCGCTATATACCGGCATCATCATCAAACATTTTCTTTTTTCCTAGTATCGACCTTTTTTTATTTTTGCCACCCGTTTATTTGATTTTCTTATCGGTGTGTTTTTTTTTCCTGTTATCTACCACCTATTTGTTTATTTTTTTTTCTTCATTTTTGGGTATCCCAATAGTATCGGAAATGATATCTAAATTATCACGAAATATGGTTCCTTTAAGTTTGTGATCAGGTTTTATATTCAGATTGTGTTTGTGTTTCTTTAATGGAATTTCATTTCGTAATATTTTTTTTTCTTTTATTTTGGTATAAAAAAGGTATAAATACCATAAATTATAAGCGCCAAGGGAATAATCTTTTAATAATCAATGTAATTATTATGAATATTATTATTATTATTATTATTAGGCATATTACCGGCATAACATAATAATGGTGTACATCTCCGAAGAAAATGAACTAACCCCAAAATGGTGTCATTCATTTTTAGTCGCAGTAATTTCAGAAAAGGTTTCGTTATAAAATATTTATTTATACATTTACGATGAAGAATATTAATCAAGTGATATTTTGTACAGGGTATATAGACTTGACTTAATAGTATATATATGAAATTTTTATGTATCATTATTATATTCATTTATATTAATAGTTTCGTGGGTAATGAATATTTTGTATATAATTGGTAATATTTTAATATTCTAACAATATTAATACAGTGTGATAGTTGAAGGAATCTCTATTCCTTCAAGTAGTATTTCTATTAATTTGGTAGCTAATCATTAATTTGTACTGGCACTTAAACGCATAAAGGCCAATCTCCAAACAGCCGACTTCCTACTTCTGATACGAGTATGGGATAACACTATACAAAGATTGGTTAAATAATCATTCTACAAATTTTGTCGGCTTTTGCATTTCTGATTTCCCCAACTGATTTTCGATCTACAGATGATTCCCCTCAAAAACAGATGAACATGTTTATTTGATTTGTGATGGCACTTCATCTGCTGGTGCATACTCTCACAATAATCACACATGATACCGTCGCATACTTCCAATTTTTCTAAATTATGTCGAGAGACTGTGATGTTTTTATTCGATGAATCCTAGCGAAACTTACAAAAGTCCATCTCTTTCTGATTTTCTAAATTTTCCCATTGGAATGGGAAGTCGGCTGTGTGGAGATTGGCTTTAAGTCAAAAAAATTTTCCGCTGCTTCTATAACCTGAAGTCAATAACTAAGAAGTTAAATTACATGTTAAAGTATTTTGCTAAGTTAAAAACACTTTTCTAAACAATTGTTTGATTTGCGTGTGTACTTAAGTCTCAAAATGGGGGTATACTGTTTCTCCCTAAATTAGATACAATCTCTTGATCAACTGCAGATAGTAAAATTTCTAAGAGAAATAGGTCTAGAATTGGAATTTAAGCAAACCACTGTACTGAAGATGAGGGGATATACTAAATCTTAAACGTTGCAGTACAAGAACACTCTATAAGATAATCTAATCGCATCTAATCTAAGTCTCCAAATCAAAAAAATGTAAATACCAGACTAATGTAATCATATGTTTGTAACTAAATTAGAAATATGAGATTATTCTATGTCAGTGATTCTCAACCTTTTTTTTGTTGCGGTACACTTTTAACAATTTCAAAAAATTTGGCGGCACACTAACACTAAAATAAGTGTAAAAGGATAAATTTGGCGGCACACATCAAGAATTTGGCGGCACACAAAAGTGCCGCGGAACATTGGTTGAGAATCACTGTTCTATGTATATGCATGTTCTAATCAAAGTTTTAAGCAATTCTATTTGAATTTTCCAAACTACTAAAAAAGGAAATTTTGCGTAAATTTAATAAAATTTTCACGATGAAAGAGAAAAAATAATTACCACAACTTATTTTTTATGCTGTCCTAGGTTAATTGCATTCCAACTAATAATGCCTGAAAAAAAAAACTTCAGGTTTATTCAAAAAGTATGTGAAATAATAAATTAAATATGAATAGAAGCACAAATCAATATAATATTCTCAGTTTGAGTTGAATATTAATTTAGTTGTCGAGTTAGTGTTTAACGTTGAGTTTAAATTTGGTTGATTTTCATACAAACGGAATTTTAGTCGCGTAATTAATTTACTCTTTTAATTGAATAAAATTATCAAAAAAATTTTTGGTCGACTGAAATAAAATTGAATTTATGTTATGGACTTTCAGTAAATGTATGCCGCGACCAATAATATTTTTAGTCCTTTATCAGGTCCAGCCGACATTCATCATATTTTGGAGAGCTATTAAATAAATATACTCAATTTATAAATACATATTTTGTCGATATTATTATAACAACTAATATTTAGTGATGATTTAAACAATTCGGAAATATCTAGTATACTAGAGTAATCAGATTAGAACAATTTCACAAAGGTAACATTTACTAGGACGAAATAATTAATGTAATTATGATAAACAGGCACAGCCTTTAAACACGATATTTAATTATGGTCCTAAAAGTATCATAGAATTTTTTGAATGGGTAATAGTTCTGAAGCTCAGGTATAAAATATAAACACAATAAAATTTCTCTTCCAGTTATTATAAGTTTCTAATAGTAGTGTGGTAGAATTGGTCCTGGTTTAATATTATCACTATTGTGAAAAATTCCCTTTATATAATTTTTCTTATTTGATATTTTTATACCCTTTGGGACATACTACCAGAGAGTATATTAGTTTTATCACTACATTTGTAATGCATAGAAATCATAGGGAATCAAAACCTATATCAATTTCTGCATATCCGTCCCATCTATACAAGATAACTCAAAAACGCATTATTCGATTTTGATGAAATTTGCAATCTAAGTTGGTTCTTCCTTAACTTAGTTTGTTGTTGTATTTCACCTAAATCAGTGGAGGGTAAGCGAAGTTATAAAGCAAAAACGATTCTGAACAGAAAATTTGTCGATTTTTTTCTTTGGATTTAATTTGTAAATTTGTAGACCAATTTTGTTCAAATTATTTCTACGCATTGATTACATAAATAAGGGATAACATATTGGACTAAGGATACTGGAGAAAGAAATAGTTGCAGGAAAAAAAAGTCTGTATTTTAAAAATGAACATACCGATTTAATTCGAAATTACAGAAGACGTTTATACCACAGTGGCATTACGCCCTAGGCTATTGCGAATTATAGTGAATTTGAAGAAGCCGAAACAAAGTTATAAGGAAAGAACTTTGAAATTTTTTTAAATTTAGTTGTTTTTTCTCAGAGCTTGCTCATTGAATTGTTAACCATGAATCCCTTTTTTCCCATAAGGCATCAGAAATCGGATTTAGCCAATTTTAACTTTCTATATGTTTATTCTTATATTTTTCTTCAAATTGCGTTTCTCAATTTGGTTAGTTATCAAAACAAATCATTTTGAAATTAACAAATTGAAGGCTTTTTTGTTATCATTTTCAATTCCGTATAAAAATCTTTGCGAATTTCATGAATATATTCAATGAAAATTTATTCATAAACAAGCTATTTTATTTTGTAACAAAAATCTTTTAAGTTCTACGAATGTAAATTCCTTATAATATCAACGAAATCCTTAAATAATTGCTTCGATACAATATTCTAAATATAAAAAATTTTTAATGCAAATATTTGTTTTTATTTTCTTTTAATGATAATAGCATTTTTCCAACAAAAAAAAGAAAATATTAAGAAAATAATTTTGAACATTCATATAATTATCTAAAATTGTATTAGTTGGGTCTTATTTTTAGTGGTCGTTCTAAGAATATACTACCAAATACATAACACATATATATATACTATATATATTAAATATTCAAAAGATTACCCAAATCCTAAACACATGGAAAATTTGGGGACAAATCCAATTTGTTGATAAACGATCTAATTTATAAGCAAATATTTACACATGTCTTTCCCATTTCTGGTACAGCACGATACTACAATATATAGTATCAGTATATGGAATGGCAAGGACTTGCTATTCTTAGCAATTCAATTTAGAAAACCCATTAATTTCTTAAATATGTATTTTATATTTTAGATACGTATTTTGAAATTACGCATTCTTGGAAAGATTTTAATAGAAAATTTTTAATATTTTGGTGATTATTTAAATAATATGGAATCAAAACCAACAGTATAGTTACTCTCAAGTACCATATTCTACGTCATTATGCTTGTTCGACCAAAGGAATGAAGTCGCCAAGAGCTCTATATGCCATATAAATATCAAATATACTACTTCAGTTGTATCACAGTCAAGTTATTATGCATTGTAATCATCCCATCTAAAATATTTATATTTTTTCAAATTTAATTATTGAAAAATAAGAAAATACATAAACAGTTTTTTTTTTTAAATATTAGTACATATATTCGTACAATATTTACTTACACTATAAACAATAAAGTCACTTAAACCCATTCAAGTTGGCCCGTTAAATCTATAAAAATCTATTATAATTGATACTAAATTAATGGAACATAACGACTTTGTCATTTTATCAATTAAAGCATCAGCCAAAAAATCATCTGTAACCATTAAGTAACAATAGAGTAACTAGCTATAAATCATCGTTTATTGAGTGTAGTCTGAAATTTTTGGGGAAAGATAAAGGACATACATTAGTAAGAATGACACAATAAAGTTAATTGTTGAAAAGAACAAAAAACAGAAGAAAAAAACGTTTAATTATTTTCCTATCAATATAATTTCTAATAAATGAATATCAGAGGCAATTACGCGTTTACCAAATTGGTATCTCGTAAATTAATTAAACCAAAATTAAGGTTGGAAGCGAACGAGTAAATTTTTGTATTAACTAAACTAATATAAGAAAGATATTGAACGACGTGAGGTGTAAAAGGTGTTTGGTTTTTTGTATTAAATATTAGTCTTTTCTTTAAGTAATAACAGCGAAGAAATATAGTATATTTTTTACAATTGACTAATTTCAAATTATTGTAACCTCTCATAAATTTTACACCCGATAGGCTATAGGTATTGCGTTCTGTGACGTTCAGTGTCCTAACTCATAAAACGTAATAGTTGCTACTATGTCCTAATTATCATACTTATCGTGAAATAGGACACAGGAGCGTTTTTTTGCACAAGTTGCTCCAAAATTATGCATTGAATACAACAACAACTTACATCTGCTTTTACTTGGACTAACAAATTTCTTTTTTATTTTTGGCAATAGATGGCTCTTTTTTGATACTTCAATGTTGTCCTCCTGATGATTATGACAGTTTTTGTTTGAACATATGAAAAGTATATATTTATAAATTTGCAATTTTTAAAATTGGTTTTTCTACCTTCGAAGTTTAATTACCATGTGGTTTGAATATATGCTACCAAGATCTAAGTTTTTTATTGCTCTTGCTCCTTATTGTTTTTTTTTAACAGCTTATTTTGATCCGAAGCAGTGCAATGTGAAAAAACGCGCCTAAAGGCCAATCTCACAGAGCCGAAATCCTACTTCTAATGCAAGCATAGGATGACACTATACAAAGATTTGTTAAACAGAAAGGGAGAAAACAATCATCCTACAAATTTTGTCGGCTTCTGCATTTCTCATTTCCCCAACTGATTTTCGATCTGCAGATGATTCCCCTCAAAAACAGATGAACATGTTTATCTGATTTATATGGCACTTCATCTGCGGGTACATACTTTTATAATAATCACACACGATACCGTCGCAAAATTAAACTTGACCTATTTAATATAAGAAAGTTGAATGATTTTTCATATATAGTCATATATAGTATCATTTTATTTACTAAACAACTGAAAATATCTAAGATCAAAATATATTTTCCCCAAATCATAGATTAAGTATGTTAAGTGGATACTCAGTTCATGCCAAAATGTAATTAGCACTCACCGGAAACAGAAGGTTTTCGAAAATATATATACGGTCGATTTTAGAAATTAATTATTCAAACGTTTTAATTAATATAATTACGTAAGTAATATAAATTAATGTATTAAAAATGTATTCAAAATAATTAAAAATAGAATTAAATGAGTTGTAAGAAATCGATTAAAAGTATTAAAAAACAAGATTTAATTGAGTTTTTCAAATGCAATTTTGTAAACAAATTGTTAAGAAACCAGTTCAATTTATTGTGTACTTACTTTGAACACGAGAAACATGTTTCGTGTAAAATTCCATTTGAGTACAAATGTATTGGAAAATAGTATATAGTACTTTGTAAAGTTTTCAATTGCAATTGAATTCAATTAATATTAAGGCGAAATTAAATTTCAGAGAAAATTTTCTTTGATTCGTTATTTTACGAATTTATTTGTTAAATTGTTTTCATTAGCCTCAGCCTTCATTAGGTCTATTTGAAATATAAGAAAATTTTTCATGAAATTTATTTGCCTGTTTTTTATGTAATTTTTCACAGGAAATTTCTTTGTATTAATTATCTTTTTCCTCAGGCCCAGATTTGAAATTTAACTGTCTCCGTCATTGCTATTTTGTATACTTTAGAAATTATCCTGCGTGGGTGCATTGTGGGACTTATTCAAAAATACATTTATTATTTTTATATCAATTTGAATTTATTTTGTAATTTGATGACATTTAATGAAAGATGAAATATTGGATAAATATAATTCCTTTAAAAATAATAATGTTGCTTTATTTTCATAAAAGACCAAAAAAATTTAACTGATTTTATATTGAGAAGTTGAATCTAATTTGGACAAAGTATGCTATTGTTGTGATTGGTAGTAATTGAATGCTACACAAAGAAAAAATATTAAGCTGTCAATTTTCAAGTGTTTACTGTGGACAAAATTAAAATGCCGTATTAATGGAGAACCCTTTATTTGATTCGTAATTAAATTGTCCGTCGATTAAAGTACGAGTCATATCCGTAGGATCAAGAATACACCAGATATATGCATACTTCCATACTTGAGAATTATCAAATATCCTGCCTCAAAAGGGAATACTTTTCCAAGGCGATATACAGATATGTTTATACGAATTAAATCCGGCGGTCTTATTAGGATATTTTTTATATTGTAAAATCATAGAATACAGAAAAGCTGGTGGCTCTATTATATCAATTAAAAAATTTTCTTATAAATATATAGCCACGATCGGACAGCATCTCAGGTAGTCATTTCTAGCGAACGGACAAACAACGATATATTAGTTTTGTTACTACATTTGTACCGCATAGAAATAATCAGGGGTTTTAAGGCAATGTATATATAGAGAATCCAATGTAAAGACAATTTACCATATGCTTGTCCGTCCATTCGTCCTTCCGTCCATCTATCCGCGTAGACGAGAACTCAATTTAGATGGAATTTACAATCTTGGTTATTCCTTAATTTGGTATTGAATTTAATCAAAATCGACTGAGGAAGAGCGAAATTATTAAGAAAAAACTAGGTTGATAAGAAAGTTTTGTTGGTTTTTTACGGTTTTCCGGATTTAATCGGAAAATTTGTGAAGCAATTTTTTTTTAATTACTTACATATGTTGACTACATAAGTAGGCGATAATATGCTAAATTGTAGTAAAATCGGTAGAGTAAGAAATCTTGGTAAGATAAAATAAGCTTGTTCATAAAGTTTTTTTTATATACTTTGAAAACTAATATACCTATTTGACTAAAATTTTCAGAATAT
Organism: Xylophagus ater; assembly: GCA_963422695.1. Lineage (NCBI taxonomy): Eukaryota > Metazoa > Arthropoda > Insecta > Diptera > Xylophagidae > Xylophagus > Xylophagus ater. The sequence goes on along the minus strand of OY730486.1, from coordinate 13,019,458 downwards.
ATTTATTATAGTATGTCTAAGACCTGTGAATTAGAGAAAATTTGAAGAAGAAGAAACACAGTTATGCAGAAAAAAAACTCTGAAATGATTTTGTCAGTTCTTTAGTCCCATATCTACCATAGGGTTACAACATATATAAGTTCTGGTTTCATAATTGTCTGCCTTTTATCCATGAGTGTAGAAATTATTTTGCACATTAATTAAATACAATACGTCACGCGTGCCAAATAAAAGTCTAAGCAAAAAAATGTTTCAAAGTCATAATTATTTCCACCCAATAGATGTCGTACTGTACCTGATTTCCTTTTATATTCTTTGAACAAAATTACCAATCAATTTTTAATCTTTCTGTTTGTTTGTTTCAATATGAATATTAAAATCGGTAAAAATCTGAATTTAATTTTACTAATTTATTTATGCTTTTTAAATAATTGAAACTTTTTCGCATCGGTGTTTCTGTTTTTTTTTTTCGTTTTGTTAGCTTTTAAAAAGAAATGAAATAAAAATATGAAATTGTTTTCCGTAAAATTTTGATTTTACCTTTTTATTATTACTTGTTTTGTATTTTGTTTTTCCTTTTCATATTTTCTTTTTTTTTTCTAACGAAAACATATTTTCTCGAATTGAATTGAACAAAATATAAAATTCTAAGGTAGAGCTTTTTTTTGGCCCTTTGGGAATAAATTTGTTTAATTGCATTCATGAATAATAATATAAGTACTTCTGGCGTTGTCCTTTTCTTTTCTTGATTACATCAATTTTTGCTGTTTCTTTTTTTTTGCGCTTCTTGTCATCACCATCACCAATCCCGTAGGAGTTTTTCCAATGAATGTTTGGCATTTTTCCTCTTTTTTTTTGCTTATTTTTTTCAACTGGTTTTTCTTTTTTTTTTCTTTGATTCAGCATTATTTCTCAAGGATAATCTACCATCAGTTCTAGAAGGATATTTAGGGAATAGAATAGGCCATCCTTTATTATAGTATGAATAGTATAATTCTTTGGTAAAAAAAAAAAAAAAAACATGAAAACAGAAAAGAAAATAGCACTTAAATAGGGAAAAAGAAAAGAACACAAACGAATATAACCAGATTTGAAGTATTAAATTTGAACACACAAAAAGTATGCTAATTTATGATAATCGCATGAAATGGTTTAATATATTTATTTATATCTACAGTCTTTCTTATACTCTTCCGAAACAACGACAACAGGCAAACAAACAAAATACGCATATATAGAAGAAAATGAAAATTTTTGGAAAGTTTTCAAAGAAAATTCTTTCTACAAACATAATATAAGCAATTGTCATGAAATGTCCTGACATTCAAATAAAAAAACATACAGAAACATAAAAAGGGAAAAAGTCAACAAACGAATCAACTTTTATGTTATTTTTTTTTTCTTTTTTTGGAATCTCCAAAATTACAAAAACATATGAAGTAAAACTAGAAATATTAAATGAAAACGGAAAATTGTGCATATCTGAAAACCTTCGGGAGAAATACTTTCAAAAGAAGTCATAAACAAATTTTTGAGATAATTTAATTTTTAACAAAACTTCCCTTATTTTTTTTTATGGTATCCCATTTTTTGTGTAATATATCTCATCCTTTAATTTAGTCACCAAAGCAACCATAACATTATAACTGCAGCCAGAGTACTTTCATCAAAAGAAAACCCCATCTGCATACCACTCTTTTGATTTGGTCGTAAAGGAAACTGTTCGTATACGTCAGTATGTCATAATCAAACCAGAAAATTTACATATAAAAAGTACTTTTACGAAAACTTTCGTTCATAATACATTATTTTCTCCTTTTGCAGTACACAAATTCAACAGTACAGAATTTTCTTTAAATTTCTTCTTTTTTTTTCTTCTTCCCTTGAAAACTTATTCTTTAATAATAATAATAATAATAATATTTCTTTTCTGGCAATATTCTTTTTCCACACACACAAAAAAAAAACACCTTATAAAGTCCTGAAGGACTAAAAAAAAAAATCATATGTTTGCATTTTATATTAAATAAAATTTCCACTTTACAGTTTTCCAGTTAGTTCTTTTGAGAAAATTGAAAATGTTTTTGACCCAAAAATGTGGATAAAAAAAAAAATAAGTAATAAAGTGAAAAGCTTTTTAGTATGGAAACTGGCCAAGTTTTTTGAACTTTTATTTTTTTACAATCCCCCGATTTAGAATTTTCGAGTGATTAAACTTTTTGTGTATCATAAAAATGTAAAAGAAAATTCGTATTGAAACACTTTTCTTTTAAAAGTATATTTTCAAATTTTTGGAAATGAAATTTTGTATTATTTTTCCATTTTTACTGAATTTTTAAATGAAAATTTTTTCACAATAATTCTTTCGAGCAAAAAGAAAAAAAAAAAATTCTTATTCCGGAAAATTAATAAACAAAAATGAATTTTTAAAATCAAAACTTTTGTTTTTCTTTTTTTGTTGAGAAAATGTAAATTACTTGAATTTATTATTAGGAAATTATAAAAAGGAAAATATATTGCGCATATTCAGGACTTATATATCCTTAAAGAATTTGAATTTTTAAAAAGTTTTTAATTATTAAATGATTTTTAAATGTTTAAGCTGTTTTTGTGATTTGCAAGAAAAATAAAGAAAAGTTCATCTTAAAATGAATTATTTCTTTAATTTTGGAAAAAAGTTATACGTTTTGTAATTCATTAATTTAAATGGAAATTAGTAATATTATTTTAATTTCTTGAAAATTAATAATGCGGTTAGAAGGGACATCAGAAATAAAGAAAAACAATAAAGCAAGTGGTTAATTTGAAGAATTCAATTAAAAAATTCAAATAGGGAGAACCATTATATTCTGAGCACTATTGGTACCATATATTTGATGTTTAATCCATAAGAAAAGTTCACTAAAATCATTGCTGATATACTTGTATAGTATCCTCGTTTTTAAACAAAATTACTGAATGTATCGCGCTTTGAACAGGTCTTATATGCGCTTAAAGCTGCGTCTCTACCAAACACCAAAATCTAAGAAACATATATTTCATGCAAATTACAAAAAGACTGGTTTCTCCCTTTTCATTATTCATGGTCCTTTCTCTTTTACCTACGCGACCAAATGCATTTTGCGCGTTTAGTGGAAACGCAGCTTAAAAGTATGAGACATAAAATTGAGTTTTCTTGGTTCTAAAACATTTATGCATCCTTAAATTGAGACCTTTCGAATTGTCCTATCACTATTAAGGATTTGTAGCATTAGGGATTAGTGTTTGATTGTTAGTTACTAAAAAAAAACACTAGAAACTTTTCCCTTCACGGAAATACTATTATATAAAATCACAGTATAGGAAATATAACATTGTGGACTTAAAATAACTAATTAAGCTCTTAAGAGTAAGAACAATAGAAATATTTTTAAGCTATTGAATACAGATCTGTTGAATTTTGATATCATCTTAAGTTAATTTCTTTAGTTGTCTTTTGGCATTTCATGTAATTACATTTTTGGAAGTATTAACATTCAAGAAAGTGTCTGGGGTTTCATAGAAATGCATTCTAAAGCATCTACATAAAATGATTTTATAAGTATTTGTATATCTATTTAAATGCATCACATAATATCTTTCAATTCATCCAATAATGTAATTTTGAAGTACCACAAGAATACTTGTTTTTGCCATTTAAAATCACATCGAAAATGTTTCAACAAAATTTACAGTACTCTATCTTATTTTCAAATGTGATTATAATTATCACAATTATTTATTTCTACTAACAAATCACTTCGTCTTTTGGCAAACATAAAATTTATATTCCACGAAAAACAATTTTCCACTTTAGCCGTGACACAAATCTTTTCTGCTGTTGTTTTCCTTCTACCAGATAGGATAGAATATATTTTTTCCATCGAAAATTTAATTAATTTCCATTTTTATCTACATATTGAAATAAATTAGTGTCTGGGTTTTCCCGTAGACAATGAGGACTGGAAATTTTGTATCTGGGTCATAATATATCTATAAAGTCTCGTAATTCACACTAATTATGAATTCAAGATCAATAAGTCTGACATACCATATTTTCAAGTTTTTTCAAGATGATAATAATTATATTAAAATCAAGCTAAGTAGTTTTAACAAGAAAACTATGTAAACTACTTGCCTCTGAATGTAAAAAAAGGCTCTTCATTTGTCAAGAGTTACATAGTTTTATTTCTTATGTTTAAACAAGAAAAATTTCTAATTTTACGAATCTATATTATTTTGAGACTTGCCAAAAACAAAATAAGTAGGTAACCGCAGCTACTGCCTTCAAGGATGGAAATAAACGTCCTTCTATTCCATTGTTATCGCAGTAGGTGGTCTTTATTTTATTATTTAGAAAACAATATCAAGGGCATCCAATATATACAGAGACTATGAGAATGGGGCCAATTTTATTTTCTTATGATAAATTGAGTTACACTACGTACTTTTCCATTACATCATAAATTTTGTTTTCAAAATAATTAAATATTATTTGAAATTCTTTTCTATAAATTTTCTGAATTAACTTCATTCTTAGAAAGTACTGATATTAGATTTATGAACATTCACTCACTATGGTAACTTATGTTAGAGGTGTATCGTTGCACAATACTCTAAATACATCTCGTTTTACAATAAAGAGTGAATGCCCTAGAATAGAAGTTAATATAATTAAAGATAACAAACACTCCCGATCGAGTTTTCACTTTCACCATCCAACTGAATGTTGAGTCGAAATTCCGACAACGTATCTCAACTCGCTTTTTCAACCCTCCAAGTATACGTAATATATGTTAAATTATATTGAATACAACGCAATGTAGACCTAAGGAAGCTTAGTAATCAATTTTGTTAATTAATCGAGATTTGACACATTGTATATAACAGCTTAACTAAATTTGGAACCTTTAAAGTACATAAAAATTCCCAATTTTTGTCTGACTGCAGTCCCAGATTATACATAATGTTGATTTTATCCTGTAAAATATAATTTCAGTACATTCTCGTATAGCATATACGACACAGAAGTTCCATATATCAGCTTGTATGTCGAGTACTGGTAATTTATATAATAAAGCTCCAGTGAACAGAAAAACTCAGAAAAAATTGTTGACATTTTTACATTTTAATTACAATATATTTGAAGTTTCATTCTTCTTTAAAATTTGCTGTACTAAATTTTGCCAACGCTATTAAATCACGTATATATAAATGAAATTGCTATTTTCATTACTATGGGTGTTCATTTGTTTGTTTAATACAATATTTAAGCTTTTCAGTACTTAAAAACATATTTTTAAATGGAATCTAATTTGCACTTAAACAAGAAGGAACTAACTCAACCTAAATAAACAAGTAGAAATTATTTCTCCTATACTTAACTTTATACTAAGTCTCTCTTAATAACTGCTCAAATTAGTAACAATCTAAAATCTGGGCATGAATCTTACCGCAGTCAATATGTAGGCTTCCTAAAGTATGTTTTAAAACTTTAGCATATGGAATAGTTTGTGCCGCATTGAATATTAAAGTTGATATACAGACATGCAGACATTTTTATGTAATATATAGTACATAGTTTCTCGATGATACAAAAAGGTTACTGTTTTTGAAATTATGCATCTTTTAAAAGGTTTTGTTTATGTTAAAATTACTAGCAAAGTTTGAAATCAAAATTTAAAATGCATTTACGTGATCGAAAAGATGAATTTTTTATATCGGAAGTGCTAAAGACACTTCCTGAATTTAAAATACAAGAAATTTGAATTTTTAATATGTTTTTTTTTTTTTCAGAAAGGAGAATTTATATTATTTATACAAAAAAAAAAATCATAATTTAAAGTTTTAATTGAAAATCTAACTTTATGGATGTTTGTTTTTCTTTTGTAAAACTTCAGCAGTTAATTTTGAAAAGCAATTCTTTTGGAAAACATAAAGAAAATTTTCAATACTTTTATTTTCTGCTCCTTCGAATGCATTATATAGTAGATAGTACACATTTGAAAGCATAAGGAATATGTTTTCCCGCTAATTACATCCTAATGATAAAAGACAAAGGATACAATGTATTCACATGTTCTAATTCGGATGCGTTTTAAAGTCTAACTTTTCTTTGGCTAGAAAGAAAAAGGAAAATTTTGTATTTACATGTGAAAAAGTTATACATATATTAATATAAGAAACTGAAATTGAGATTCCACAAATGTGTGCTCATATGTTTTTCATAAATGAAATAATACATAATTAATTTCATAATGCTTTTGAAAAATTATCAAAAGTGATATGAAAAGTTGTTTTGATTAAATTTTTAAAGACTTGTTGATTGGAGGTTTAAAAAATTGATAACTACAAAGTTTTCTGTCGTTTAATGACAGTTTCCGAAGTTACTGATGTAAGTTTTTCTTTATTCTTTAGTACATTTTTTTTTCAATTTGTTTGTTTGAAAACTTTTCCACTTATATCCAGAACTAACAATTTGTATTAAAAGGTTTCTTTGAAGATACTAAATGCTAATTTTCATATAGTTTTCAATTTAAAATAGTAAGTAACATTGATTGAATTAACTAGCAACTACTTGAAGAAAAAAGAAAATTAAGAAAAATTGGAAAATTATGGTATATCGTAGTAAAAAAAATATTTTATAATAGTCGTAATAGGATTAAAATGAAATTAAAATTTATTATTATGAAACAAGAAATTTTCTACGAGTTTCGTTAATGGACTTTCTTTCTAGTTTTACGTATACTATTACTTTTAAATTCCTGAAACTAAAAATATATAATACATCATTCTTTACCTTTCTAATCATCATAGTACGAGGGCGTTTTATTATATTCGCCGAATGAGGCAGAAGGTAGAAAGAGGCGGGGGTTAAAATTTTTATTTTTCTTAACAGGTAATCCTATTTAGGTATAAATGTCTAGTTTCAGATTGATTTTTCAATTACTTCTCTTGAAATAGCCAAACAATGAGTTAAAGACTGTGATATCTAAAAAAATGCATCAAGAGTTGAATGTTGTAAACAGTTTTTGGAGCTGTATGACGATAATGTATCAGATGTTATGAACAAAATTGTAACCGGAAATTAGGGTTCATCATTATGACCATGAGTCAAAACAGGAGTCCACGCAATGGCATAAAAAGGGTGGTCCACGCCAAAGAAATTCAAAATTGGCTGGAAAGGTGATGCCAACTGGGACTCACAAGGAATCCTGTTAATTGATTATAAATCAAAACGCAACAACATCACGGAAGAATACCATGCTAATATTCTAAGGGGTTTAAGAAACGCCATCAAAGGAAGGAGAAAATTAACGAAAGGCATGTTTTTACTTCACGATAATGCACCTGTTCACAAAGCCCAGATTTTAGTGGCTGCGGTTTTCAAGAATTACATTCTCCGCCAGTACAGATCTAGCACCGAGTGAATATTTCCTGTTTCCAAATTTGAAAGAAGGCTTGCGTTGAAACTGTTTTGATGACGATGAGTCAGTAAAGGTAGCCGTAAACGAGCAAATAGGAAAGCTATTTTAATGAACCATTAGAAAATTAATCGATAGATCTAGGAGGTGTATACATATTTAAGGAGATTATATTGAAAAATAAAATTATTAAATTGAAACATATCGGTCTTTTTCTATCCAATTCCGTGAATATAATAAAACATCCTCGCATATACAATTCCTGCTTTTGTAGTAACCCGTCTTTGAAGTACTTACACTATTTTTTTCACTATTTTCTATTTTTCTATTTACTCATTCATTATTTTTCATTAAAACTTTCTAAATAGAAATATATACTAAGATATAATTAAGATTTTTCATAATAAACTTCAACCACTAAGTACATAAATTTCTAATTTTGATCATTAATCAAAAAAAAAAAAGAAAAAAGTCCTTCAGCTAGAAACCATTCATATAAGAATCACTTTTGAGGTTTTGTTGGGATCTCTTTAAAAAACTACAAAAAGGATAGAATGTTTTTATCTAATACAAATAAATATAATATTAATTGAGAATTATAGATATTCAGTGAAATATCAAGTATTCAATTGAATTAAAGTTATTGAATTGAAATCAATTTTAATCTGATGAATTGAATTTTGAAGTGGAAGCTTTCGAGTTATATCTAATGTTTTATACAAATATAATTTCTGAGATTTAAATATGCATAATATAATTATTTAGGAATAAAATTATAACCAAATTAATTATTATATATTGTTAATTAAATCATCATGTGGCAACTTTCTTATACATAATTATTTAAGTTTAATTTCCTTATAAATCAAAAAAGCACCAAATCCAACTCCGGGTTCAATTGCAGTATTGTTTTAAACGTAATACTAGAGTCGTACTCATCAAAAAATAGTTCCAACTCTGAATCCGACCTAAAGCGAGTGACTCCAAAATTCTGACTCCACAACTCTGATTTCTGATTTCTTCTTCCAGGCAATTACAGACCTTAGTTTTCTTTAAAACATTTTAAAATAAATTCAGTTCACGAATGTATTATAATTTATACTTTACCAAAGGTTCACTATTTGATAGATACTTCCGTATGATTAAATGAAATACTATAAAAAGGATATAAAAAAGGTAGAAAAGCATAAATTACTAAAAATATCTGAGCGACTCTGTTCTAAGTTCGACAATCCAATTTATGTGACCTTTTATAAATCAAGTCTTTATGTGATCAAAGTACATATATAGGCACACATTACAGTTATTGGAAAATTTAAGAAAAGCTTTAAACAAAAAATCAATAGATATGTAATTTTGTACGTATTTTATTGACTTGAATATAAATTATTTACCCTTCACCTGAACTAACCTACATAAATTATGAATTCTTAGAAATATCCAAGAAAATATTTCCAGTCGTTTCTGAAAAATCTCAATAAAGGAAAAAAAAGGGCAACAATTTTTTTCATTCTTTTCAAATTATTAAAAAGGAATTTTCTTTTGCATAAAAATATATATACTTGTATATATTTTTGGAGCACGTATTATAAAGGATATCAGTAAACTTGATACTTATACGGAATATTTATTATGTATTCCGTATGTTTTATAACGTACACAATTTTCACTGGAAATTCGAATTATTTTTCTTTTCTTTTTACAAATTGTAATATTTCAACAAATTTTTATTATTCTTCAAAAAAAAAGAAAGAAAATTAAAATTTTCATTTAAAATATCGTATATGAAAGATTGAAATAATTTTCATAACTTAATTTTAAATTCATAATGATTAAAACATTGCGTATACATTGGCATTGATAGTACACATATCCTTTCATAAAAAAGGTTATTCGTTTCTTTTCTCAAATATCCTTAATTATTTTGCTCCATTAGGAATTATATAAATTGGAAAATTGTGTGAATAAGCATGAAATTTTGATCTGATATATTTTTTAACCCTCCTTTAAAATGTCGTCCTTTATTTGGTTACCCTATTACAGAATTATTATTCGAAACTACAAATATTTATCAGAAAACTATTTCCAAAATTTCAATAAAATCAGATAACGCATTCGTGAGTTATTGAAAATGGAAAATTCAGCCGCAGATAGTCAAACAAATAAACTGTATTTTCTTGTATTGACGAGTTCTATCAAGTAGGACTTGCTAATCCATTTTCCCTTCTCTAAAAATTGAAGCGTGATAGGCTAAATACCTATCGAATTAGTTTTTCTCATGAAGGACAGCACCGTTGTATTGTATTAGAATGCAGTAGGAAGTCTCGCTCTTGAAAAGACCGGGCATTGACACAAAAAGTGTTCTGTTGACTGAACTCTCAGCCACATGTGTTCGTTCAAGGAGCAGTTTCTTGTCACAATGCCCACAATATTCCTAAGGCTTGTGCACTCGAATTCCACGAATATTCGCAATCAGGCGTAACGGTTATTTTTTTAAAACATATTCTTCAAACTCAGATGATTCCAAGATGTAAAAATCTATTAAAATCTTGAATTCGTAAATTTACATTAACACAAAACAAAAAGTGTAAATCAAAAGACAGGGAAAATATGTCACGTTCTATAAGAGTACCTGTCCAAAAGGATTTTCCCTTTTTTATATATAATTTTCAACAATTTATAGCACATATGTTTATTATACATGAAATTTCCATAATTGTAAAGGAAAAATCATATTTTCTTCCTTTTTTTTTTCTTTTAAACAAATCAAAGAAGGTAGAAGGTTGCCCTTATTTCTTGGTTATTCAAGAAGCACTTGTGACAACATTTATTACTTGATCCATGCTTATATAATCTTATATTTATATTCTTGATGAAAATGTTACGTGTGTGCATATATATATATATATATATATTTTCACCTTTTTCTTTTCTTCGGAGAAAAGTGAAAGAAACTGAAACATTATAATATTGAACGTGATATATACAACGAATTTTGATTTATTTTTACATGGATATCAACAATAACAAAAAAATTTTTCATTCTAAATAATTTTATATTCACCTTGAAAATCCTGTGATGTAAGTTAATACAAAAGGAAGAAAACTAAGATGATGGTATCCTTCTTCAGTTTGACACGTATGTGTTGATTTACAAATAATATTAAAGGTAATGATGCATCACAAGTTGATACATGAAGTGTATAATATATCCTTCTCTCTATAGATGGTATGCTTTCTTTTGCCGCTATCCTTTGCTATATTGTAAAGCATATTGATTTAGAAAGGAAAATGACAGTGATATATTGTACAAGTGAAGTAAAGAAAAAAAAAGAAGATTTTCACGTATATAAAAAGGAAAAAATTTTCTTTTTTGAATGAATGAATCTTTTGTATCTTCCCTGTAATATGCATCAATATAAATTACATTAATGTAATTTATTATTTCTAATGGTTTTATTGAATGACGGGAGTTTTTCTTCGTTTTTTTCTTTTTTGGGAAAATTTGAGAAGTGAAAAATTGAATATATATAATTTTAATTTGGAAATTGCTTCACTTATATATATTTTAAATTCAAAAAGGGAAAAATTTAAAGAGTACATTTTAAGAATTGTTCAACTTTTGGGAAAATTCTTATTTCAGTATTCAACGGGACCAATGATAGAGACTTAATCGTAAATAAGTATGCCAGGATCGTAAGTACTATCAGAGGGTAATATACAAACTCTGCAAAATTTAATCAAAATTGAACATAGATTTTCGGTTATACAACGAGTGCAAAAATAAACTATATTTGGACAATAAATATTCTTGGATAGTGTTGGCATTTTCGAATTTGACCAAAAGACTAAAGGTTCTGAGTTAGGGTCAAGTACATAAACTGTATACATTTTGTAGAAATGGGCTCAGCAGTTTGTTCTGCACCGCACTTACAAAATTTTCTCCCAAGAACTAATATCATCTAGCATTCAGTGCCATACACAAACTGTGAAAATTTCACATTTCGGACCAGCCGTTTAGATTTGATTACCGATTTAAAGAAGCAGCCGGACAGATAGGCAGACGGACAAGGAGCTACTTATTTTTGATGAAACGAATTTTTGCTAGAAAAAAAAGTTAGGTTTTCGCACAAAGCAATATTTTACTCTAAAAGCATTCGTTTTGTCAGGAAAGTGAAAAGAACGTATACAAATATTTCCAATTATCTTCAAATTAATTTCAACATTTGAAATTTTTAGCAAACGATACACCATTTTCTCTTGTCTTCCCTGGAAAAAAATCTCCTTATATAAGGAATTATCAGTTTTCACATTTTCAAAATTAATATTTTCTTATTCAATGTTGTTTCTATAATGTATATTAAAATTGCTTTTACAAAACAAACCCAATCCATTACCACCTTTTCTTGTGTCTTAAAATAAATTCTCTACTTTATTCTGTTTTTCTCAATCATGCCCCAATGATTTTGAATGAAAAGAAAATTTCGTATATATTTTCTTCACATTGAGATTGATTACAAAAGTCTTCAATCTTTTCTGTCACTGGGAATATCTTCAAAAAAATTTTTACCTGAAATAAGAGAGAAAAAAAACTATGTCATATCCGAAAATTATGAAGAAAAATTGGAATGTGAAAATCTATGTTACATTTACTATTTTCATCAAAAAGTAATTCCTTTTACTAACCTTTAATCTTACCTTTTTTTCTAGTATTTCCTTTTAGAGATTTCTCTCAAGTTTCTTATATTTTTGTTGATTCTTTCTCTGTGGACTAGGTTAATAACTCTTGTATTGTAGTTTATTTTAGAAACGTTCATGTTTTCTTTAAAAATTTTAAATTTTCAAAAATAAGAACAAAATTTGAATAAAAAAAAAAAAAAAGAAATGGCATCATACAGAATTCATATAGAGAGGATATGAAAAATCCCATCATCAGAAAAGAATTCACGCGAAGCACTTGACCCAGAAGTGAATATGTTATGGAAAACCAAGAACTTTTTCTAGATCTAAAGTTATGTCAACAAAATATCTTGTTAGATCAGATACAATTCTTAAGGATTTCCTATATATACATAACGAAATATATAAAGACCATATAGAACTTAACATATTATGGCAAAAAGAAAAAAAGAAAAAAAAGGGAAGAATATCTAGAGTATGCCGACGACAAACTATTAAACCTGGCATATGGTAACTGGGGTGTATCCATAAAATTGGAATATATGAGTTCTTGTTAGAGCATAGAATCTGTAGATCGTATTCAAGAGACCATATTGTAGAAAATATTTCATGGGAACAAAAACAAAATAGGAACAATGTTTTTATTATATCGTTTTGTGTATGCCAAGAATTCGAATAAGACCAAGACAAGAATTGAAATGAAACTCTACATAAGAAATTATTTCATATATTTCTTAATATCATATCGTAGAGAAAATAGACTAGACGCAAAAACGTAAAAACAAATCCTTGAGAACATTTTCATACATGATTCTTCACAATACATAAAATAACAATATTGTTATATTTATATAAAATTGAAATGACACAAAAAAAAATATCAGAAATTATGTCCGAGCTTGTCCTCATTCTGTTCGGTTTCCTGCATTCAGACTTTGTGTATATTAGAAATAATTGCTGGATTCTTGAAGGAGAAAAAAAATGAAAACTCAAAGGATATTCCAAGTTTTTATTGTTCTTTACTATAAAAGAGATCTAACAAAAAACAACCCATATATGATTGCCTACAGGATTACCCCTGTTCTTCTTAGATTTCTTTTGGACCATATTTACTAGGATCTTAAAATGTACATACACCTAGTGAGAACCTTTCCATTTGCCAGTTACAAGTAGAAACTTAAAAATATTCGATACAAAATCTTCTTGTAGCTACTTAAACAGATTCTCACAAGTGTCAGTAGCAGTGTGAAATTTTAGATATATGTAAGTACTTAAAATTAACAAATCAAAAATCTTTAATTAAATAATATTATAAAATCGACTGTTCCTATTACTAAAAATTTGTTATCATTTTCAGTTTACAAGTCGGTTCCTAAACGGTCTCTAATTTCTTGCAACTAATAATGGGTATAGGCTTCTCGTATAGTGAATGTCACGGATGAATGGTATGCCACCATATTACCCATTTTAGTAACATTCGTACCTCATTTTATGTAATACTTCATAGCAATATCAAAAGCTTGTCCATAGTGATTGTACGTATTGTGAAATGTCGTCCTTGATATGGGATGTTTTGTAAGCCTCAGATTATAAGAAAATATAATGAAGAAAAGCTGTTCTATAGAAAATATATAAATGACACCAAAAATCAATGTATTATGTAAGATGATTTTTGATATTTCAACAATTTTCAGAAAGAAAGAAAGAAATGTCTTGTAATACCCAATCATTTCAGAAATATCAACGAAAAATCCTACACATAATTAATTAATAAAGACGTTTTTAATTGTGCACAATTTAAAAGGATATGTACAAACTTTTTCGAGAATTTCCCATTTGTGTTATTACTTAACTAATATAAAAAGGACCTGAAATTTATTCTACGTTGCATGCGCTACTCACATTTGCTAAAAAGAAATAGGTAAAACGTGTCATATAATAGATATTATGGGCTTCTATAGAATTGCCTTTAGCCCATTTGTTTTTGACATTTGAAACGGTTAGAAAGTGCTGGAAATTTTGTTTGTGTCATGATAAAATTAAGGAATTCCAGTTCATCGATCTTTTGCATGTATAATGTTGAGCATTGTGATATTAAATAATCTGATTTCGATGAAATATCCTCTAAATACTTTTTAAACATTTCCAATAAAAAAGGATTTTATATCAATACATAAAGGATTATATCAGGATTAAATTTCCTAGAAAAATATCAAGAAAAAAATATCTATTTACTGAAATTTATTGAAGGTTTATTATTGTATTTTTCAACAAAATTCTGCCTTAAAGTATTTTCTCAACAAGTTTTATGTAAAAATAATTCCTCATATTCGAATAAAGTTCCAGCTTCTAGGGAAGAAACTAAATTTTTTAATTATGGTATAGGTATCAGAGTTTGCTGGGCCGCGGACTATATGCAGACTGCTGCCTAATTTCTTGTTGGCCGATACTTAAAAGAAAAGTTTGTTGTCAATCTATGACTCGGAATTGTCAGAAGTAGGTTGGAAGCAAATATTTTTTTTGTTCTGTGCACTGCTAGAAAATACGTAGTCTCAGTTGAGATATATAGGCATTGTGCATATGAGTTTGGTACCCTTGTGTGCACATGCGATAGATTATTTAGCGGCAGATTTATAGAATCACGAAATCATAAAACTGGAAGAATTAGAAAAAAAATCGTTAGTACCTGTATACTATTCATTTACTCTGAGTTCAAACCAGATGCGAATTGGGTTGTAATACAGATATACGTTCATCGAGTCGGAATGGATTGCCTGGTCTTGATTCATTTTGATGGCGTTGTTACGATTTTCAATTGTATAGTAAACAATTAAAAAGTTTTTAAGTTCTTAACTACAATTTGGGCTCAATATTTCAATCTCGAATCGACCTTTCGATTGTCATCGTAGTAAATATGTAGTTTTAAACTATCAGTGTGAACAAATTCTATATAGCAACGAAATATACCAGTTCCTAAGATTTGAGAATAAGCCTGTAAATCAATTTAAAATTAAAGTTTTTCACTAATTTTCTTTGCAATTGTTTATAAATTATTCATTTTTCAATCGAAAAATTCATTTTCTCTACAATTTTAATTTAAGATATTCGATAAAAACAAAAATTGATTGGAAATAGATTCGTTTCGCTTTTTTTTTCATTTTCTCGAAAAGAAACAATATTCTTGGAATAAATGGAAACAATCAATTTATCACAAATTCTTCGTCGACATTTTAGTTAAGTTTTTAGAAGGCAACGAAAATAAGGAAAATTAAGAAGATTTATTTTTTTCTCCAATTCTTGTCATAAGTAATTATTTTTTTTTTCTTTTTCATTTTTCCAAATCATTACTTCGTCGAAAGACAAGAAATAAATTAAATTTGATGTTATTTAGATGAAACATTTTTTTTTGTTGATCAAAATATTAAAGAATATTAAATTTTCTTTTTTGTTTGAAGGAAATGTTTATGACATTTGAACAACTAACTCTTTTGATGGCTTGCCTTGTTTGAAATCCTTTAAGCTTTTCTGTTTCGAAAATGAAAAACACAAATTAGTTTTAATGAAAACAAGAGGCTCTGTGACAGTATAACTGGCATTTCATCCATACTAAGATAGGATTTTTGAGACTTTTGTTATCGGCAAAAAAACTAAGAACAGTCGAAAGACCCGAGTGTAGTAAATGTAGACGATTCTGTTTTAAGGGAGCTTAGCGTCGAGGTAGATCAGGTAATACAGAACCTGCTAAGTTGGTATGTCCTTTGTGCTTGAGTCAGTCATTCGGTAATCGTCGAAGAGTGTAGTCGCGCGCATTGTTGTATATAAACTGTTCCAGCAAGTGTATTAGAGTCGATACAGAGCGGGTGAAGTTCTACGTAGGGCCCGGCGGTAAGTTGGCCGCCAAGCATAAAATATTGAATTGTAGAGTAGAAAAATCGATATAAAATAGTGACGTTAACATACGGATATTAACACTATTTTAAGTTATCCGAATGAAATTTATTAATCAAGAAACCTTAGCACACTTTCTGAATTATACACACAGAGCTAGTCCTGACAATTGAATTTTAGTTGTAGAATCTTCACAACTGAAATTTAGATGTTACAACGAAGTTTTCAGTTCTTTCAATCGAGTTTTCAGTTCTCGCAAATAAAATTCAGTTAATGCAACAAAAAAGTCAGTTGCCACAGCAAAAAGTTTAGCTGCCAGAACTAGGCAAAGGCTTTGTGAGTTCTCTGTGTGCACATTTCGGACAATTGTCTTTATTTATTTGAGAAAAATATGTACGAAATACAATATTTCCAAATGAAATAAACGTTTTCAATTTATATTTGTGATTTAGCTATATGCTTTCTACGATTTTATACCTCATCTGTTACTCAATAGAAAATATCATCAGTTTATATTCTTACGGTTTGGATATACAAGTATGATACAAAAGCTTTCTGAATATCACTAAAATATTTTGTTTTCGAATCCTAGCTTAGAGAAAAATTTTTGTATTCGAACACAAATTCATGAGAAACTATTCAAATCAACTCTAATTTATATAAGATATTATATGATGTATTTAAACATATTCGAAAGATGAAAAAACTTTTGATAATAATTAATATACTCATGTAATAAATATGATAATAATATTAATGTGAAATACTTAATATTCTTGAATAATGTTCATTAGAATAATTTTTCATTTTAATATTAATCTTAAATTACAATATATTTTTTGTTTTTTTTTCTTCTTTATACTAATATTAATATATATATATATATATATATGTATTTATTTTCTAGGATTATCATCATACGTAAACAAGGATAATCTTATTATAAATCAAAATTTAATTATGTCACATCAGTCGACTGTAGAGACAAGTAATATATTACCAAAAATACGACAATTAAATAATGAAAAACATCACATAAATATTAGTAATAGTCATCTAAATGAGAATATCATTGATACAAACACTGAAGATAATAATAAAGAAACTGTATTTGATGATATTTATAAGACACCAATGTACTTTGGCACAGAAAATTCAACGATTATAACAACACAAATTGGGGCAACAGCACATATACCATGTATAATACATCATATTGGCGACGGCGTGGTAAGTTTCTATAGTTTTCCGAAGAAGAAACAAAAAAAAAAAAAGATTTTCATTTCATTTTAACATATATTTTTAAAAGATTTATTTCGTTATTATATTTTATGATATATATGAAATGGTCCAACCATTTTCATGTTCCAACCATTTTCATGTTCCAAATTAACCAAAAAAAAAACAAAAAAAAAGACTGTAGGTACTTCAAACTATCGGTTACAGTTCTTAGCAATTAAAGAACCCAGTTTTGAACACAATTTCTGATCATTGAATTAAGAACACTATTTTTATCTGCTAAACTTGTAATTCTCAGCACAAGTTTTGGTGTGACATATAGTACTATTGGATATGCAAAGAAATCATTCCGTTTTTATTGATGACATATGGTACAATCAAGGCATCGATCGAATTCAATCTGCATTTAACGGCAGGAAAGATTGCTCTAAATCTTAACATATCGAAATCGAATCTTGAAAATGATCTAACAGAAGCATCCAAAATTGATATGATATGCTTCATCATGATAACGCTAGATCAAATACAAGTTTGGTTATTCGGTAAAAATTATGAAATTATGAAACTTTGTGTGCATCCATCATATAGTCTTGACCCCGCGCTATCAGACTACAATTTGCTTCGGTCTCTGTAGAACTCGTTTAATGGTGTACATTTGAGTTGAAAAGACGTCTGTGAAAAGGTCTTGTCTTGAATTTTCCTCAAAACCAACCAGAAGTTATATACGAAATGGATTGGACCAAGGTTTTTTCTGTTTTGGATTGGTATAAAAAATTCATTTCTCATCACCAGTAACAATTCGTTTCAAAAATGATTTTCTTTTGAACATTTCAAGCTAAACGCCTTCCAATGTCTCTTTTCTTTCAGTTCATATGGCACCCACTTTCTTTATTTTTGAATTTTTCCCATGGCATTTAACCAAAAAAGTAAAACTTCCCACGAATGCTGTTTTTTTGGCATGTAACCTTCCATTTTCAATCGAATAAAAAACAATGCTATTTACATTTGAATGTGAAATGACTTACTGATTATTTTAGCTTATCCAAAGCTCTCTCAAACACAATAGCTTTCATTTTAAAAAAAATTGCATGCTTTATGAATAGTAGCATCTCTTAGAAATCCTTTAAGTCATATATTACCTCCTAACATTAAAGTTCATTATCTCCATATCTTTTCAAGTTATCTGAACATAACTATGTTTAGAATATTGTCAATGAGTTATTGATCTTTCATATACTAACAATATTTACTACCGCATCCTATATTACAATCTTTTATGTATTTTATTTTTAATTTATTTTTGTTATATCCAAACAGCCATATTCATAAAATCATATTTAAGTTGAGAAATTGCTTTAAATACAAACATTTATGTAGAATGAAAATAAATAAAGTAAAATATGAAAAATTACTTTATATACACTATTCAAGAAAAATGATATATTTTAAGAGAGTATCATCTTAAAAAACATAAAAAAAATATGAAAGAATTTATGATATATTTCTATTGTACGTACACGTATATATATGGACATATATCATGGCGCTTTATTTTGTTGTCATTCTTCTAATTTACTTATCTCAAGAACATTATTCTTGTGATAGTCTTATACTATAGCTTAAAATAGGAATATTTTATATGAGAATTAGATATATGTATGTGCTTATATAGCGCAAAATACAATATATTTCAATAGTATGTATATAAGTAGATTAAAAATGTACATTATTTAAGAGCAAAAGAAAGCAAACAATTTCCCATTTCTAAAATTTATACGATATGGTGTGCATTATTCTAGTCCATATCCTATATATCCATATCCTAGATATGTACATATAAAAGGGATGAGGAAATGAAAAGCTGAAATACAAAAGTTCTGTTGGTTTTTAAATCACAATTTAATGAGGTTAAAACCACATATTCACATGCATGAATGAATTTTAAGGATCACTATTTTTTAACATTTATCTAAACTATGTTTTATTTTTAAAACATTTTAAGACATTTTCTATCTTTATATATTATAAAATATATTACTTAAAAAGAAAAGATCTTATCTTGTTAAATAATATATTTGAATTTCTATTTGAAAATAAATTCAAAAAAGAGAAAAATGTGAAGAAAAAAATTAAGAAAACAATATATTTTTGTATTTAATCTTATTTAGTCCATTCTAAAAAGTGATTTAATATATCCTAGATATAAAATTATAAGCTTAAATATCTTATTATCTAAGCAGAGTTGACAATTTTCTTGCTTAATTGGAATTAACCTGAAAAAGGAAAATCTTCACTTTACATTAAAAACATTATATAATGTTGGTTTAATTTTCTATACGGTACGGTATTTTCAGAAAATTACGGCAAAATGGAGTTTTCATCATGATATTCTACGTTATCCTTTTCGTCCTATTTGATACTGTTGGATAATAGGTTCTCATCATTTGAATCCTGATGGAAGATTTCATAAATGTTGCTTCCAAATGTACCTCATGATCTGCCAGACCCATATCTTTCGTTAGATCCGAGAGAGTAACAAGAGATATCTATGCCAACGTACAGCCAACGAACTAACTGAATTTTACTAAATTCGGATAACACGTTTGTCAGTTATCGTATGCGGAAGGAAATTTTGGAAATCGTTTTATTTCATACAAAAAGTCCGAATTTTGATCGACAGCTACCCGAAATTGTAATTGAATTTAATTGGCTGTACTAAATTGAAATCCATTAAAATCGATCCATAAATAACGTTACAATAACCTGTAATTTAAAACCACAAAAAAAGAAGTTTTATTTGGCAACTACAGTCTACAGTCTGATTGAAAACAATTTCTAATAGAATGGTTTTCATATGGAAAAAACTGCTCTAACCCATTTTGGTTCCAATTGCTTCAAAAATGCGGCTGCAATTTTCCCTACTACAGATAGACAGATAGACAGACATTGTATAAAAAGGATTGCAAAGCATTTAGAATCTTTTAAAATGTTGAGATTTGCAAGAGATGTTTTTTCGATCATGATTCCAGTAACTTTTACTTTGTACGTTATTTAGAAATAAAAATAATTATAAACTGCATTAAATAAGTTCACTTTACTACTGCATCTAGTAGTACATGCAACATGCATGCCTCATGCAGCATGATACATTATAATTACATTTCTCATACGGTCGTTGTTTAATAAGCTTATATCTAACTACCGTTTTTTTTTTTTTAATAATACAATAAGTATTACTAAATACCGCAGTCTGGTAGTCGGTCCCTGATATATAAACAAGATCAACTAGAGGATAAATAAATAAACATATATTTGAAGAAAAAATACCGCATTATCTTCATTAAAAACTCAAATAGTTGATGGAATTAAAATTTTGGCTTTAAAAAATGTATAAGCTCTCTATTTTATCTAATTTAAACTTTAAGATATTCAATTTACATACTCACATGCATGACTATACAAAATTTGAATGGTTGTACATAAATTATACATATATATATGAAAAAAAGGGATTTCATAGATTAAACTATTAAGTTGAGTTCTTCTAGTTAAAAGGATTGTGGGTGAATGGTTTTCTGTGTTATTTTAAGGGATATATGTTATAAAAAATGACCTTGGTAGCTGGTTGACATTTTTTGTTATCAACATAAATAATTATCTCTAGACAATAATCGAAAAAAAGGGTTCTTTCATTTTAATAGTACTTATACATATATGTTCTTTTTTATATTACATGAACTCATGTGCTTCGGGCTCACATGATTTACTTTCTTAAATTTTTAGATTTAAGATATAAAAAATTGAAATAATCATTATATTAAATTAAAATTCTGGAAATTTTTGTTTTCTGAATAATTTAATAGTATATCACAAAAATAGGATCTCCCCAAGTAAATTGAATTAATTAATTTTTGAGGGTGAATTATTTTTAATTTTATTATAAACGAAAGAAAAGGAACGTAATCGATTTCAATTTAGTTAATTAGAATATTTTCATCATATAATTGATTTTATTGGAAAATTTTAATTAAATTTGATTTAATTATATCTAATTAATTATTTAATAATTATCCATATAAATAGGATATTCAAAAAATAATTAAATTCTAACTTTTAGTTTAATAAAATTATATTAAAATTATTGGAAAATATATTTTAATTATATTTTTTTTTAATAGTAAATTAAATTAGTTGTTAGTTAATATTTCCAAATCATCTAAAAATCACGATTATGAATTAAATCGATTTAATTTAAGTTAGCGAGGTTTTAGAAAGTAGGTTGTGCGAGCTTTAAATTTCTAATAAACTATAATTAGAATTTTCCATAACTGAAATAGCAAGATTTTAATGAGTTAGTATATAAATAAAGTACCGGTCGCCCCTTTCAATGCCTTCTAGATATTTTCATTAGGCCAGCATGTAGACGACAATGACGTCTTAACTTCAAGGGTGTTGAAATAATTATTAAGCTCGAAGATCAAAGGAGAGAAACAAGCTTCTAATGCAAATTACATTAGTAACGTGATTCTTTATTTCAACGTTCGTGCTTCATAATTATTTTTCTTTATCACACACTTGAAGTTAAGACGTCATTGTCATCTATGTGCTGGCCTGATGAAAATATCTAGAAGGCATTGCTCCTACTTAATATGAGTTTGAGAAACCAGAGTATTCGATACACATTATTCTTCCATATGTCGTATTTAAATGGCATAGTCATAGATTAGTATAATTAGATGTCCAAGCCAAATGAGCAGCGTGGTATTCAGTATTATTGTTGTAGGTGAACTTAAAGAAGATTGGATGAAACGAGGTTTAATTTGAAAGAAAGAGAAGAATCTATATTGTGTCGTGATATCACTGTACAAAAAGAATCAGTTGAATGCACAATCATTGGACATTTTTATTCTTAGCCTATCGGAGCCTACACACGTTCAATGTTATTTGTCAATGTTACTTGAATGACTCATGTTTCCAGTAACATTGATCGTTTGGATGCTCTTCAATGCTCTTGTGTGGAGGGAATTTCCATCAATATTCCTTGACGAAAATTTCCATCGATAATACTTGTCAAGTAACAGTGAACATATGTAGGCTCCTTATGAAATAACTGTTTGCCGAGAATTTCGGAATGTTATCAACTCCAGAAATAGTTGTGCTTTTTATTTTCACAAATATTGTTGCTAATCACGCAAGTCCAGGATACTTTATTCACTTCTTCACTTTCTAGCAATACTTAACTTCTTTAAATTCTTCAGTTTTCAACAATATTTCACTTTTTTTCTGTGATTCTTTTTTATTGGTTACTTTTTGAGCATAACTCCTTTTCTCGTAACAATTTTTCCGAAGGAAAACAATGTAGGCCAGAAAGTATTATTTAATTTATAACACGTATACATATTTGAAGGGTAATTGATATAAGTAGATTATGTGATAAAAGTCATAATTTTCTTATATAAAACTTTAAAAGATAGACTTATCCTTAACTCAGATTGGTTAGGAACATATCACTCCACGGATGCCATGTTTGTCATCTTTTATTTTATTTGAATTGTTCTGCCAAAAGCTTCCTTTTATGAAAATCCAATGAAACAATATGAATGTAAACATTTTCTTTATATCTAACAAATGTGATTGATAGGATCATGTATAGTAAATATTTATCTTAGAAAAACACGCACACATGTTTCATTTGATTCTTTAGTATCAAAATTTTGAATTATTTGTTTGTTTTCAAAAGATTCCTTTTATTTTTTAATAAAATTGATTCGAGGAAAACAACATCCTTTTGATGTTAATTTTTTGTTTTTATTTTTTTACATTTTCTATAAATTAAATATGTTTCAGCCATATCACATCCAAATACTTACTCGACAACAGCAAAATTTTCGAGGTAGTTTATTTATTCGTTGCTATGCTTTATGAATTTTCATATATCTGTTATTTAATCAATATATTATCATAATTTTTTTTTTTTTACACTGAATAACCGAATATAAGCTCAATCTTTTTCATTCAATTAAAATTTACATAAAATCCTGAAAAAAGGGATATCAATAATAAAAATAAAATGCATATAAATATTCAAAATGAGTGGAAAAATGAACTTTTTTCTATTATTTTCATATATTTTGTCGAAAATTAATCGATATTGGTTTTCATTTTGATTCAATTGAATCACTTTACAGACTGACAAATCAACAGCAGAAAAATACGGTTTTACATATCCATAGAAAGAAAGTCAATTGTAGAAAAAATCGAATTACAGTGCAAAAATTAATTTAGCTTAAAAAAAAATTATTGATTTGAAACGAATTTAATTTGGAATTTTTTTTTTTGGAAAAAAAGCTCATATATGAAAATGGCTTCATATTAATAAACAAAAAAGATTGTATTAAATCAACTAATATTTTATGAAAGGTTATTGTATTTTTAGATTGGAAATAAGGCAAAAAAGATGTCACTTTATGTTTTTTAATACTCTTAAAATCGCTTAAATATTTGATACGATTCATCATTTTCATACAAATTTTGAAGAAATAACAAATATTTTCAATAACGCGTAAAATTGGTGAACGGTTTCAATTGATTTAAAAGCTTTTTAATAGCAATTAAAAATAATTTTTTTGTATAAGACTTTTGAAAATAATAGGTATTCTCACTTGGGTTGCTCTGCTCCTCATTTTCTATAATAAAAAAAGGCATTTCCAAGTACTTAAACATTTGATTACCTATTTTCCTTCTCTTATGAGTTGTTTACACAGTGCTAGTAGCTGTCCTTGCGAGTAGACAGTAATCGACTTTTTATACGAGCGCCGAAAATGACAGTTGCTATCATAACATGTAATTATAATTGGGATCAAAGGTGTTCCACAGGTTTTCTTGTTCTTTGGACAAATTTTACATTGTCTTGGGTAGACCACCTTCCAGACATTATGAAAATTCAACAAAACTTTTTAAAAAGACGATAATGATAATTCACTCCGATTTGAACACTGGCCTGGCAGTCGCTAGCTTGTAGTTCACTGTCGTTTGATGTGGTGGGAGAAGGCGAGTGGACAGTGAAAACAAAAAATGTCATGCGCCAGCGGCTGACCTACTCGCATTGACAGTATGATACGTTTACACAATGACAGTAGCTGTCCTGCAGCTACTTTTCTAGTACAATATTCCCAAGATTATTGTATTTCATATAACTGGAAATCTATTTTAATTGTCTCTTATTCTATTGTAATAGATACTTGTATTACTAGATATTTATCAACAATAAAGCTGGGTATCAAGTGAAATGAGGCTCGACATAATATTCATATTTATGCCCTATATTCGGTACTACCAGAGGGTATATTAGTTTCGTCGATAAGTTTGTAACGCATTGAAATAATCATCGGAAAGTTTCAAGGCTATAGATGTGTAGAAAATCAAAAATTATATCGATTTATGCATGTGTGTCCATCCGTCAGGTCGTCCTTCCGTGTACAAGATAACTCAAAAACGCGTTATCCGATTTTGATGAAATTTACAAAGTTATTCATTAACTGGATTTGGTATTTAATTTCAAAATTTAATGGCAAAATCAGCCCAGGGGGAACGAAGTTATAAATCAAAAACCATGGTGACCAGAAAGTTTTGCAGTTTTTTAGGGTTTTACAGATTTCATTGGAAAGTTTGTATACCAATTTTACTGAAATTATTTCCATTCGTTGACTACATAATTAGGCGATACTGTGCCAGATTTTAATAAAATTGGTATGAGGATAATGGGGAAAGAAATAGTCGTAGGAGAAAATAAGCCTGTTCATAAAGTTTTTTGGAAGTATTTTAAAATCTAGTACACCGAATTGAATCAAATTTGTAGAATCGATTTATAATATTAGAGGGCCTAGGCTACTAGAAAAAAGAAGATTATACAGAAAAAGCCTTGAAATACTATTAGGTTTGGCTGTTTTTTAGCAGAGTTAATTCATTGAACTATAGATTTATGAATAACGAGTCCAATTTATACCATTGGGCATCAAAAAATTGACTATAGCCCGATTTTACGTTAGAATATATTTTTGACTTTCGCCCAAGTTATCACAGAAATTGCTGGATTTTTCCTACACACTGTGAAGAGTTTATGTTTTAAAATATTATAAAATTATACTAGTTAAAATAAGAATAAGTATATGTTTATACCAATGCTATGGATGCACCAACTAAAGCGAATATAATCCAAAATTAGTAATAAATTGTTCAAAAAATTAATTCATATTTTGATATCTCGATTTTTGAAATGTTCCAAGTTCGCTGAATAAGTCTTTAGTTCCAATATGGTTGGACAATATCAAAAGAGCAGCGAATATTAGATATCAGACATCTTTTTAACAGGAAGTGTTAGTTGAATGCTAGCAAAATGCCCGAAAGAGTCTCGACTATTAAAATATACAAATAAAATACTATTTACAAAAACCAATTAAAATTTTAATTGATATTATCAAATAGACAAACTAAATTCTTTACTATGAAATTTATCACTTGATTTATTTTTTTCAAATATTGTGTAATTGATTTCGATAATTATTGGCGATGTTAATTTTATTGTAATTGCTAAAGTAATTATTTGTTTTCGCTTATTTTTTTCTAACATTTCATTCGAAGCCATTTATATAAAAAAAACGTATAAAATGAAATTTATTTGATATAACTATAGTCGTTTTTTCTCTCGTTTGTTTGTTTCCATTATAAGAAACAAAATATAGCACAAAATAAATGTTTATTTGAATTTAATAGAAAATCAATTTCAATATACAATTATCGTAAATCGAATCATTTATTTAATTATTCGTAAAATCATATATTAAATAACTTTAGATTTTTTATACCATAGATGATTTTATTTTGGTTTTCTTTCCTTTTTTATATTTTATCCAATATTTTAGGTCTCATGGATCAGAAAAAAGGATTATCATTTACTCACCGTTGGCCTCACAACGTATAGCAGTGACGAAAGATTTAGTGCAACACATTTAAAACATTCTGAAGTAAGTATATGCATGTAAATACAATATTTATGGTTGTGAATTTGGAATTCAAATAGCCAGGACGTTTTATGGTATATCGGTTTTTTTTTTTTTAAATAACCATAAATCGGCTGACAAGCAAGTACAAAAAGTATTCGTACATATTTTTCAAAAAAATTGATTATTTTTTTCACTTCTGTTCTGAATAAAACTTTTTGATTTATTTATTTTTATATTAATTAGAAAATCATTAGCATCAAATTTAAGCTTTTACCTGTGTTTTCTACTTGTTTAACACTAAATAACAAACATATCTGTACGAATACTTTTTTTTTTATTTACTAATATAAATATTGAGATAAGGTTATGTCAATCAATAATGAATAAACCGTAAAGATTCACAGAGCCTTTTTATGTTAGTAGTCTATCCACCTATAGAGACGATTCTAATCTATGTATTTATCTGTTTTTTCTTCCCTTTTATCTATTTTCCTGGAACATACATATATTTTCTACACCATATTCATTCTGGAACTAAATCCAATGATGTTAATCGAATAATATTCTCTAATACAATATTTTTCCATATCACATATATATTGTATATAAAACTTAATATATAGGATTGGACCTTACAAATAAAATTTGTTCAACTACGTGATGCTGGCGTTTATGAATGTCAGGTTTCAACTCATCCGCCCACATCGATATTTTTGCATTTAAACGTTGTCGGTAAGTATAGAAATATTTTTATATACAAAAAAAAAGAAAATCTTTCTAAATGGATTTTATAATAGCCATTAGGGAAAATGTTCTGGAAAAATGTATATCTACATACATATTGTATCGGGGATGTTGAAGCTTGATAGGCAGGATGCAATTAAAATTTGTTTTACATAAATTGCATTTTTTTAAAAAAGGAATGAACTTTGTTTTATAACTTTAGTACAAATCTATAACAAATGTATACAAAATTATTAGAGTACATCTACAATTGCATGTACAGTATTATATTTAATTAACTTCTATAATTTGAATTCAATCATTTCCCTCGTAATGTATTCATAAAAGAAAAATTGCATCCTATTCAAAATATAATTATAATTATTAAATAAATATGAATAAGGATTTTTATTCGGAATTGTTTTTAAATAAAATTATATAATTTTAATTTTCGATATTCATAATAAATAATATTTGATCAGATAGAATTTAATCATTGCCTCAATTTCTGTCTTAAGGCGTCGGTTAAAGCTTCATCATTATAATAAAGAAAAATGTGGTTTAAATGAAAACTGACCTTTTTCTCTGATTTTGCATGAAAGCCAGTTATATGGCTGTAAGTAAAATTTAATACTAACTACCAATTTTGAGGTTAGAATGAATAGAAATTGACACACTGTTAGAAAAACAGCTGATCAAGGAAAATATTTTTCATCATTGCAATTATAAACACAATTATAGGAACAAAATACGTTATATACGTAGAAAGATCACCGATTTTAATTGCAATAATAATTTTTTAATGATACTTCGGGATGACCTATGACACATCTTCTTTTTTTCACAATGAACATTATTTTTGTCATTCGAAAAGTTTCAAAAAATTACTATTTTGTTAGAAATTTTCAAAATAGAATGTCAATAGAACTAATTTTTTTAATTGCATTTTAGTAAATTTTAAGGAATTTTTAGAATAAATACTGTTTTTCCTCATTTTAAGTTTATGTGAAAGAAGTAAACATGTCAAAACCAGTTGAAATTTTTAAAATGTTCAAATGTAGATGGCCCTGTAAGCAGGATGAGGCAAAAATTTGGGACCTCTTTACAATTTGATTTGATAATTAAAACAATAATGATGCTTGAAATAGATACTTAAAATTGATCTTTAT
Organism: Xylophagus ater; assembly: GCA_963422695.1. Classification (NCBI taxonomy): domain Eukaryota; kingdom Metazoa; phylum Arthropoda; class Insecta; order Diptera; family Xylophagidae; genus Xylophagus; species Xylophagus ater. The sequence goes on along the minus strand of OY730486.1, from coordinate 12,991,315 downwards.
TACGTAAATAAAGGTCATTATCGAGTTTTAATGATCGATTGGACAATAATGATCATTAAAATCGGAAATCTGTCTAGGATATAAGATTGTTTATCTGAAATCTATTTCATGGTTCGTATTATTTTTATCAAAAGAAATAATCGTTGAAATAGGTTAATTTTTCTTTGCAAAATTATTTCCCTCATTATAATGATGAAGCTATAACCGACGCGTAACTATCTTATTCCGAGAAGAACTGATTTGCAGTTATAAAATGTTTTGATCCTATGCCTAAAATTATAACTGATGTCTCAAAAAAATGCTTCCAAAATGTAAGTGGAGAAGTTTTTGTGACTGTCATAAATTATGACCGAGTCAAAACAAAAAAATTATTACTGAATCACGATAATTATAATATGCTGATACTGTTCGTAGAAAAAAACTGTTATGTTTTCAGCAATGGCTCCAAGATATTTCTAATGATTGATAATACCAGTTCGTAAGACGTTGAATTATTATACGTTTCTAATGAGCATATATCAACAGCGTATAAATCCTTTTAAGAATTTAAATTCCATTCAAATTTGGAATAATATACATCGAAAGGTAATTCACAAATAATTGGTGTAACCAAGAGTTTCCAAATGGAAACATACTGACAATGTCTAGCCTCAGGATCAACAAAATATAACACCTTCGTTGAAATTTGTTTATTCTGCTTTTGTAGTATTTTCCCAAAAATCAATGTCAATAACAGAAAAACGAATTGATTTATTGTATTTTAAGAATCAAGGTTTCGAAGCCATATATATCCTTTCAAAGTCATATCAATATATATATTGCTACTTGTGTGTGCATTCTATGCAAAATCTCACATACCATAAATATGTAGATCTGGAAATATGTCAAACAAAAAAAAAATCCATTATTAATGTTGAATATCATTTCTACGTACATATAATATAACAATTTTCTTTTTAAAGTATATTTATTCAAAAGAAAAAATATTTATATAAAAAAGTTGTTTAAATATTTTTCCCCCGTTGAAATAGAAGCACGTGCTGAAATATCCGGACCCCCAATAAGATATCTAACGCCAGGATCAACTTTACGTCTACTATGTCGAGTTGTACAAAATACAGAAGCATCCGAATTTATATTTTGGTATCATGATAATAGAATGATTAACTACGATATCGATCGTGGTATTAATGTTTCAACAGAAACAGGTACGTACGAATGGCATTTGGATGCATCACATTTTCCATATTATACATTATTCATTAGTATATTTATTTTTAGGTATATAATTTCTTAATAGTATAACTTTTGTTTTTCACAGACTTTCAATCATCCGAATTAACTATCGCGAAAACGAAACGTGAGCATTCTGGAAATTTTACTTGTGTTGCAAGTAATGCACAACCCGCTAGTGTTTTAGTTCATATTTTTAAAGGTAAATTAATTTCTTATTTCTCATAAATAATTTATATAGTTCGTAAGAAATGATAAGATAATAATGAACCCAAAAACAAATTCCTGTATGAAGATCCTTTTAAAGATATTTTTTTTTTGAAGACCGTTTGCCATTTCAGTTCTATTTAAATCTTATCAACAATAGGCGCTTTTCATTTGCATCCTTCAATAGCTTATAATTACTTGAATATTTAATATTGGAGAACTTCAAGTCTGCAAAACGAAGGACTCTAATAAGAGCTACAGTTTAAGTACGTTCAGGTATTAGAGTCAATTGAAGGATCCTAATGGAATTGTTATCATAAAATACAGTTGCAGAGATTTTTATTTAATTTGTTGATGGTTTTTGTATGACTTGTTAGATACATACATCTATATAATATTTGTGGAATCTATATGTATATACCGAGTAGGCTCCTAAACGGGTGGACCGATTTTGATAAAATATATATCAAACTATTCTTAGTTACAGAGCGCTGATTATAGGCTACTTTGATTTTTAATGCGGAGGTTGCAAGAGGGGAAAAATATAAAAACTTCGGCAATAGTAGTCGAATTTTCTTCAAACTTTGAATTTACATTCAGAATAAGCCAATTGATAAAATGGGGTATGTCTCCACTGGGTGTGGGGTTGAAGGGGTTGGACCATATGTTGATTCCGGGCCGAGCTAGGTTTGTCGTAAGTTCTATTCCGATAGGTGTCGCTGCGGTCAAGAAATTTTGATTTTCCTCATTTTTGTTAATAAAAAAAATGCCGAGACGTTTGAAAGGAGGACACATCGATAGAAATATTCAAAATGTACGAATTGTCGGCGAGGCTTATTCAAATTTAAAGACGGAGTAACGTTTGCAAAGTGATCAGAAAGTGTTGAATTACTCAACTGCAACGCATGCTCAACAAAGTCTTGAAGAAAGCCCGAACAACGTCGGGTATTCTGCTAGTATATACTAATATTGATCCGCTAAAAAAGACTCAGCTTTATTAGGAAAATTTTATTTCGATATTTTAAAAGATTTATCAAAAAAACAGTTTATACGAAAATATATGAAAATTGTTCATTTTCATCTTATTTTTTTTTTAAATATATAATTTTCTTAATTTTTTTTTGTCGTTTTTGGTTGTTTAGAAATTTATCTTTTTCTTTGCTTTTATTTCTTATTTTGCCATATTTTTTAAAAATAAACGACCGCGATAAAATCTAATGTCTGAAAGTCTCGCGTATAAAAGATAATTCTGAGGAATTATCACTTGAGAGAAAATTCTAAAAAGTAGTCCTTGAAGATTACATTTTCCTATTTTCCTATTTTTTTTGTTTTTGTTTTGAAGATGAGACGACACCATCAACTGACATGATAAGATTCGCTGACAAAATAAAAAGGAAGGAAAAACCAACGCCAAGTAGAACAAACGATTTAAATATTAGAAATTCTATAAAAGAACAGAAAAAAATTTGTTATCAGAATGAAAAATATGAATTTGTGTAAGATATAAAATATGGAATATTATTTTGAAATACGGAAGAGATTCATCATATTTCTAGTGGGTAGTGTGTGTTTTTTTTGTGTCACCTAGAACGTCTCCGCGGATAATATAAAACTTATGTTTTTTAAACAACGAAATTACATTTTTTTTTTTTAGATAAAACCATTAGATTTGAATAATAAATAAAAAAAGGCAAGAAAGGAACACAATTTGGAACATAAGAAATGAAATATTTCTAGGAAATTTAAGGATATGCGTGAATATTATATAAATTAAATGAAAACATAAAAAAGAAGAAACAAACAAATACTTTTGAAATGAGTTCTATTTACAAGAACTTTTATAATAAGACTTTAATTAATTAATTTATCGAAGAAAATGTTTTTCAATAGTTTATAATAAAATAAACTAGATCTAGAGACATTGGATATTAAAGTTTTATCAAAGAAAAAAAAAACTTTCTACTTTCAAATATTCCTGAGTTTAACTGAAACGAGAAGAAACTAAAAGTTTATTTCCTTCAGAACAGAAAAAATTGCGGAAATCAGTTTTCTTTACTATTATAAATCAGTGTCACTTTTAGATTCTCTTCTATTCGAATCCAGTGTAATGATTTTATGATATTTGAGTTACTAAAAAAGATTTAGAAAATTAGTTACCCACATTCATCATGAAAATTCATTTCCGTGCAGATCTTTTAATAGCTTTCTTACAAATATTAACATCAAGAAAATAGAATTTTTCCAATATAAATTTGAGGTACAACGTCATGTCTGCAAAGAAATATATTCCATCATTGGGGTTTTTAGAAAAAAACCATGTATGTAGATGTGTAAACGAAAAGAAATATGATTTGCTATACTTTTCCTATTTTCCAAAGAAAAATTATTAATAGTCTAAACTACGAAAAACATTAGAGAAATTGTCATGGAAAATCTGTAAAGTTTATGAATGAAATACCTATTTTAGGCTACTGTCTAATATTTAAAAGACTTTTTACGTATTTACAGAAAAAAAATGTTGCTTAACACTTCAATTTAGTACACCAATTTATATAGGAGATGCACAATTTTTTATACAACACTATGTAGACAATCTCCCATAAAACTTATGAGTCCAGTCATTAGCTGTCAGCCAGGAAATTAGTGTGGTGGAAAATTTATAAAAGATTAAAGTTGTACAAATATTAAAATATATTTTTAGTTCAGTTCTAACTAAATGAAAACAAATTTTCATGCAAATGCCTAATCTTCCTTGATTTCACAATGGAATTTAATTTATCGGACGAATTTCCATGACTTTACATACTAATTGAATGTAATCATTTGAAAAGTTGCCAAATTTCCGCCAAATGAACAATGTAAACATATTTGCAGTTCCCAAATATATAATACAGATTCTATACATGAATCTTTTTCCTATTTTTTACAATATTGTCCCATATTATAGTACATTACTACTATTATACAAAATAAGTCATTTTTATAACTTCTGGTACTATTGTAGAACGGTTACGTCTGATGTAAGTCCTTTCCCCGTGTATTTTGATATTACACCCTGTTTTTTTTTTTTACAAATACCAAGAAGGAGATATATTTTTTGCAGATCAAAATTGCATGCCAAAACAGAGTTCTATCCAAGTTGTTTGCTCTTTGGTATTAATAAAAAATGGAAAAATCCTTTCGAAATCAAGATTAAATCCATTCAGAATCATTTTAAAATAAAGAAATTATAATTTAATTAAAATTTGTTGGTAATTTTTTTGTTTGTTTCCATCATCATTATATCTTATTCAATCACTATTAACAGTCACATAAAAGGCCACTTAATATTTCCCACAATGCCTTTTTTTTTTTTAGATTGTTCTTAATTTTCTTCTTCTTATACCAAATAATAATTCATTTTCAAGTGATAAATTTGTCACAACAAATTTTCACGATAGTCCATAGAGATTCGCCCATTTATGGGTATTAAATATTAATTCTTCATTTCCATGACCTAAATTAATTCAAATATCGCGAGACGAAGGTCTAGATTTTAGATTTTCATGGTTTTAATTTTATATAAAATCATGAAGGATACTTTTTCCTTTTTACGAATCTATTTGTATAGAAAATTAAATATATATATATTTGGTTTCCCGAAAGAACTTTCATGATAGGAACAGGCCTCGTAGAAGTCTTTTCAATTTAATTCTAAAGAGTTTGTATACAAACTAATTTCGTTCTTCTCTTTTCTGACGTAGAGGAATATATAGTAATGTAAAATATGTCAAATATAACTTTTGTTGGTCATCAATTATTTAGGATTTTTTTTTTTTTTGTAATTTAATTCAGAAGCTTTCGTGCATCGAGGGATTTTAACCCAAAAACCTAAATCCATCAGTATTATGATAGAGATTTCGTTCATTCTTTTAATAAATGGAATTTTTACTTTAGAGATTTGCTAAAGAAATATATACTTCAACTCTCTTAATTTCATGTTTCCTTTTTAACTTTGCCGAATAAAATCAATTTCGAAATAATAACAAACAACTAAAATCAGACCAAAACAATTTTCCTTTTTTTTTGGGTGACACTCTTTGATATATGGACTTTGGAAAGATTGACTTGAAAGTTGGGATTGAAAAACACAAAAATTAGTTTAACATTAACTTTTATTTTAGGTAAATTACTCCCAAATTTCTGAAGTTGAGTTCTCCTTTCCTTTATTCAAGTCTATTCAAGTAGACTTCTAGGCCTCATGTGTACGGGATATACTATATCACAATAATGGATAAGTTTCTTGTCTAATTTTTTAACAAACCAACTTCAACAAGATATACAAAAGGTCATATATCACTAAATTTACTAAAATTCATTATCGTCTGGAGATTTTGAATTGATAATAAATGTTCCAAATTTTATTTAAATTAATCCAATGGGTTTTCGAGTGATCTCAGTAAGAATTATCGATATTTAATTGCATTATAGTTTACGTAATGTTTACTACAAAACCAATAATAAGACAAATACTTAATTGATCAGTCCCAGTTAAGACGAAATGGACTTGAATCCAATTCCATCTCGTGAAAACGTTTTTGAAGTAAAACTTCTTATGTCACGTTATAGTAACTTTGCATGTTGAAGAAAAAGAGCGTAACGAAAATTGAAATGCATTAATAAATCGATCAATACTAGACTGATTTTCATAAAACTTGGAATGTACATTTTGAGATAGGCCAGCTGATAATATAGAATATGTCTCCACTCGATGGGGCATTGCGGAATTTTTATTTTTGATTTTTATTAATAAAATCTCTTTTTTAAATATTACCAGTTGTACTGACATAGAGGCTTCTGGTGTTGAATATATTACCCCAACTACATAATACGTCTGTTTTATTTGCTACTTGCTCTGGAGTAGAGTAAATTTTTACATTGAAAACAAAAACAACAAAAGAGCAAATTCTACACTACTTTCAGAGCGGGTGTAACTATTACACCCGAGTTAGTTCAGTTTTCTACCATAAAAAGTGTATTAGCTAAAATTTTCTCATTTCATTACAATATGGTTGCTAAACAGCGCTACAAACATTTGAATTAACGCTTTCTCCTACTCCTGCTCATTTTATTTGCCACTTACTCTGCTCCAGGGTATGCCAAATAAAACAGACCTATAATGTATTTCAAAATTTTCTAACTTCGAATAAAGCTTTCCTTTCTCCTTCCACTGATTTTATTATAATTTTATAACAATTTGTGATTATATATCTCAAATTTCGATACCAAATTTTAATCAAATCAATCACTGAATTATAAAACATATCGTATGAGTATGAAAACTAATCTATACTCTTAGTATTCTATACTATAGGATAGAAACAAAAGAAAAGAAAATTAGTTTTATGTCTAGTCTAAATAAAATATTGTTTGAGAGTAGAATAAAAAATTTAGAGGAAGTTAAAGAAAGATTCTTAGAATAAAATTTATATGTATAAAAAAAAAAGAATAACATTTGAGATAGGATACAAAATTAGGAATTTAATTTATCCTCGGGTTTTATCTTCTCAAAAGGAAAAGGCACAGAGGATAGAAAAAGGACAAGCGACAGTATTTCACAAGGGGGAAAAAAAAGTTAATGGGGCTCGTTTTATAAGTGAATTTTTAAGAATAAAATGAAAATAAATAAAATGAAGAAGAAAATTTTGCATCCAAAATGGATTGAAATGTCTTTCGGCCATAAAAATAATAGAGTTTTTCCGTTTTTCGGTTCTATGTGATAGAGAGGCACATTACATTCGCATCATTATAATTTAAACAGATTAATTAAGATTTAGAAAATTTCTGATTACATGAAATTATCTTCATTTCATTTTTGTTATTGTTATAGAACCAATTAATATAAATTTTTTTTTCTTTATCTCTTCTAAGGATTATTAGAACAATTTAGTTCATTTTTAATGAAATCTTTTCTGTTTATAATGTTAGTTAATTAATTTTGAATTTGAATTTCTTATTAAGAAACTATGTTTACTCATAAAGGAGCTTGAAACTTCTAACTTATATAGAAAATTGATTGACTCTATTAATATTATGTAACGTGTAAATTGGTTTGGTATTAATATTCAATGCACTGTTTTTGTGGTATAATTAGTCTTGTTTTTATAAATAATTAATTATAAAGAAATTAAGTTAATTACCAATTATCACTAAACATTATTTTTTAATTTAATATCCTTTAAACTCGATAGTGTGAACCAGCCATTTATCTTTTCAGTGATAAAGAAACGTTGACGAAAGTGAATTGGAATCATGTAATTCGATTCAAACTAAATCGAAACACAAAAGGCCGCAATACTATTGCTATACTTTTTCGATACGATTTGATTTTTAAATCAAGTAACACAGTTCTCCATCCCCAAGCAATACTTTGCCATATTCTTCGTTTTAGCAGAAAAATCAATATTACAATTCAGTGGCTATGAATATGCTGCGTTTTAGAAATTATTCAGCATTAATGGTTTAAGGTATTTCTATGTTACTCGAGTCGTATTTGTGTCCTAATTAATGTCAATAGGCATATTTTATGTACATATATCTTTGTGGAAAATTCAGATTCTGTAATTTTTTATATCTGAAAATTACGATTAGTAAATTAACAGATTGTATTTAATTGGCGATATCCAATTTTAATAGAGAATTTCTAAACAAACTAGGATCAGTTTGTAGAAATTATAGGATAGAATTTAAATAGTTAGTACAAATAATTGGCAATAAAATTGGAAGGCTATAAAATAATTATAATATTTCGAATAACTTTTATATTATTTGAATAATATTTAGAATTTATAGAAACAGTGAATTAAATAGAAAATGTGGAATGGTCCAGTTGGTTTAGACCTTCTTTCTAGAAACTGGTGCGATTCTGGTTCAAATCCAGATCTCGGTTCTTCATAAATTTATATTTTCTTTGTCTACAAGTTTAAGAGTTATTATTTTTTTGGCTATTGTATAAGGCTTATAACCTCTCTTCTTTTATAGATAGTAAAGGCACCAACAGGGCTGAAAATATACAATTTCTCGCTTTAAGTTTCTTCATAATATTACAAATAATTTATTTATATTTTATTATTTTTTACAGGCGATAATCCAGCAGCAATGTATCATGGTCATGTTGGCTCATCAAATAAATCATATCAGAACCAACTGCTTATACAAATTATGCTGATTTGTTCTTTAGGTAATACCGTGTTTGTTTCATATGTACATTATTTTGTATAAATAATTAAAAATAAAATAATAATTTAAAACTAAATAAATATAAAAATATAAATAATAAATTCAATAATTCTAGTTAAACAAAAAAAAAAGTAAAAAATATAATTAATATTTAAATAATAAAAAGGAAAAGAAATCATTAAAAAACAAATAATAAAAGCAAACCAGAAAATAACAATATTAAAAATATTGAAATCAAAATTTAAATAATTCAAAAAAAAAAATAAAAATTAAAAATAAATGGAAAAAATCAAAAAAATTCTAGATCAAAAAATCATTATATTAAATTTAGTTAGTTAAACATTTCTTTTTAAAAATAATTATTTAAAAATTTATGTTTTAAAATCAGAGAAAATTATATTAAATTTAAAATCAACGAGAAATTGTGTAATATTAAAAACATAAAACCAGAAAAAAAAATGAAGGAAATTTGTTAAGTTTTTACGTTATTTAAAGGAGAAAAAAATTGGAAAAACTTTAAAAATTATGGAAATTTTGAATATCAATTCAAAAATCCAATATTGAAAATTTAAAATTATATTAAGGAAAACGTAAAAAATACTGAAAACATTAACAATTTAATTAATTGAAAATTGTGGTAAAAAATTATTATTAAAAAAAAAAGAAAAACAAAAGTAAAAATTTTTAATTAAGGGTTTGTATTTTTTCGACAATTTTCTGTAAATATTTTTATACTATAAATAAAGAAATATTAACAAAAAAAAAAAGAAAAATGATTATAAAAAACAAGAAAAAAGTAAAATATAATAATTTGTTTTTAAACGAGTTTTTATTTTCGATTCCTATCAATTTAATACCATCCAATTCCATTTTTTTAAGTTCATACTCCATTTTAAATTTCCAATTCGATTTGAAGTCGCTCGAGGTTTACATGCAAATTTCAAGTCGATCAGAAAAATATTTGTGATCGAATAGATACAAGTCAGATTGAAGGCGATCCAGTTTTATATAAACAATTTTTAGATCGAAGTCGACTTCAATTAAATCATTTAAACGGATTATATGTTACATCCATTTCATGTATCCAAAGCTGATGAGCAGCATTCTTCGACTAGCTATCGATCGAATTGGATATCGTATTTTGTATGCGCGATTACTCCTGACATATATATCGAAATTGACCTTTTTTAATTTATTTTTCGATTTTTCCGAATTAATGAAACCAAATGAGGGCATACTTGATTGATAACGTGTATCATGGGCACTGCAGTATTCGTCAGTAGAAGGAAAATTTTATTATAAATTTATGATTAATAATAAAATGATATTTATTTCCTATAATTTAATTCTTTCCCAAGTAGATTATTTCCTTGTTATTAGTTAAAAATGATGTTCCAGCTCAAGCCAAAGTTTCGCAATTTCTGTTAACCCTTTGCTAACTTCGACTGAAGATCATCTTTGACTAATTTTTATCGACATTTTGCTTTCGAGATACAACTTCAAATTTACTCGCGTTTCCACGAATATATCAAATGTCATCTAAAAGGTATGGAATTGTTACAAAATACCCAAGATATTAAAAATATCGTATGAAGAATATCAAGATTACCAATAACTCCCTCGTATATAGGTTAAATATATGTAACTATTTGGGTAACTATAACTAACCAAAGGAAAATGTGAAAAATATTTATGGTTTGTTGTTTTTGATTTATTAGTTATTATTGTATTTATTTAGTATTTCCATATATTTTCTTACTTTATTTTGTTTGTACATATTTTTTTCATATTTAGTAATTTATGATTTTGTTGTGTATTTATTTTTGGTGATAACATATTTAAGCAAACAATGCAATGTGAAATTCGAGCTTTGGATTAAATGCTTTTAATGTCTCATAACATAACTATCGAGCCCTCAATTTCGTATTAACTAATATTCTCTAGCTAATAAGATATTATATTCTAGGACAATTCAGTGATTGAAAAATTCAGCTATTTCCGCCCTCCACCATTTTTAACATGCTAAACTCGTGCTCCACTTAAAATACAGGTAAGAACTCTTTCCAATGTAACAGAAAAAATTGCCTATTTTCGGGCGCCTGAAATATTAAAATAGATTTAACAGACATTCTTGAAATAACGATCATACAATATTATTTGAATTCATTTTTTTAAAATTACTTTCTTATACACTCTGTGACAAGTAATCTAATCATCTAAAACTTTAATGTCTCTGAATATACTAATTCCAAAATTTTTCCATTCTACATTAGAAAATTGTGTAGTTAAATATTCTATTACTAAGTTCTTAAAGTCGATCACTACAAAAATATCCGTGATTATAAATTTAATTTAAGCAAACTTATTTCAAAATTTTTGGAATTCAGGAATCAAAAGTACTTCAATTCACAACCGAAGCATAATAACAATATATTCTCTGATCATTTCCATTTTTCCCGGTTTTTGTTTTATTTTTATTTTGGGTAAATGCAGATTTGGTGATAATATCAACAATAAATTGTCTACACGCAATGAAATTTTATTACATCACATAAAAGAATCAGCCACCATAGTAATATACTAGGCAAAGGCTACAAACCAATAAACAAACTGGACTATTATCAGTAAATGTCAATAAACATCAAAATGCTTTTCATAGACGGTCACATTTATTATGATGAACACATTATACATACAGACACACACATATATATATAATATTATATTTGAATCAGAGACGAGAAAATATTTTTAGTAAGTCAGCAGAAGCTTTCGAATGTACATGAATCATTAACATCAATCTAAGTTATACTGGTGACAAATAAATAACCGTAATATCATACGTTATAATATACTATTTACTATCGTACACACTCATGTATGATGTCTCCCGATGAACGCCCATTCAATTGGTTTTTCCTTTATTCTGTAGTTTTTTTTTCTCTAATCTATTGTTCAGAATAAAATGTTCCAGAAAATCAATGGGGTTGTCCTGTGTGAATCCCTTCGACCATTTAGCAATCAACACCATACATGATATTATTTGATAAATGATCACAACCTCAATTCATTTCATATATTTTCTGATGGTAAAATATGGTATGTACGTACATACATACTATATATAGTGTTCAGTTGGTCTTTAATATTCCTTGTGGTTTTTATGACTCGAACAATATGCTTAGAGTAACCGCATTCTATTCTTAATTGTGTCAATTCAGGGAAAAGATCACAGCAATTTCAGAATTAATAAAATATGCAGAAATATGTATGTATGTGAGTCGTCCTTAATGTAGAATTGGAAATGGAAATTGTATTTAGGAAATTTTAGTTTTCATTGATATTATGTAAAGATCGAAGGATTTTTTAGCGGAAAGAAATAAACATTTTCTTTAACATTGAAATAAATACCTTCAGAAATCTAGAAAAACATTGTTTTCCAAAAAAGAAACATACCAAATAAATAGCTTTTTTTTCCGGTATAAGTAGAAAATTTTTCGATTTAAAAAGAATTTCCACACAAAGATTTAACGTTTATGTTCTTTGAACGTTTTTCTCTTTGGATGTGCTTTTTTTTCTTTGCCTTTTCGGTTACCTTTTCATGTAAGTGTATTTATTATTGTAATCTTTATAAATTCAAAAGTTTTCCTTAAAAAAAAAAAACATTGCGTTTGCTTTTTTCCAGTCTTTAATGTTGTTCCACAATTGACGGTGTTTCTGTCCTTACAATATCAAAGTAAACAAAAAGAGAAAAAATAAATAGAAAAGAAGAAAAATAATAATAATATAAAGATAAACTGAAATGAACAACGAATAACCAGGAAAAATATCAAATGTTATATAGAGAGGATAGGTAATTGTAGAAAAGGTTCATATTCCATTCGGTAATATCGGGCAATAGTGTAAGAATATCATCTTACATGGAAAAGATATTATTTTTTATGTTGAGCTTTTGATCCTCTTAATGTTAAAATTTTTACATTAGTAAACCATAACTATGTACGCCCGCAGAATACCAACGATATATACCTCTGATATTTTTTTTTGTATTCTTTAAGAAAGCAATTCTTACAATGAAAGAAATTGTAAAAAATACTTACCTTGAATTTAATCTTTTCAAATTTCTATTTAACTTTTAGAAGAATAATAATTCTAATTTAAATTATATTTAAAATTAACTTTTATTTTCTTCAGCAGTTTGAATTTTAAATGAAAACGTTTTGTTAGGTTATTATAAATTTTATGAAATTAGCTTTCACACAAAATTGATATCTATTGCTAATATATTTTATTAATTCAAATATACTCTAATCGAAGAAAATCAGCTATTTTATCGAATAAATACTGATGTGTTATTTTTCAGATTTTTTTATTACCCTACAAGTTATGCAATCTCAATTTTTTGCCAACCAAAACACATAGGAATAGCAGATCCTTGATTACGTATATATGTCATCGCGTACATTCACAATGTACTCAAATCTACTCTTATTGCTGAACATTTGATTGTTGTCCTCAAGAGGATCCATTTTAATATGCGCCTGAAAATAGGTGATTTAAAATTTTTTGATGAATTTTTTCTGTATGTTTCAGAAATTTAACCATAAACCATCAGAAATCTAACAAAACTTGGTATTCTTCAAGGAAGATACAATGTTAATCATCTTTTGGAAATTCAATGAAAAATTGGTGATTTCGAATCTATATTTCATTAAAATAGAACTTTAAATATTAAATAGATAATCTGTAGTGATATAATATACTATTAATACATTTAATTACTTCATTTAAAACCACTAGTTTCAAGGAAGACACACATATGGTGAATACTTTTGAATTGTTACTGATTGTGTGGCTTTTATCATATTTACAATTGAAAACACCCTCCTTCTAATACAATTTGTAACTTGGAGGGAATATGAAGAAGATACCAATATTTTTACCACATCCCATCTAGAAATTTTTGGTCATTAAGAGAATATTCCCTATTTTCTTCGAACAATATAACGAATATTACATATCAATGTTTAAAAAATTAGAAATTGCAATTAAATTTTAATTATTTAATTGCTGTACAATCCATTATAAAATTCCATTATTCAGAATTATATTAATTTTTCATTCCTTTTTAGGTGTTTAATTCATTTTCTAAAACTTAATTATAAAAGCAAATTATGAAGTGAATTCATTATTCATTTTATTATCCTATAATTTCGAATGAGATAAAAAATTTTGTAAAAAATGTAAAAAAATAAGAAAAATGATGAAAAAGTTAAATCTTAAGCTCAAGATTTAAATCAATGATATCACGTCTTCGATTAGTAGTATCTTATCGAAGCACGTCTACGCGAAATAGATTGAAGATTTCGATAATAAATCGAATATAAATCATCCATGTTAGAAACGATATATCACATATCAATGAAGATTTACTTTTCGATTTATAGGCGATTGATTTGATTTACATTTACTTGCCTTCGTTTTTTTTCTATGATTTTGTCAAAATCAATTATAATTTTAAAAATATTGTGTGCCACATTTTACATACGTGTACAAAAACAATTGTCGCAATAATTGTTATTACTAGTAACCGAAACATGAACTTTAACTACAAATTTCTTTCAAAAGCAAACATTTGATCAAGTCAGTTAATATCAACACTGTCAAAATAATGTCAATACAATATCTTATTTCATTACAGAGTCCAGAAAGGAGACAGCGGTTTAACCGTTGGCATACATATCCTATAACAAATTGACAATAAGGGCGAAGACCTACTGAATCAAGATTCTTTTCGGAAAAATTCAATCAGAATTGGTAAATTTGTAGTATTTTTTTCAATTTTGATATTATACTAAGGTTCCAGCAAGAAAATGTCCATCTATTTGACTATTTATTTATTTTTGAGGTTAAGGATGGCCGAACATGTTTGTATAAAACAATTGTCAAATCTCAATATTTTCTTCTGGTTTTTTGTGGCACTAATATAAACGACACGTTATACTTGAAAGTTAGACATTTTGTAGCTGATCCTTGGCGTAACACGATTCTCGTCCAACAATAAACTTTACCCGGTTCTTGTAATCGCTGAGCTGTTCAATATCCTTGATACTATCAACCATAAGGGCGAGATAAGGAAAAGGCCAAAAGATAATGGTAAAAGTTGAAGAGTGAGTATTTGTTTCTATCATGACTGGTTTCTTAAAGGATTAATACTGTAAAGAAAAATAGAGTAAGTTCTAATAATACTAGGATGAATACTTACTTCATCCGAAAATATAATTTCGAACTTAATTGAAATTTATATAATTATCATAATTAGGAAGAGTTTCATAACAGAAAATTTTGAAAAGCAAAACCTTATCAAATGGCCAATTTAATATTTGGGTTTTTAATTTAGTATGCTTTCCTTTAAATCCTTTTTATTATATTCACCAATCTATCCTTCTAATCAGTGATAATTTAAAACTGGAAAATGATAATATACTAACGAAGATATAAAAACTCTGAAGTATATAATCATTTTATAGAAAACTAAAATAATTTTTTTTTGCAAAATCATGACTTCATTTTCACTTAAACTTCAGAGTTTAGTCTATTTTCGCATACCTATATAACTAAATTGGAAAGGATTAGCCCAAACCATAAAATCAACAAAAAAAAATTTCTTTTATAACCCAAGGCCTGTGTGATTAATGGTATCAAACCAAAAACTTGGTTCTTCCATTTTCTCAATTTTTATCATCTCTTATCAAATTAAACTGCGAGTCAAATGAACAGATATAAAAGACCTCCTCGTATCTACCAAAGAACTGAAAGAAAAAAAAAAGGGATATCTCAAACTCATTCAGTTTTTGAAATAAACTTTTCTACTTTTTTGGTTTTCTTTATAGATTTTGTGCTATCATTTTGGTGGTTTTTCAAGTTTGGAAAATAGTCTTCCATGTGAATGTATTTGACTTAAATTTTTCGTTTTTATGTTTTCCTCATAATTTTTCTTTCATTTAATATTTTTTGGTTTTTTCTTTTACTATGAAAAAAAGCTTTTTTTACATCGTCGTATCCTTTTTTTTTTATATGATTTCACCATCAAACAATATTCGCATGTATTTTTCAGTTAAAATCGTTCAACAAAATATAAGATTATAGAAGAACTTTCTTCTTGATGTGATTTATTTCCGACGAGTTGATTAAAAGTTTTCTAAGACAAAGAAACATAAGAGAAAGTTTTTCGCTAAGAAATTCGTTAACCTAAAGTTTTATAACGAATCGAATACTACGTCGAAAAAAAATTGCTATAACAAAAAGATATGAGGTTTGAGTATTTTCTTTTTTTTTTATGAGGAAAGGATTGAAATTTTATAGGAATTATGAAAGAGTTCATGGAAAACAGGAAAAAAATTCCTCCATTTTGAAAAAGAAAATCCTGGCAATAAAAGAGGTATACTGTGTGCAAACATACAGTTTAGTTACTATGTTCATTTCATGAATTGAATAAATATTAGAACATAATATAGGATATAACAAATATTTAAACCTAATAACGCCACCATAAAATGAGAGAGAATTTCACATTTCCTATACCTTGTAAAAAAAAGCTAGAATTTACTAACATATTAGAACTTCAGCAGAAGAATTTTGACAGCAAACAATTGTCGCCTTCATACATTACACAAGATAATTTGTCTCTTGCAATTTATAAGTTTAAGGTGAATAATCTCTAAAATTTGTGTAATATTCCAACAACAATAATAGCTCTACCATTAAGTTATGCTTTTTAAAAATGATCAAAATGAGAACTACTGTTTCCTTACAAAATTCGACTGCAGCTTTTACACATACGGAAACTCACTACAGTAATGAAAATAAATGATTGCATCTGATACTGCATAGATTATACCGTATCCTTTCCCCATGGAAATCCTAGAAAATGAAGTGTTCAGAACAAGATCAACTAAATCTAAATTCTGATTACGCCATCAATATGTTAGTAGTTCTCAAGATTGTATTGAAATCCAATATTCTTGTTTATCACATTCCCTCTTCACCACTCTTCAAATGTTACATACATACTTCTAGGAAAGGAATACTAATATTGACTTAGAGATTTTCTTAGTCTTTTCATTTCAGAAAATTAACAATAGCCGATAGACACGTATAGAGAAAGACTTATTCAAGTTACTTTGCGTTTTATTTATTAAATTTTTCCATTTCTTTGCTTAGAACTTGTAGAGAAGAGAACATATCAATTCTCTAGTGTATTATGTTTCTAGTAAGTATTAAAATGTACAAATCAATTGTACATGATTTTGTGGTATACATTACTCGTTTCGTATTTCACATGCACATTATGTACATTACATGAATAAAGAATGATCTGACCATAATCCTATATATCCTTTATACAGACTGTTCATCAAAAAAGGATACATGAAAAGGATCAAGAAAAATTAACTATCCATTGTTGTTTTACTATTTCAATAAAATTTAAAAAAATGTGTATATTGTAAAGGGTGATTTTTTTTAGTGTAATCAACTTTAAATTTAAAAAAATAGCCCAAAAAGTTAACTTCTAATCAAAAGTCTTTTTTTATTCGAAATACCTATTCATGTCATTAATATTTAAAAATGACTTTGGGCATATGACCACTGTGACTGTTCTCGACGAAGCGCATATTGTTGGTTTGTATTTTCGATCAATAGCGGCCGCAGGTCACGAATAATACGAACAATGTTGGCCAATTGTTGCTGGTTTATCAGACCAAACCAGAGAGTACACGTAAGCCCATAGAAAATGTTGGAAACATGTCAGATCTTACCATTTTGGAGGCAAATTTAAAGGGATATTTCTCAAAATCACATTATCTCTCAATCGTGATTTCAAAATATCGATGGTTCCTGTCACTGTATGGCACCGCATCTCAGCAGGATCAATGTCATCCATATTTTCGAACCAATATTCCTTGATAATTTCATTTAAAGTCCATACTACACTTAAAGGTGAGAAAAACATTCATGATGAACAGAGTGTATATAAAATAGACTCATGTATAATATATATATATATATTGACATTGAAGCAATAACCAAAGGCGATCCTTAGATTCGACCTTATTGTTGTGAACAGCTCAAACGATGATTTCTTAAAATATTTTTTTTTCTTCTGTTTTTATTTATTTCTTTCTTTCAAGAGCCTAAAGGAATAATCGATAATGCTAAGACGATAAAAAATATGGAATATAAAATGTATAAAACAAAATCATTCCAATATAATGAAAATTCGTTCGTGGATAAATTCGTTTTCGTATGAATGAAGAAATTGGGAAATTATAGAAAAACAATAACAAAGCGTTTTTGTTTTTTTGGAAAATTTTCATTGTTGTTTTAATATTTTCAATTTTGATTTTTCGATTTATTTTAATTCAAAATAAAATTCCGTATATTATTTTCTATAAAAGAAAGTAAAACAATTCGGAAAAGTTTGATCAAAGAAAATCTTTAAATCTTCGAAAATAACTTGAACGAATTTATTCAAACGAAGAATTTTCTTTTTTAACCATTTTTCTTTTCTTTTTTTTAGTGTTTTGTTTTAATTTCTAGACTTTATTACTTTGTCGAAGGCAAAATAATTTCAACTTTTTATTTAGAACTGAGATAAGGAGTTTTTGCCTCAAAATTTTCTTTCAAAGAATTTAAATGTTTGCATTTGAAGGATTTACATAACTAAAGATTTTTACTTTTACTTTTCAACAATATTACCTTGTTTAGTTTAACAACAAAAAACACAAGAAAAAAGAGGAAAATCAGCAGAAATTGTTGGATATACTAAAATAGAAAGAAAACTCTTCTTAAAAAGTCCTAACTTAATTCCGACAATATATAACAATTCAAGAAGTTTTGTTGTATGTTCATATTTTAAAGTTCTTTGAGGTCATGTTTTCAAAATATGTTCATTCCCGTGGTTCCTCAATAACTGTGCCAGAACTTTGTGATCACGATCATTCACGCAAGGATTATACGATCACAATTTAATTTGAAAAGAGACTATCATATGGACTACATCCCTATAATTGAAATCAAAATTTAATAACGGAGAATAGTCCTGTAGATGTAATGATATTTTTTAGAAATAACCTTCTGTAGAAAATTTAAAAGAAGTGTGTGTATTGTCGAAGACCGAATCCGGAGTTGAGCTCGGAATTTTTCAACTGCTAGTACTTAAATGTCTTGTACTAGATAAGTTCACCGATATTCCTGTTTCAATTTTTTGTTATAGCCCTTTCATTGTTATGATAACAATTGATATTTTGTATTTTAGTTTTTCACAGCTAATTATTTGCGTAAAACTATTTAAGCGAACGCCTAAAAATATTCTACATTTTTATGCAATTTTTGAAATATGGACCGAAAAAAGGACATTAAAAAAAAAATTTTAAAAAAATATCACAAACCAAAAATTTATTATATAAACAAAAAGTTTCTTTCAAAAAATTCTAACTTAAAAGAACTTTAATACAAATTTTTCCAATCATCATAAATCTAGAAGGTTAGAAAAGATTCATTTCTTTTTCTCTCCAAATTTTAAGCTGAAAATACATGGGCAGTATATTTGCCTTCGGATTGATTGAAAAATAAATCTATACACTAGAATGGTATCCCTAGGTAAATGAGCATAAGCAAACCTCTAGAATTATTTCATTTCAAATTTTATAACTTTACGACTTGCGTTGAGATTTATAAAATCTATGAAGCCACATAAACAACTAATTCTAATGGCCTAGTCAATATCCATTTATAGAAAAGGTTTCATGTCTAGACGTAAAAGAAGACTTACTGATCTGTAAAAAATGAAACATATAAATTTTGTGAATGTAAAAATTATTCTAGGTGAAATATTTTCTCCACACTTCATTTTTTGCCTCAAAATTCCAGATTCTTCTTTTGAATTTTCAATCTTAAATTTAAATAAGGCTGGGCCAAATGTAGCCTAACTTTTCTTGATCGTATATTTCAAGCGTAAATGGAATAATTTAAGTCTGAAGTATTCGTAAAAAATATTTACAATCAAAATGATTATTTTGTTATCATAAAATTGTAATGAGATATGTTACAAATCCAATCACAGACCTAAAAGCTCTCTCATCCAATTTATTAACATAAGCTTATTTATGAAAGAAAGACTATAAATACCATAATTTTGTACCAAATAGACAATATTTTTTCACCGAAAAGAAATAATGAAATTTATAATAAATTAACTTCGAAAAAGAAAATCGCCATTGTGATAGTAGTAATCGATTTCATATCATGCGAACGTTTATCACAGTAATAATCATAATCAGTGGAAAAAAAATGGGTCCAGAAAAAAGCCAATAAAAATAAATAGAACATTTACAAATTTATGGGCTTTGAAACAAACTTTTTGTTTACATAATAAATTTTTCGACTTTTTCTTGATTAGATATTTATCAAAATTTCGTACATAATTATGTACTATGTAGGCAAGAAAATTGAGATATCGACGAAAATAGGGACGAGAAAACTTGATGTGTCATTTGGTTACTTATTAAATATCCAATTCGAAAAAATTTGTCAGTTTGATTTAAATTTACACAGTTAATATACATTTAGACGTAATATAGATTACTTTTCGGACTATATTCATCAATAATATACGTAGAAGGTCCTTTGAATACATAAATGAACCCAATAGGCGCGATTTTTCACATTGCTCTGCTCCGGATCAAAGCAGAATGTTGACAAAACAATAAGGAGCAGGAGCAACAAAAACTTGGATATTGGTAGCATATATTCAAACCGCATGAAAATTAAACGCCGAACACAAAAAATCACAATTTGTAAATAAGTTGTGTAGTAAATAATTAAAGATAGGAAAAATAATTAAAGAAAAGCGAAATTTATAAAAAGTATGAATCGATTTGAAAGGTTTTGCAATTTATACTTTCCATATATTCAAACAAAAACCGTCATAATTATCAGGAGGACAACATTCAAGTATCAAAAAAACATAAAATAGAGCCATCTATTGATAAAAGAAATGAAATAGGAATTTTTTGGTCGAAATAAATGCTGGCGTCAGTTGTTGTTGTATTCACTGTAAAATTTTGCTCTGGTTTGGAGCAACTTGTGATAAAAACGCAACCCTAATATGTACCAACATTTTTAAAATTTCCTTTGAAAGTTATTTTGCACTTTTACAAAATATTAAAATTTTATTCATTTTATTGAGGTTATGTTTTATTTGTATGATTATATTTGATGCAATATCTTTTGTGACCTATTCTATTATTAACAATTCGGGATATTGTTGACAATAGAGAGAAAAATGTGAGACTTTTAACCCTCATAAAATAAGTTCATTTGAACGATATAGGTCCTTGGGGTATAATAAAATTCACACGAATACATGAATAAATTTTTATATGCAAGGTTACATATTTATATGTGTGTATAAAACAAATTTATGCGAGTACATATTGTATTTGGAAAAAGTACAAAAGTACAATTGAACGCAACGCAACCATCAATTCTTGTAACCAAATGAAGGCTCGTAAAATCCCATTAATTTTCTTTGTTTTAACATTAGAGATAACAACATTAAATCTAATAAATAAGCTAAATCAAATGTTATATATGTACATTTAAATTTTAACAACTCCTTTTTCCTCCACCTTCCCCTATATGAAGAATTTCATTTCATTTACAATGTTGTGAATCCTGATTTCTAGAACTGTTCTTTCATGGTCCTCGTATACAAAATTCGCTAAATCTCTATATTGTATTGTACTTATGCAAATGAAACTAAAATCAATAAACTAAATGCATATTATAAGATACAAAATAACGTCTTAGTAGCTCATGTTGGTTAGAGCTCCTTACAAGTACTAAATAGTGTTTGTCAGACGTTTCAAAGGTCTTGCAGTTTTTTATTTGCCTAAAAAATCATTTCCTTAAAGTAACAATTTCCAGAAAATCCACTTCCTATTAAAAGCAAACGTAGATAATCCAATTTTCATAAAACAAAAATGAGAATCGTATTAAAACTTTTGAAATTTAATCTTTTCTTTTGAAAATATATATGATAAAAAGCATAATTTTAAAATCATGGAAAACAAGCTAAACAAGCAAACTCATCGAAAGAATTATTCTTGTTTATAAATTTTAAAGTATATTAAATATAGGAGTATGTTGGAATTCTTATCTTGATTAATACTCCTTTAAATCTTCGGTATTCGCTTTCTTCTCAAAGGATTTTCATAAAGTTCTTTTAGAGGAAAATATTTATATTATGTCACATCAATGATATGAAAGAAGAAAATTATAATATTTTCCTGATTATAGGATCATATCGTTTGATAAAGCAATTAGTTTCAATGTTATCAATGGAGAAAATTTCGTGTTGAAATATTTTTAATTGATGAATTACTTTCCATTTCACTTGTTTTAGAAGAAAATCAATTAAATATACATTAATTATATCCTGTCGTTTGTTAACTCTATATAATATCAGAATCATTATGAATATATACTTTTTCTATGTGAAAAGCACTCCCAGTTTGTTTTCATCATTTTTTAAGTAATTTAATAGAAAAATCACGATTATATAATTTATGGATTTTTCAATATCCACTCGAAAAGAGATCATTAAAAAAAAATTTTAATAGATACAAGAAAATCTTGCTGAGCCTTATGAAATTTATAAAATTGTGAGAAACTTCTCACTTTTAGTGATTTAACTTTAAATTTAATTAATTTATTTATTCAATAGGAAACTAAAATCAGCATGAATCCATATTTTTGATATAGTTGGTAAAGATGGCTTATGTCTGTAAAAGTTCTTGCCAAACATCACAAAATAACAAGAATTATCTTAAAAAATGTACATACTTGTATAAAGAAAATCTCATTTTAATGGTACGTATGTACATCAAGGAAGAGAAAAAGTCCTTTCATAGAAAGACCATTCAAAAACCAATCCATTTTGGAGCAAAAATGATTACACCTTACTGAAACACACAAATATATGAAAGTCTTTTGGCCTTAGACCGTGCTACTAGGAAATTTTATAATTCTTCTGTCTCTAATATTAAAAAGAAGTTGATTGATTTTCTTAATCTCTGTTTTCAGATTTTTATGATCTCATCCGTTGTAGCAAAAACTAGTACCATTGCTGGTTCCCTTCACAAAACTGAAGGAAACATTCGATGAGCACATAATTTCATGTAATAGACCAATGAATTGGCCTCCAAAATAATATGATTTAACACCTTTGGATTATTTTCTGTGGGGTATGTGAAGTCGCTAGTATAACGCCGATAAAGCAGAGACGATTGACGATTTAAAAGCCAACACTCGACGTTTTTGCCGATATACGGCTTCAGTTG
This sequence comes from Xylophagus ater, assembly GCA_963422695.1. Lineage (NCBI taxonomy): Eukaryota > Metazoa > Arthropoda > Insecta > Diptera > Xylophagidae > Xylophagus > Xylophagus ater. The sequence continues at coordinate 12,968,252 of OY730486.1, read as the reverse complement.
CTTCGAAACGTGGTTCAAAATTAGAGTTCCAGATTGCGCTTTATTCGAGCTAGCCGCGGTGCTCATATGCCCGAAGTCATATTTAAACACTAATAGCATAAACTTATATTTCCAATAAACACAATATCACGGCCATTACCATGATTTAATGTGTTTTATTTCACTTTAAAATTCTATACCTCTAAAAAGAAAAACACCTTATATAAGGCTTTGCACATTTAGTATGTGCCGTTTCGTCAGCCGGCGAGAGGTAAGTTCTAATCATATGAAATGTGGGAAGCATATTTTTCTAGGTACGAAATTATACCTATAGAAATTTTTCCCAAAAAATGGTTTTTGTAATTTGAATCCTTACAAAGAAGAAAATAATTAAAATTTTTAAAAAACTTATTTTTGAGCTTCCAAATGGACGTTTAAATTTGTAAGTACTTTCATTGAGGCAATTAGGAAAAATGTACGAATTTGTAGGGTAAAAGAGGGATGCAAAATCTCTCCTACTTAGGCACCCACCATCAAGATTAAATACCTATCCCCTGCATAAGAAAATCGAATCTATTTCCTTACAAACCATATAAATTCATTTTTGTAAAATACTTCAAAGAAAAAATATATTAAAAAGAAATTTTTTTTCCCTATTTTACTATATAATTAAATTAAATGAATTATGAAGTAAAAAAATATAATCATTATTATTTAATTTTAGAACAATATTCATTTCCAAAAATAGCATCTCTTTTCAAATCTACTTATAGTATGTTTAGTCAAAGCCAAAGAAACATTTTTTTTCTTTCTAATATCTAACTAAAAACTCGAACTACTTAAAATTAAATACACTTCGACAAAATTCCATATAAAAATATGATTACAATTCATTTAATAGAACCATGAACAATTTTCATTAGGGATACTTTCAATGAAGTCCTTTTATTTTAAATTAATATTTCATTATCAAAAATAAAAGAAAAAAAAAACTTTAGTACTTATCTCCATATAGATGAAATAATCAGCCATCAGAAAAAAAAAACTTTTAATTGGACTAAAATCAATAAACAGATTCCAAATGAAATAATACAACTTCATTTACGATAAAATGTTAATATAGCCGAGGCCATTTACCAATATCATACAGACATATCTAAACCATTAATGGAACCTTCAAACTGGCTGTTCAATTTTATTAAATCGCCTCAAGTTAATAAAGTTATCCAATCTGTGACAGAAGTTTTATTAAAAGTAAAGGACAGTAACGTAAAACTGAAAACAAAAAGTATAAATAAAGTACCACATTATAGGAAATATAAAAAGATATAGTAACTGAAAATCGGCTTATAGCCAAAGTTTTTGATACCTCATGGCAGAAATGGGACAGAAAAACAGACAAAACTAATAATATTTCAAAATTTTTTCTATATAACTTTGTTTTAGCTTTTTCAAATTTTCTCTAAGTCGAAAGTAACCTAGAACGTAATTTAATTGAAATTGGTATAATAGTTTCTAAAGTACTTCCAAAATTCTTTATTTTCCTACAACTATTTCTTTCTTCAAATGATTTTACTGAAATTTAATATGGTATCGTCTATTTATGTAGCTAAATCATGCAACATTTAAACAAAATTGTTCGATTTTACTGAAATGCAATCCCAAACCAAGTCAAGGAAGGACCAGCTCATATTGTAAATTTCATAAAAATTGGATAACGCGTTTTTGAGTTATCTTATACACGGACAAACGGACGGACATGCATAAATCTCGATATAACTTTGGATTTTCTACGCATCTATAGCCTTGCAACTCTTCTCCGACGATTATTTCTTTGCGTCACAAATGGAGTGACAAAATTAATATACCATCTGGTAGTACCTACCATAGGCCATAAACAAAAACCAACTTTAAAAGTACTTTAATATACAACAAAAATATAGGAATATATCTCAATATTAGTTTTTATCATTAGAGGAAGAGGATAGGGTGGGAAATATCTTCGGTTTATTCGCAACAAATTTCCCAATCTGGACAATAACTTGTTGAATAGAACTTCGACGAGAAATAGTTTAAAAATTTCAGAAATATGATGTAATTTTTTTTTCAAATATCCTAGGCCCACAATTAAACGAGTACGAGTTTATTAAATTCTAATTTTCTTTCTGAATGAACAAGGGTCTAAAGTCAAAATCCCGATTCAAAAAATTATACATTGTTTTTATTGACCTACAATTCAGAAGTGGGATATATGGTAAATGGAAAAAATTGAAAAAGAAAAACTGTTTTAAGTACGATTGCTTTGCTGAATTTCGGGAAAGTATTCTAAAAGACTTGCCTACATTTCAGGTGTTGTCAAATATTTTGTAGAAAATGTAGGTAGAACGTTACTAATGGGTGATTGAAATAACACTCAATTATTATACCCACAAAGAAAACTTACCCCTCGACTTTATTGGACTTATTTCAAGACTTACTTTCAGTCCGACTGAAAGTATGTCCAATTTTAAGTGTCCCCACAAGACTTTTTCTCAGTCCGACTGAAAATAAGTCTTGAAAAAAGTCGTGTGAAGTCGTGTGGCCAGTGTCATAACCCATTTTTTAATAGACTCAATAACTTAATTATCCAATTTTTAAGAAAAACTAGCTGAGAAAAAAAAGGTTCGATTTAATTCAAAATTTTTAAAATTTTTTTTTTAGTTCAAAATTAATTTTCTTTTCTTTTTTTAATTTTATTTACTTTCAATTGTTTATCTAAAAAGAGAAAGATATTCCATAGAAAATCTTTTTTTATGTAATTGGAAAATTTTAGGCAATTTAGAAAAAAATATTTCAAGTTAAAAAGAATATAATATTCTAACAATGTTCTCAATACTTTCGAAGCCCACTTGTAAAATACACGTTTTTTAAATTTTCTTTTGATGTTTCTTAAAAATCCTAAGAAAATATTTAGCGTTACTTTTTTAAGAATTTCTTCCACGCTTACGAGTTACGACCTTTAGCCAATTTTTACTATACAAATAAATACATTTTTATCATTATTTTTAGAATTGATTCATATTTCACAGTGCCTACGTAAATAGTTAATAAAATTTCCGGGGAAATTTAGAGAATTCGAAGAATTTTCTGAAGGAAAAAGAAAAATTAAATCCGAGATCAAGGATCGAAGTTAACTTAATTAAACTATTTAATTCTTAGGTACACGCAATACATATATTTTCTTTGATAAAATAAATCCTAATTATTTCTAGGCATCGATAAGACGTCCTTAATAAAGTTGACAATAACTATAGAATTTTCAGACTTTAGGTACTAAAAATCAAAGGGCATTTTCTACACAAAATTTAGTATGGAATTACTGCTAATTACAATAATTTTTATCAATAACTATTGCGCGCCAACATTTTCTTAAATTAATAACAATTTCTTAGATTTAAAAACTGTCAAATCGAATCCGATGTATAAAAGCAATTTTCAACATCATTCCCTTTTTTTGAAAATGTAATATTTCTTGAATGTGATTCCTGACTAGTACATATGTCCTACGTTTTCTCAAAATAGAACACTTCCTTACTTATATATAGTATAAAGTTTTCTTTTTCGTCTTTTTTATATAATCCAACATCTGTTGTCAAACATTGCCCTAACTAAATTGTTTCTAAATTGGAATCATCAATGACATCGTATCCGTAATCCTAAAAGTCATGGGAGCTTAGTAGAATTTGAAATGTTTTTAATAAGCTTCGAAAACTAGTCATCTAGAAAATAAGTTGTGACATTTTTCGGGTACATCTATCGTCCCAATAACTGCAAAACATTAAACATTAAACTCTTTACAATATCTCTACACTTCGATTAGTATTTTTTTTATGTGATTTAAAAAGGAAAAAAAAATAAAAATCATTGAATGACTATCATATATGTCGACATACTTTGATCTCCTTTAATATAGGTGTTTTTGTTTTCATTTCCCCGGCAAAATATACTATTTACTACGGATACCTTTTGACATGATTTAAACATCTGACATTTATAAATGACACTCGGTTCTGATAAGATCAATTCAATTTAAAAGTTGACACTTTAACCTTAATTTATACAAGAAATTTTCTTACATAGATTATTATAATAATCAACCATGGAAGACGATTCGTTCAAGAAATTTTCAAACAATTCTTAAAGACGATATACAATATATAGTACATATATACACTAGGTAAGTTCAATGTACGAAAAGAGTATATGAAAATACTATACTCTACACTATACATAGTACCATGAAAAGGTATTTTATAGTAGACTGAAAAATACTTTTCCTCTATATTTGGAAAAGAATGTCTTTCGATGAAACGATGGTGAAAAGAAGTTTCGCCTTAAAAATACAAATTAAACGAAACGATTGAGAATATTTACATATTTTCACGGAAAATATGCAAATTAAAATACTTTAAGAGTACTTTTTTTTATGTGGATGATTGTTGAAAAAGCCTATATACTTAAATTAAAAACCAAAATTTGATCAATATAAAATTCTAACTGGGAATGAATTTTTAGAATAATATTATAATAGAGAAAGTTTATTTGTATTGAAAAGGGTTTCTTATAATAGAACAGAAAAAAGGAAATTTGGAAAAAAAAGGGTTGGAATTTTTATTAGCGCAGCTTTAATACTAATTTTATGTTTTAAAAATATCTAATCGATATTATTTTATATTTGTTTAAAAACATCAATTCAATTGTTTCTATATGTAGACTTTCAAATATGACAATAAGGATAAGGAATTCACCAATGTAAATCATAATTTTAATGAGACTATCATAGATATTTCAGGAAATATAGGTCAGCTAAACTATGCACCAACTAAATACTATAAATATCCACTAACAGCAGCATAACCCTTGTTGGGTAAAGCAATAATGTATCATCATTTAAATATGAGATGACGTCCGCATATTGTACTAGTATCCATGGGATTATCTTGCCCATTGAAGGAATACTCATGATTCATTCTATATTTTAAAGTTTATACTAACAACACGAAATACATAGATTACTTAACTATTTGATTTTTATGCATTTTTTAGGAGTACACATAAGATTGGAAAGAGAATTTTGTATGAATTAAAATTATTTTCTACATTTTAAATATTATTCATTAGGAATTTGTATTTTCTTAAAATTGTTATTTAAAATATCCTTCAATTTCTTTTAAATGTTATATTTTCAAATGTTTTTCTTTTTAAATGAAAATGGTAATTAAAACTTTTGGAAAGAGCCTCGCTCATCCGCTTCATTTCTATAATTTTCATTTCAAAAGAAATATGACAAAAACAGAAAATAAATATTTTTCTAATTAATTAATTTTCATTAAATTTATACGTTTTACTTTTCTGTTATCTTTAATTTTTTTCATTTTCCAGAAAATTATTTTATTATAATGTTCTTGATTTTTTCATTGTAAATGTAAATTGAAAGACCCGAAACCAGTGACTAGCGACCATAACATTTTTTCTGTAATAAATAGGAATTTTATTCATCTTCTAATTTAAAATCAGTGGAGTACACGATTTGCATTTGTTTTCATTTTAAATATTAAAATTCATTTTACTTAGAGAATTCGGTACACATACCAGCACTCATTAAATTCATTAGCTCTATATTCTTAATCAAAAGTGTATAATGAACCAGATTTTCTAATTAGGAATAGTTGAAGAAGCTATTTTCATATCAATTATTTTTTAATTGTGAACTGTGAAATGAGTAGGATATCTATTGATTGGATTCTTAAAAAATTGAAGTACTATATTACAGACATATTACACGTAATTTAACTTGTTTCGTTGACCGTCGTTATAACAAGATAATGAAGTGTATTTATTTAATAACGATGAAAAAAATACGTTTTTATGAACGACATTGTCATTCACATTTTTGGATAGTTTAACACCGACAGAAATTCATCGGAAATTGTTAAAAGTGTATAAGGATGCATCACCTTCACTTTCCACTGAGAAAAATTGGTAGCTGTTTTTAAAGATGATCCACGCAAAGGGCGTCTAAAAACTGCTACAACACTACAAATCATTCAGCAAATCAATGATATGGTGTTAGATGATCGACGAGTGAAAATGCCTGGTATAGTTGAAGCCATAGGCATCTCAAAAGAACGAATTGGAAATATTTTGCATAAAGAATTACATTATATTATTGTCCGCTTTTTGATCTGTTGGATGCAAAACTTCGTGAGAAAAGACCTATTTTAAAGAAGAAGAAAATTTTTTTCCATCAAGACAATGCACATATTCATACAAATTTTACTTAAAAATTTTCTTTAATTGTTAGTCCAAGAAATTTTCCGACTGTCCTCGTATATTAACTTTCGGTCATATACCGATTTTAGAGTTATGTGATATTTATGTTTTTCTTGTCTCTAAAGTTTACAGTCTTAAAGTCACAAATCACATAATTGGTGTTGTATTTGTTTAGATTCTAAACAAATATAACACAAAATATTATTATTATAATAATATTATTTTGGAAATTCCACAGAATACGTTTTATCCGTAGTTCTATGTAATTTTATAAAAGTTTTTATTTTGTATATGAATATATGTATATCGAAATAAACATATGAAAAGAAAGAATAAAAGATAATATTATGTATTTGAAAACTTTAGAATGTACATACTCTAAATTAAATTAGTTTTGAATTGAGTTCTTCAAGAGTCGTAGGTTGATTAAATTCACCATGTCACATTTGACTTATCAAAAGCTTTTAAAATAATACACTATTATAGTATAGTGTCTCGAAATCTAAACATTTGTTCTTATATACATTGAAAATCTGCATAAAATTGAAAATGTACATTTTAATTATCTCAAAATGCTAAGTTTACAGAAAATAAATTAAATAGTTTTCTGAAACTTTCTAGAAAATTTTGCCGAAACTATAATAGTTTTATGTTTTTATATCAAAAATTATTTATTTCGAATATGAATTATTAAAAAACTTATATTTGACTTAAAAATACAATTGTTTCAAAATATTCAACATGTATTTAATTAGAAAAACAATTTAAAATTAATATTATTTACTTATGCTATATTACTAGAAGTGTATGCTTTCTTTCTGTAGAATTTGTAAAAACAAAACGTTTTCTTTTTCAAATATCCTTAATTACTATTTTCAATTGGGAATTTTATTAATTGAAAAAATGTGAAAAAAAATCTGTTGTAAGTTGGAGTATTTTGATTCTATTTTTGGTTCTTTTCCTAATATCCTTAATACGGTCCTCATCAGATGAAAAAAACGTATCTTCAACACGCTAAATTTTGAAGAACTCGTAGGTGCTGTTCTCCTCAATTTACTTTTTCTATTCTCCTGTTTTCTAGTTTATGCAAATGAAATTTTGAGCTACCATTTTAGTTTAGGTTTTCCTTGTACTACAATATAACTTATCAAATAATATACAAATTTAACTGCGTACTTTCAAGTTTCATATAAGTAATACATGGTGGGTATACGTTTTAAATTAATTTACTTTCATATATCTTATGGGAAATAGCAAATAATTTACACATTAGTTCTGTGCGGTTTTTCAGGGGAGGGTCGTATATTAATAATAATAATAATAACAGCTCAAATCGAGCCTAACTGTGGAAATTAATGCATACTAAAGTCATTGGATTAGGAATTATATAAAAGCTTTCTTAGCTCATACTTACTGAGACAAAAGTCAAAAACTTGTCAATTGGAATTTTCCACGCGCAGCATTTGGGACACCGGTTCATTCCTTTCCATAATTCTTCCGTTGCAAACTGATTTTTAACAAGTCCACGGATCTCAACGAACAAATGTTAGAGAGTAGGTACATTTTGCTTAAAATATTTGGGCCATCAATAACCCCATTAAAAATTTGATGAGCGAAAATTACATCTACCATTTCTCGCCCCGCTTTTCCAGAAAATGCAAACTTAACAATTTCAGCCAATAACTGTAATGTGGCAACAATGAAAGATCATTCCACGGTAAGTTTCGTAAAGCAAAACCTAAAAATCTACGTTGAACGGATTCCAGTCTGTTAATATGACTATGAATTTATCTGTCAGCAGGATGGTGCTTCATCCCATACAGCTAAAACAACAAAAATAGTCCTTAGTAAAAAAATATCCCCGTTTTAGAGTAGCAAACAAGTAGACCAGACTTGAATCCCATTGAATCTGTATGGGGTTTTATGAAAAGGACGCTCCGAAACAATCTGGCACATACATTTGAGGATTTACGTCAAACTATCCAAAAAACTTGGAATTTAATTACTGCTGACGATTAGGAAAAGCATATTGATTCAATGACAAAACCAATAATATCCATTACATATAGTAGCCGAAAGGAGACGTAATGCAATATTAAATGTAATTAGTATCCGAATTTAAAATGGTCTCCATTATCTTTAAGTGAAAAGTAGACTTTTCGGTTTTCTATGATTAAAAGTTTTTATTTCTTTAAAATATTTAATATTTATTTGGTGTAAAATATTTTGAACAACCCAATATTTTCAAATAAGTGTAAAAATTGTTGAGAAACAATCAGCAAGAATTCCTTAGAAAAGCTCATCAAGATAAATACTTTTCAAATTTCGCAGTGTCCTAATTAATAGTGTTTAGGGCTGGTACGTACGTTCAAAAAACAGGGACTAACTAATTAATTCAATTGAATTACAGTATTAAAAATTTTTTATTTCAAATTTATACATGCATTAAATGTTAGACCATATATAATCACAATCAGACTAGAACTAGATTGTTACTGAAAACAATTATGCCATTGAAATCTAATCGTATTTAGCTTTAATTGAACCCATAGGTTTCGTAGTCAAGACAAAATGCTGTGGCTCATTAACCGTTCTAATTAATATCGGTTTGTGTTTACGTTCTCGTTTTTTTTTGCACTGTGTAAAATGGAATGGGGTCAGTATTCCTAAAATGACCGAAATTATTTTACCCCTATAGCAACACAGAGAATATGATGGTATGATTCTCTAAACTGTAGTATACTATACTTTCTTTTCTTGATGATGCTATATACTTTTCTTTTCAAATATTATTACTATACATTTTTTTGTTGTTTCTTGTTTCTTGTTGGTCCTGTACTAAAACATAAAGATTACACCAGACTGCCGACAGTTCGGAGAATAACAAAACAAATGGTAAAGAAAGCAAAAAAAAAGAAGCATTTCTTTGAAAGCAAAAAAAAAAGTTAAGAAAACTGAGGGTTAGGGTTTACCAGACAAATGGCTAACAAATGAAATAATGAGTGCTTTGGAAAAAGAAGAAGGAAAAGCCTAATTAGAGTCATTTGTTCTTGCTGTTGTAGAATTTAATATACACTATACATAAGTTTCGGGACATATATATACACCTACATACCACCTTTGAATCTACATAGGCGCTAGCATGTATATTTATTTATTATTATTTTTTTTTTTCATTCTTTTAATTAACGAACACCAAAACAATTTGATGTCTATAACCTTCGTTCGTCTTGTATGATAATGGTTAAAAACTGTATCACAAAAAGCCGAAAGGCAACAGAAAAAACCACAAGTAAAGAAAGGAAGAAAGGAAGAAATTTCTTCCTTTCTTCCTTTCTTTCTTTAAGAGCAAAAAAATGATCATCCATATTCCTTTTTTTTCTGTGTGGTTTTTTGTTTCTCTTCTCCTTCAATTTTTGTGGGAATAGAATTACCATTCCATTCAAATATATGTAATACTTCCTTTAAGATTAGTACTTTAAGGAGCGTACAAATTCACTTTTGGTTTTCTTAAGTATTTACAAATGATAGTCAGAGTATATAAGTATACCCGATATTTTTCATGCATAATTACCTTACAGTATGAGATATGAATTAAGATTAGTTGAAAGCAATTTCTAGACGTGTACGTTCTTTTTGTTCAGTTGTTGATTTTCTTCTTTTTTTTTTTACTTTACCGACAAAACGAATGTTTTAAGATAAAGTATTACATTCGTGCGAAAACCTAACTTTTTTTCTAGATGCAAAGATGAAAATAAGTGCAAAGTCTGTTTCATGAAAAATAATTAGCTCCCATATCCGCCCGTTCGTCCACCCGTGAATCCGCTTTTTTAAATCCTTAATAAAATCTAAACGGCTGGTGCGATTTTCATGAAACCTTCACAATTTGTGTGTGCTGCAATGAATGCTAGAGGATCTTAATTTTTGCCCGAAATTTATATATGGCAACAGAATTTTGTAACCCTTTCTTTTTGTCAAAACAAACTGTTTGGCGGATTTCGACGAAATTCATACAGTTTATCTACTTGACCCGAACTTAGAACTTATTAGTTTTTAGTTTTGGCAATACTGTCTAAGAAAACTTTTTGCCCAAATATAGCACTATCTGTACAGCCAAAACTTCATGTCGAATTTTGATGAAGTTTCCAGAGTTTGTGTATTAAGGCGCAACTCAAATGTGATTAACGAAATTTATTTATGGCAACATTAATTCAGAAAACTGTTTGTAAATATATTCAAAATTTATGATCCGAATTCAGATAAATTCTGAAAGTTTAGGTGTTTCGACTTATTTAAAGCCAATTGAATTTTTCCTCAGAATTTGATTATGGCAGGTCAGGCGAAGTTTGCTCCGAGTTCTGATGAAGAGAGGACGGGTGCGAAATAAATTGAGTGAACTGGGGAAGCACAAGAGCTGAGCGGTTTTTGAAACGAGAGCACAGTAAGGCATTAAACAACATTGTCGGTAGAGTTCCATACCGGTCAGGTCGGAATAGAGAAAAATCTAAACTCACTGCTATGGTTTTCTTTGCACATTTTTTACCTTGTGGTTCTTGTTCTTTATGTTAAGATGTTTTCTTTTCTTTTCTTTCTTTTTTCTTAGTACTAAGGAAAACGACTGGAAATCTGTAAGAAATCTTTACTTCAATTTTATCATTATTCAAGGAGATAACATCAACAAAGAAAAAAAAAATCAGAAAAAAAAGAAAACTTATGATCTTCTGAAGAATTATAGAAGAAAATGTTCGGCTATATACCTTATATACGAATACATACATAGGTATTTATTATAAATTGGATTTAATTTTTGAAATATAATTAGCACAAATTTCATTTATTTATTTTTGTATCTTATACTCATTTTATATACTTATATAAATTTTGAATAAAATTAAGATTTTTATGTGCTTTCACGTAGTATTTTTTTTTTGTTAATGTTGAAACTTCAATGCTTTTCACGTTCTACGAACGTATCAAAATATTGTTCCCACGATAATTTGTAAACTCATTATTCGTAATTCGTATGATATATTTAATCGTTTAATTATTTAAGAGGAATATAAAGTTCCCCTGTAGGAGTGTCCTATTACAGGGCAGTTTCGATAAAGATTGTACTCTTTTTTTTTGTAAAAAATATCCAGAATGTCTTGAAACTGGAGAAACTAGCCTATAATGACTATTGTTTTTTTGTTTTTTGTTCCAATAGGAAATTTGATACATATTGAATTGTTTAATCGTCTCAACTTTACTAATGTCTTAACTCTTGACTAAAAATCAAGTATGGTCTTTAGTAATAATCAAATTCTGATACAAACAAATGAGAGGATATTTTTTAAAAATACATGAAATTTTATTCGTATTGTAAAGAAAGAAACTTTCAAAAAAAAAGGAAATAATCATAATTGTGGTCAACTATATGCGCTTTTAGAGCATCATTAAGTCAAAAAAAAACCTAATTTTCTTACTGCTAAACTTTACATTTTTTGTCATAAATCAATTTTCAAGAAATAAAATCTCAATAAAAATGAGGTACTATTCGTATATATACATATATATTTATATAATCATAAAATTTCTCAATAAACCTTAATAAAATTTGTTAAAGTAATAAAAGAAAATCAACAAAGAAACGGCCTGTACTCTAAATTAGACGAGAGAGGAAGGTTAAAAAAAATGAAAACATCCATACTGAAAACAATAAACAACAAAATTAAATTTAAATCCCCATCATAAACTGGAAAATGTATAAAAGAGCTCAATAAATTTCACAAAACTTTTATACTTTATTGTATATTTACATATTTTTCATTTTCTTTTTTTTGTGTGTGTGCTTTTCTTTCAAGGAAGTCTAACACAAAACTTCCACCGAAAATTTACACTTTTACACATCGATTTAAAACATACTGGGCTATATTAAAATATATCTTATGAAAATTCTTAAGAATACTATATATATATATATATACGTAGAATATTTTTGGTATCATAAAATCTCAGAAGAACATTTACTTTCAATTAAATTGAAAGAAAACTGTTCAGTAAACAAATCTGATGTTCAAATTTTGATCGTTAACATTATTGTTAACATGTAAACAACAATCTTTTTTTTAGTGAAAGGAGAAAAAAAGTTTTCCTTCAAAAAACAACTTAAAAAAAGAAAATAATAATCACAAGCTATTATGATTATGATTATTATTTCCAAAAAAATATGTTCACTGGATATTGTAGATTGTTTTGATTAATTTATGTTTAGACAAATAACCTGATACCTTCGTCAGTTACTGGCAACGAGAGCTCCATGAACCCACTGAAAACAGATTCAAATTCGAATTTTGTCTGATTTTTCAATCGCCTGAAAATAGGCAAATTTATATTATTAGTGGAGCACTATCGTTCAAATGAGAAATTGTTGTATTTTTGTCTATTCTCAGATTCCTACATTACTAAGATATCTCGTGCTAACTTCCAAGTTTGTTTATAAAATCTAAAATGAAAAACAATACTTCAATCGAACCGAATCAGTCTTTAATCGGCCGAATGCTTGAACATTACCATAGAATACTCATATATCCAAAATTGGTTATAGTCTGATTTTTGTTTTCATTATTATTGAAAAGAAATAATTGTCTTGTTTTCATCTTTTTGAGTGGAATTGGTTTTGTTAACCAAATCAATTATTCATACGATTCATTTATTTAATACTACAAAAGATATAAAAACCAAATATAAAATTAAGACGAAAAAGGTAACAAAACACATACTTGCATTGTTTCTACATATATATTTATGAACTTTGAATTTATTTTCGGTTTAATCGGACTGAATAAGTTAATTGTCACTTTAGCTTTATTAAAAAAGAAAGACAAAAGAAAATAATAAATTTATTTTATACTCTACTAATCCATTCGCGCTTTCATCTAAATAAGAATTCCATAAAACAAATTTCAGACGTCGGATTTGTATTAAAATCTTACTTAACTTTGTCGTAAACGTGTGAAGGTAAACGCATATAATATATTAAATATATCGTAGATGTTAATGGGCGAAATACTTAAGAAAAACTTAGTCCTTTTCACTGGAAAGCTGAGAAGTAAATCAGAAACTATTATGTAAAACTTTACATACTTATAGTATACCAAAAAAAAGAAATTATTCAGATTTTTTTTAGAAAAACTGTAATAATTTCCTGATTTTCAGGTATATGCTTCAGGACTTTGTAGTCTGGAGATGGAAATTAGTTTCATATTGTGCACATTTTAATGAATTTTATAATGATAAGTGTGGGTATATAACGCAAACATCCATTAGAAGGATTTAAAGTCCGTGCTTATTTCTGGAGGTCTATTGTAAAATGGTTAATAGAGGAGTAGCCATTTACTTTTGCTCCAACCAAAATATTTAAGTAGATTGAAAAATATATATATAGTACATATCTGAACGACAAGCCATAACTTTCTAATCAAAATCACAAACCTAAATTATATCGAATATTTGGTTGAAGAATTTTCAGTATCTTTCTAAATAAAATACATAATGTTTATACAACTTTAAGACATCTAGAAAACTAAACTTTTCCAGTAATTTTTCCAGTTGATCACTTTCATGATTCAACATAAAATCAAGTCGATTATATTTTTGTTGTTAACTTTCTTTATCTATATATTATCAAAATATTGTTCTACTGACTGTCAATTAATTTAGTATTTCGGTCAATAGATAAAAGTGCTGATGTTACACCTAATTGACTTCTTTCACTTGGGCTTTTCTGTGTTTTCTTTACAGAGAAGTCTTTTAGTTTGACGAAAAATAAAAGCAAAAATTTTCTTTTAATAATAATAGGCAAAAAATTCTTTGAAGTTTTCGTCTTTTTTTTTTTCTTGTATATTTTCTGAAGGGATGATATATTACGACGCCATATAATAATTGAGGTATCAGTGAATTATTTTATCATTGCTTTGTACTATTTCTTAGGTTATAGAAGAAAACAATAAATCAGCATCAACCATCACCACACTAAGAATGGTCCAAATATATAGTACGCGATGAAAAGCGAAAACTAAGGTATACTGAATGGTGAAACAAAACAAAAAGAAAATGAAAAATTTAAGGTAGAAATTGTTTTATGTTCTTTTTAACATTTTTGTACATATTTTCAATGCCTTTAGGATATGTTGATTTACAGCGAAAGTTTGTTTTTTTTTTTTTTTGCCAAGGCACAATGAATTTCATATTAAAGACTCGTTGAAAATACCACCGAAAAATACGTCACCGAGCAAAATCAGGAAAGGGAGAAAAACTAAAAGATATAAAGCGTTAATGAAAATTCGTTTTTCCTTTTTTTTTGGAAGCTTGATACGAAATTATACTTTATTTTTCTTCTATGCTATTTTGTTCATCTAGGAAGCTTGTTTTAAGGCAAAAGGTCTCTAATATACCCAAAGTAGTACAAACAATTGTGTTTTTTTCTTTTTGATTTTTATATACTTTATTATATGGGAAGAAGGATGACGGAAGTTTTCTTCATATACACTTATTATTATGAAAAGGAAAAAAAAAGAATTTTTCTTTTTTTCTGCCTTGATCTCATGTTTTTGTATGTCAGGCCTTAGGCGGAAATTTTTATTGTTCTTTACCACAAAGTTAATACTGTACCGTTGGGATGTACTTTACGTTTGAATGTAGTTCAGGTTTTTTTTTTTTTCTTTTTTTCTACGGTGGGTGTGACATATTTGGGTACTTTCCTTTTTTTTTTTTGTTGGCCTTTATTTTCTTTAGTTTGAGGCAGTTATAAGAAAATTCTGTACGTTTATCATGTACACAATTGCTTTATACATCAACACAAGAATATTATTACATGTACTTTCATTTTTTTCTGTTTTTCGGCAATTTTTTTATTATAGCCTTCTTTTTTTTGGACAATATTTTACCAGAAAATAAGCGGTTAAAAGGAATAGAATATTATACCAGAAAAAAAAGGATGAAAATTTGTTTTCTTTTTATATATGAAAAGAAAAAAAAAGGAAAAACACTATAAAATACAAGTTCATGTTGACAGATATCAGATGGATATTAATTTGACTCCCACAAGGAAAACAAAAAAACTTATAATAATGATAATAATAATCGTAATAATCATATTCTTTTCTTATATTATTATTATTATTATTATTATGGAGAAATTTTAACCCAAAATAAAGCCCTAAGGGTGTCAACAAAAGATATCATGTAGAATTACATCAAAATATACATATTTCACGTTTTTATATATCGGTTCCTATTTCCCAAAATTTTCTTTCAAAATATCAAGAAAAAAAAAATTAAAATTGGTTTTATGTTGAAAAATATTGTTAGGTCAGCCAACTTTGATTAAAATTTTTTTTATGACCGACAAAAAAAAAAGTTATTATAAGAAGCTATAAACAGGATACTATTTATTCTAGATATATGATCCCCAAAATTGTAGTCTTCTTAGTTTCTCTGCTGCAGACAAATAAATCTTAAAAACAGAACTTTTCCATAAGATACTGAAAATAATAAACCCAAAGCCAATGTCCTTTTAATAATATATGGTTTTGTGTAACTCTAACGATACTATATTAAATTGTATATAATTTATATTTTTCCATTCAAAATACAAATGGTCTTAGAAAATTGTCGAAAATAAAAGGAAAGCAGAAAATTCCTAATTTTTCGAGGAAGATGATTTTAATTAAACATGATTTTTTTTTTCAATTTAATATTAGTAATTAATTTTGTTGAAAATATGAAAATTTCTTACAAAAATAAGAGAAAAAAATAGACTGAAAATGTATATAAATAAAGTAATTATATATAACTTTTTTGCGGCCTATCATACTTTAATTAACCATACCCAATTAAAAATTAATTACAAAGGGTGTCCCAAAATTCACGCAAGAAGTAATTTCGCTATAAAACACAGGTTTATAATTAAAAATTGGAAATTTTGTATTGATTCGTAAAGTATGCATTATAGGGTTATACAATATATGGAACAGCATATTGGATAAATGGCTATACGGCTTTGCTGGCACATACGCACTTTTTCACTGAAATTTTCCATGACCGTTTTATATAAATGTGGTTGAATTTCGTCGATACAGCGCTCAATTTCCTAAATTTCCTCTTTCAAAACGTAAACCGTAGACTTTAGGAAACCCCAAAGAAAAATGTCCAACGGCGTTAAATCGCATGATTTGGGCGGCCAATTCTGATCACCAAAACGGAAAATTACACGACCAGGAAACGATTCATTATTTTTAAAATATTGCTCAACGAAGCAAATGCGTTGTTCTTCCTCGTGTAGCACTCCACTTGAACTGTCAGTTGTCACACTGTCTTTTTTTTCCGTTGGCAACACTTTACCGTACAAATGGCGCAAAATTCAAATCTTGCGTGAATTTTGGGGCACTCTTTACATAGAAATTTAAAAACACCTAATAGCTAAAAGCATATGCTATCGTTAGAATACATCAGTGTAGCCTATTTAATCAAGATCGTTATATACTATATTTAGCACCGGACGCAAACTTTGGGAAATTTCTGATATGTTTAAAGCATAGTAGTACTAATTGCTTCCTTAGTCAAAAGTTTAGAATGTTCGACTTGAAAGAACCCTTGATCAGCTTTAGATCTATTAGAATGGATCATAATTCTGAAAAAAATCTTAAAAACGTTCAAAACTATTGAAATTTTTCAATTTTATTATATTAATGACAAAAGTTCAAAAAATGGTTGGTGTTTACTGTACTCAACATTTATGATTATTCTTGTAGTCAGGAAAATTGATACATACTTAGAAATACTTTTCTTTAAGTTTTTAAACAAACAAACAAAAATTTCTGTCAAAATTTTTAAAATACGAAATAATGTTCCAAATTATCAACTACAAACAAAAAACTCCAACACAAGGGCTATTCAAATATTTAACCAAACTCTTGATATTACTTTCGAAAATAAATTAAACATTTTTTTTTTCTATACAAATCACGCTCCATATTTTCCAAGAATAATTAAATTTTCATAATTACATAGCCGAGTTTTTAAGTAGTTTATTAGGCTAGAAGATCCCTTAAAAAGAACTCAAGGTTTTAATTTTACTCATTTAACCACTTTATTATAAATGAATTAAAATTTACCGCATGATTCCCTATTTTATGAAGTAGTCAAGTTATTTTGTTATTCGAATTTCACTAATTTTCACAAAGCTTTAAGAAGGTCAGTAAAAATTTCCGGAATCGATTTGTGATATATGTTCTCAAATATTATTTCAATCGAAGTTTTATGATTAAATTTAAATTTTCGATCTTCTAAAAAAAGATTATTGGAAGTCCTATTTTAGCATTTTTATTCTCAGAGATATTATTATACTTGCTGATTATAGAATGGGAATAAAGCTTTGCGATAGTAAAAAAATTCGATAGAAAAATTTTAATGGAATTCAAAAATCCTGTTTGCCTGTCTACTTTTAGTTAGTGTACATTACATGAAGGCGGTATTCGATATAATTAAGTAGAAGAAATCCCTATTATTTGTGGTACTGACCTGGAAAGGTGGTCGAGCGATAGAGAGTGGTTTATGATATCCGAGATTTATTTTTATCTTGGAAATAACTTTACTGATTTCGATGAAATTAAAAACACTAATTCCTATAATAATTGTTTTTAAACAGATTTAATTTGGTAGGGATTAGAAAAAGGATACTGTAAAAAAGGACAGAAAAGTTCATAACACTGACTACAAATTCTGAAATCAACTGAAATTAAATCTCCGCTTTAATCACTTTTATATATTAGTATATTACTGTAAGATGGCTAGCGGATGTAAGAAACATGATTCATGTCGAGAAAAGGCCGACATGATCATTGTTAACTTACGGACTATCGAGGATGTGAAGATGTTTGCACATCTGCATGATAAAACTAGAAACAAGTCCTAAGTAAATATTAGGCATGATCGTAGGATAGCTATCTGAGTTGGAAACATAATTGATGGAGAAAGAAGGTCGACAACGATCTTGAGTCAGGCAGTCTGGATTTGATCGTCATTGTAAAAGGACAGCAATAAAACAGGTATTGTTAACCAATAACAACGTGTTTACTAACCCTTATCCTTTTTCTCCTACATTACTATACAAAAAGGGTAATAAAGGAGTATTTGATCAAACAATCTTTACCCATTTTACTACTTTAATTGAACTTTAAAATGACAACTAAACTGAAATTAAGGATCAAATAAATACAAAATTTTGAAAATTCATAATAAGATATCTCAAGAAATTCATGTAAGTAGAATAATTAAAATAAATGAAATCATTCTTCCAGTGTATGGCATTGGCAGTGTATTTTATTTGAAATATAACAACAAAATTTATTATGTACAAAAATTACGTGTCGAAAAAATGTAATTTTCAAAGAAAATTTCTATAATATGAAAAGGATAAATATCGAAAATTAACATCTTAAAAAAGTAGATACTTACTTATCAACCGATATACAGATCCTTTTGAATTTGGGCCTCTCTAGCTCAAAATAAAAATATACATACATACTCGTTGGTAAAATCAATATCAAAATTGAACATTCTGATGAAAAATTCAAATAAAATTGTTGGATTTTTTTTTCTTTTTCTTCATAAAAAAAATGAAAAGAAAAATACACGATCAAAAAAGGTAAAAGAAAATTCTCATATTATTAAAAGATTTGATAAGAAACACACATATTCTTCTGTTAAATCCTAAAAAAAAAGCTTGGAAAATTTCTTTCAGTTACTAAGGAATGAAAAAAAAAGAAAAAACAGCGAGAAATGAAAATGGATATGTTTCTATGAAATGAAGAAAAAAAATAAATAAATTTATATTTTTATTTCTAAGATAAATCAATAGAAATCTTTGTTTGATTTCAGTTCATTCATCAAATAAAGCCTATTACGAGAAAAGCTAAAACATTTTCGATATATTTTTTTATGAAATTTGTTTTCTTTTTTTTCGCTTTCTAATCAAACTTGAATATTTGAACATTTTCTTCTTCCTTTGAAAACAAGAAGAAAAAAATGAATATACTTCCTCGTATACAATCTGTTCATTGCGTGATTCTTGGCATACAAAAGTTGAGGCCTTTAATAATGACTTACTAACGCGAAATACCAAGCTTCAATCAATTCTTTGAACAGTGACAGCATAAACAGAAGAAGACCCGTATACATCCTTAATGTAAAGCTGTTTTTTTTTGGCTTTTAAAAAATAGCATAATTAGAACGAATTGGAACTATCACCAATCTGCTCTAATGGAATATAAGAGTACATATCGTAAAGCCAAAATTTCTGGAAAAACAAGTAAAATCAATAAAAATGGTTTTGAAGAGCTCGAATATCATCTATATTGAATTAAACAAAGTCAACATAAAAGTTTGTCGAAAACTAACAATAATACAAAGTTTTGTTGATTAGGAATATCTCACGCATCAGTAAAGACTAGAAGTGTGCCGAGATCAAGCTCAGCTATACAGGCCACAATTTCCTTTCAATAAGACGACTTTCTTTAAAAATATTGCCAGTTACACTGGCATAGGGCCTTCTAGTACCAAGCAACGGCTATATGAAAACAGAATCGACTAAATTTCTTAATACCTAAACATACCTGGACGGTACGAAGTCTCATGAGTAAAAGGTTAGGCGTATTCCTGTTTTTAAATTTGGGGCGCAATTCTTTAAGTTTGCCTTACAAAAAAGAAAAATACTGAAATTGATATTAAGTTTGTAGGGCAAGACAAAATTACAATCAATAGGAAACAACCGAGTCTATGTACTCACAGAAAAATTACAAAGCTTTTGGTTGGTTTTGTACTCGTAATAACTAAATTTTAGTTGTGAGAGATGAAAACATAATTGTGAGAATTGAAAACTCAGTTGTGACAACTAAATTTCAATTGTAAAGTTTCGACATCTGAAATTTAGTTCTTACAACTGAGTTTCCATATCTCACAACTAAAATTCAGTTGTCAGAACTAACCAAAAGCTTTGTGATTTATCTGCGTGTATCTCGTTAGATACTCAGAATTACATGTCCTACACCAACGAGACTATTGCACCAGATGTACCGATTCTTAGACGGTCTTAATGAACAGAATGTATATTTGACTTTAATTAATTGTAATTTAAAAATATTTTTCCATTTTAATTTTCAGCCGGATATTAAAACAGGAGAAAGTAAATTGGAAAAATGAAATCCGAAATAAAAATTCCTTTATTAAGGTATATATGGAACCCGTCAATATTTAATCAAAAAGCATTTTCAATTAATTAGAAACAAGAGCTTCTTCTTTTCTGTTCCATTTTTCTTTTCTTTTCTGGAAAATTATTCCACTTTAGATAATTATATAATAACAAAATTCCTGAAAATTAACAACATAAATACAAGTATTATTGTAAATTCGATACTTTATGTTCAGGATTAAAGGACGCCACAGAATGTATAATCAATTTATTATCGAAACGACTGACGGTCAAGAATGGAAAATCTATATTTTTATATAATTTTACATTATAATGTTATTGTAGCCTCTAAAAAAAAGAATCCATGTGTTATCTATTTATGATATTCTATATGTTATCTTATGGGCTTTCTTTTTGGATAAATACTCATCGATATGGTTTTTATATAATAAAGACTGGATATAGAATTATACTGATGGCTTCCTATGAACGTACAGACGAATAGACGGGATATTGTGAATACATGCCCTTTAATATATATGTTATATATTTTTTTTTTCGCCCTAACTTTAATATTTGTATGTGTCTTTCTATACATTATTTTCTTAGAACTTTAGACATAAAATTAATATTTATGATGATTGTAGTTGGATAAGAAATCGACCGATATTTGTCGCATGATGACATTAAAGAATTTATAGATTTGTTAGTTTAGGGGTTTTTTTTTGCTATACTCTGGACTTTCCTCGAAAATAAAACATAAATAAAATACAATATTTACTATATTCTTTAGATTTAAAATATGTAACTAATTTTGTAATTTATTTTAATCAAAAATAAGTCATTTATTGACAGGATAGACCCAGTTTGAAAGAGATTGTAATCCTCAAAGTATAGCTAAATTTTAAGGATACTTTTTCGAATTAGTTATTATGAAGGAATTATAATTAAACATGAGTTTATTCTCCAACTGTAGCGAGATCGATAAAATTCCGATTGGTGACATGAATCAAAAATGCTATTCTGCAAGAATATCCTTGTATATGTATGCACGTATTTCTTTTTTTTAAAGACAAAATGTTGGTACGACAATACCATTTTTTTGTTTATTTAACGATTTATGATCGAAGTAGCAGTAGTACTATAGTATGTTGGATAATAATGTCCTTTAGTTAAGTCGTATGTAGCAAGGGTCTCCAAACTACTACGAAATCCAACACCAGCCCGGGAGCTACACAATTGTTTGAAGTTATGGATCATGTTTTCTATTGGAAATTATAGACAGCGACTTTAAATGCTAATCAGTTCATTTGGTTTTTTAAACACTTTTTGTGTATTTCAATTTTGAGAATCATACAGATAAGTGGTGCCGGAAGCGAAAAAAAGCCTTGAGCAAATTTATTATTAATTTACTTGCCCGTAAGTACCAATCGAAATTGCGAACTGAGCGGGGTCCACCCCGCGATCTGCACCATAGATATCTAACTCACCAGCTCGTCTCAATACGAAAATTTTGCTCGTAATTTAAAACTACGGTATGTTGGTAGATTGAGCTAGCTAGGTCTTGGCTCCTGGGACGTAGTGAAGGAGTCATTGTGGCTCATAGGCTAAAAAATTTGGAGACCCCTGATATATAGAATCACTATTCCTATTACCAAAATATGTGATACATATGTATTTTAGATGTATAATGTATTTTAGAAAGTTAATCATAGACTAATTATACCAGAAGGAATAATTAGTACAATTAATGAGATATCCAATATAAAATACAAAATAATGATTTAAACCGAAGAATAACTTGTTGTACCTATACAAGTATCTGATCTGATAAAATATAATGTAATAATGTTTACTATTATTAGAAGAAATTATTCATATGAAGGCTGCCATTAATTGCAAAATTTTGGGTAACAAATGGACTAGTAATTGGTGACACCCTTAAACTGAATTCTATCCTAAAATTAGGTTAGGTATATTGATCTGACGTAAAGTTAAAAATATACATCACGCCATGAGATTAGAATAGTAAATTGTGGTACAATTTATAGTAACTGGTTTTAAGCATTTTCATAGTTGTAATTAATTTTAGTTTAAATGTCGATTTGGCACGCCACCGTCTTGGGAATAAAATAGAAAAATATAAGAAATAAATTTAAAATATAAAATTATGTAAAAAAATCGTTACTCTATCAAATTTCCTTGAAATTTCTTCACAAAAAAAACGTTTAGCAAAGGAATTCTTTAATTTATAGTAACTCTCCGAAATATAAGTCAAATTCAATAGAATTTTCCAAACACTCATGCCTTTAACATCTAATTAATACCAAAAAGGATACAATAAAAGAGTTCTTAAGTTGGTATTTTCTTTGGGCACATCTCCACACGTCATCTCATTAATAGTATTTGTAAACAAAAGACTCTATGTGATATAGAAATAGATCTATTTACAATCTTTTTTACAAATACTATTAAAAAGCAGGCGCGCTTTGCAGGGGTGATATGATGCCAAAAATGTACCATATGAATAATAAACTACTTACGTTCATACAAAAAATTAGAAAATTAGAAAACTTTATACGGCAGCTACCCGTAATTTTAGTCCAATTCATTAAATTTTCTGAAGAAGTAAAAGAGTAATTGAGAACCTATTCTAACGTTTTACTTATTGCTGTCACAATATCGTTCACAAATCTAAGATTCCAAAAGTGGTCTAAAGAGCCGTCCAAACGCACAGTTTTTTACTCAGTTTTGCATGCGCAAATCAGATTTGGGCAGACAAAACTGAGCGTCTGGACAAGTCACAGGTCGTTTGCGCCTGTGCGATTTTAGATCGTGTCTGAAAAATAACTGTGGTACGTGCATGCAAAACATAGCGTTAAGAAGTTCCAAAGAAAACTGCGTAAAAAACATGGAAAAGACGGTACCGTGTGGACACAAAATTTGCGCAGGCTTTCCCACAGAAAAATTGTGCAAACTACGACTGAGCAAAAAGACTGAGCGTCTGTACCGTACTTAACATGTGCTTAGACAGAGATTACATAACAATGAATTACACATATCGTACAAATGTGTTCGATAAAAA
This sequence comes from Xylophagus ater, assembly GCA_963422695.1. NCBI lineage: Eukaryota > Metazoa > Arthropoda > Insecta > Diptera > Xylophagidae > Xylophagus > Xylophagus ater. Next base: position 12,944,646 of record OY730486.1, on the reverse strand, counting down.
TAACTTTCCAATCGATATAGCAATTCAAAAAGTGATACTGTATTCGATTTTATTTTCATTCTATATAGTGTGAATCCTTCTTATTTTTTTTTTTTTAATTTTCCATGAAAAGATTTGCATACAATTAAATTTAACAAGATATTATAATCCATTTAAATAGATGATATTTCTCTACAGAATTTTGAAAATTAATATTAAGGTAAATTCCCAACTAAACTGTTCATATATGGTAAATATAGTACATTTGTTATTATTAAGGTTAAATATTATAGTTTGTTTTTCTAGAGAAGACTCGTGCCCAAAAGTGTTATAAACATTATATTTTTGATCCTGATTTAATTTTAACTTCCAAATATTTTACATTTGAATGTTTTCTAAGGAATAATTTTGTGGAGAATAAATTATAAATGAAGAGTTAAAAGGTATCGTATAGTCGAGTTGTAATTTTATTATATATTAAATATTTTTTTATTCGTTTTTTTTTGAAAACCAACTAACAGTAGTTATCTCAGATGTGTGATTCATAAATATTTATGAAATGCAAATTGTACCAACATAAACGACATATATACATAAATATTCAAATTATTTTTCACCGAAGGAAAATTCTGTCCTTTATGATTATATTTGAAATTCGTTAAATCAATGAGAAGAATATAGCATCTGTAAAACTAACCTCAAAACTGTTATATGTTAAGATATTAGAATGATAAAAGACTATTTCATAGGAAGAATGAATTATTATGTATCAGGAATATTAGATATGAATTTCGCGGAAACTGTATAGCATATTCAGAAAAGATGATATTCGGTGTATTTATGCTTGTTATTCGTTTTGTACAATTGTAACGTATGCCATCGTATATGGAAATTTATTCTTCATACATGGGTTCCGTTTCATGTGATATGTATTTCTAAAGAATAACAAAATAGATTTTTGTCATTTAAATAAAATGATAAAATTGAAATATTAAAGATATGAGGTATATTTGAATAAGAAAAAAAGAAAAATTGCCAATTTTAATATATTTATAGTAAATATAAAAACTGAATACCATTAAAAATGTTTAAACTTTTCTCTATTCCGGCCAGACCGCTATTGAACTTTACCGATAATGTCGTTGAACTCATGCTGATCCGCCAGTCCAGCTATGCTTCTCCACTTCGTTACCGACCCAGTTCACTACTTTCATCCCGCATCCATCCCATCTCCATCAAAACTCGATGCAAGACCTATCTTAAGTCCGATTATTTCAAGTGTGTGAATTTCATCGAATTCGGTCCAGTAGTTTGACTTCCATGAAAAATTCTCAAAAAACAGTTGCTATAGTTAAATTTTGACAAAAAATCCAATCGGTTTTAGATAAGTTGAAACACATAAACTGCCAGAATTTCATTGAATTTGGACCACAAATGTGGAATACAGAAATGTTTTTACAAACAGTTTTGTGAATTTTGACGAAAATTTTGTCACATCGGCCTTAACACGTAAACTTTGAAAATTTCATAAAAATTTGGACACTGAGTTTCGGTTGTACAGCAAGTGAAAAATAGGCTACCGCTGCATTTGAAGAAAAGGTGGTCACCTATAGGTAGTTACGCCACTGAATCAAACTTAAATATTTTAATATTAGATTGATTGTCTACAATCTGGTTCAACATCTTATTTAATTAATTAAAGAAAAGAAAAATGCTTACACAATAAAAATGCTGGCAAATTGTTGAAAAATAGAAAATAATCAAAATCTTTTAAAAACTCATTTTCCACACAATTAGATTTGGTTTTCTTGTGTGTGCCTTTTTTCTTAAATGTTTTTCCTTCATAAGTTTTTCACTAACAACTAAAGTTTTAATATAAACATGTCCTCAAAAATCATTCAAATCTAAAGATCCTTGTGATAATTTAGTTGCATATTCGTCAGTTGTATGATTAAAAAGCTTCAGAAAATCAGGCTATATAGAACATGTTCTGCCTTGAAGCTCATGTGACCAATTTTACGAGCGAACGTTTCATTTTATTTCATTTAATTTTCGTTTTTTTTTATAGTCCGATCTCCAGTTTCACTCATTTTTTTGTTTTTTTGAATTCTTTTCTGGATAACGAGCTAAGGGAATTTTATCTCCCTTGTGGGCTGTTGCGGCTAATGACTTTTTGCTGCATGATAGCATGGAAAAAAATATTGCTTCTTTTTGTTGTGTGTTATTTTTTTGTTCGTATACCCTCCCCAAAAAAAAAAAAAGTGGAGAAAAATGATTTATGAAGCTTTTGTGACGAAAGTGTAAATTTATCCAACACTTAATTGCTTTTGAGTATGGTAAAGGTTAATCTTGATCTCGTATCCAATTTAAGAATACTGTCATAACGTTGAAACGTGCTCACGATTAATGCCAATTCAAATTACAGTACCATTCTTTTTTTGGTTCTTGGTTTAATATAATATAGGACTAAAATAATTACAATAACAAAAAAGAAAAAGGAAAAAAATATATCAAAACGTTTAATAATATAAGATAAAACAAAAAAAAACAAAAAAAAAATGTAATTAAATATTAATATTTAAATAAAATATTATTTATTTTTATATAAATATGAACGTTTCTTCCTTTAAAGTTCTCCACATAAGAACGTTAAAAATTAATTTCGGCATTCATTTTATTTAAAATACACACAAAAAAGGAAAAGAACATACACATGATAAAATACTTTTCCAGGATAAACGATAAAATCGAAATTTCTCTGACAACATCATCTGTGAAAGGGTTTTTCCACGATCCCAGTTTTCCCTTGGTAACTTATCGTATCAAAAAATATATAACCTAGAAAACGAAAATATATATGAAAATCATAACTTGAAAATTCCAACAAAAACAACCAAAAAAAAAATGAGTCTAAATTGCAGAAAAAGTAAAAACTTCATACATCAAAATTTTCATTTTCTTCATTTTTAATGTTTAAGAATTTATTTTTATTATACAATATATATATAACAGGGTGTTTCATATTGAATACATACTAATGTACTTAGCCAACGTTTTCATATACACATATATCAAGTCCTCGAACCATTTCTCTTGTTTTAATATTATGCGTACATAAAACATTTCTCATATTGGAAATTCTTTTACATATAATTTTCCTAGTTTCAGGCCACACCATTTGATATTACACACATGGTTTTTCATTTCCCGCAGGTATATTTGATAGACAGAAGTAATTCAGAAGGTGTTTCCATTTGATTAATTTGTCTGTCTGCGTATATGAATAAGAAATGAGTCTGATCCTGAATTCCTTGCTGTTTTTTTTTTCTGTTGCGTTAATTTTTCTTTTTTTTTTGTGGAAATTTATTCCTTGTTTTTTCATGTAAGTATGTATTTTTTCCGTGTGTTTTTCTTTTGGACGAAAAAAAGGAAAGGAAAAAACTGAACGCCATTTTTTGACAATGATTAATAGTTATGGAATCATATTGGTCTTGTATATGATATCCATCAGAATATGATTTTGTATTTCGAACAGAAATAAAATAAGTTAAAAAGGTAGATATTTTATATGCCAATGATCATTTTTTATTATTTTGTTTTTAAATAAAAGTAATGAAATGAAATCAGTCGTCTATAAGTTAGGATATATATGGTATTAAAGTTTAAACATACGAAACGTCCATTAATAATATGAAATATCGAAAGAAGCAATCGCAGGATACAGTGTTGGAATATATATAGAGCTCTGAATTAATACAACACCAACTCAAGGTGTAATACTATACAGAAAATTGTAGAAGCTTGGAATTTAACCGAAGATTAATATCAGATATCTTAGGTTAAACTCTAAACTGTGTCAAAGAACCTAACTGGTATATTCGTTTCTATTTATCGTTGTAAACCTTTTATTATTTATGCAAAGAATATGGTACACACAAAAATCATAACGCTTTTGCTGGTTCTGGGATCTAAAAACTCAATTGTGAGAACAGAAAACTCAGTTGTCATAACTACCCTAAAGCTTCGTGATTTTTCTTTGTGTATAACTGCTACTTTTTAGTTGTATAATGATCAATGGTCAAACTCTTTTACTGTGCTTATTATCATAGTTGAAGCTCTAGGCATCACTGTAGACAATATTATAAATTGGCTTTATAAGTTCAGAAGCAGCACACTAAAAATTTCTTCTAAACTTGAAAAGTAATATCTTTCTTTTATATCTTTGAGTAAAAATTTTCAGATCAGAAAAAAATAATAGCTGATCAAATATTAATGCTGAAAATATAATTAACTTCGACTTGTTTCAACTTTGACAAACCGTATAGAATATTCATAAAACAGCTCGAAATAATTGAAAATCATTTGCCTTTGAAATTGAAGTTATAGTAGCCTAGGTTCTAGTTTTGATTAAACTTTTCCAACTTTATTAACTTTTGTTTACTATACTATTCCTGTTTTCTAAAGCTATTAGTTCTTACTATCAAAATATCCACCAAGAGAAGATCTAAAACTTTTCTATGAAAATAATAACCAATTTATAAAAACATTCAACTTTCAAAGTCTGCTTTAACTTTGACATAAAAATCAACTTCAAAGTTTAAAATGAAGTTCATTCTGTTCCAACATAATATACTTGGCAGTCACTCGAAGAGCAAGGAGCAGAAGTGAGAAAGTTAAATTGTTCGTATTATAATCAGGAGTTGTGACCTATTCTTACTTTCACTAACCAGTTTTCTGATGATAGGGAGTTTAACTCACAAGAAAATTGAACTAGTATGATTAAATGTAATTGAATAAATACTTGTTCTGCTACTATATTAATAATCTTAACCTTTATCTCAGCTTTCTTATTCAATATAGGTAATACAAATTGCAATTTTCTAAGAGAAGAATTTTCTTATTAAAATTCTTCTTAAATGAAGAATGTCTTTTTCACATATTTGTTGTTTTTATTTAACATTAACTGACTCGAAAGATCTTCTTTCTGATAGTTCCGCAAAGGACACAAAAAAAACACAAAAAAGGATAATAATAATGATAAAAAAAAATTTTCTTTTTGTTTTGAAAAGAATAAATAAATCTGAAAATAATTTCTTGGTCTTGACAAATAGAAGATTTATGAAGAACAAGTTATAAGTCAAAACTACTGCTTCCTTTTTGTCTGAACCAAATTACATCCGGAGGCTATTGTCTCGATTTACTTGGCATTAAAATAGGCAAAAAAAAAAAAAAATGAAGAAAAAAAGATGAAATTATAATAAAAACCAGTCCTCTATCGAGCGAATAATTCACATTCAGCTTAAATAAAGCTTCTTTAAAGTTATATCTTTATTACTGAAGGCGAAGAAATAGAAGATCTTCCTTTTTACTTTCTTCCCATAGAATAGTAATATAAAGCTTTGTGATGGTAAAAAATTGCGACCTCTAGATAATGATGGTTTTTCACGTTTTGAGGTCACCTAAGTTCAAAAAACTGTACAAAAGCCACAAAAAGTACAAAATACCGATTAAAACATATTCAATTCAACTCAAATTATGTCTCTGAGCTTATGTTATAAAATTATAAATTACTACAAAATTTTATCTAAGAAGGATAGTAAAGAGCATAAAAAATTCTTTGATCAGTATAAATCCTTCTTGAACTTTAGAATGGAAACTATTATAAGGTGAAGGTAAGGTTCGGATAAGAACACATTTTAAAAAGGAACAAAATAGAATGTCGCACAGGATTTAATGTAGAATACTTTCTATGGAAGAAAGCTTTCTTCCAGTGTATTTATTGGTAGTGTATTTCTTTCTCCATTTGTATAATTTCATTTCATATTAAAATGAACTAAAATTAGAATAAAATCTCGATTCTTCAGCGTTTTCTGTTGTTCTTCTATTTAGCTATCAGATTTAGGTCAGAAATAATAGCAACGAATTGAAAGAATAAATCTTTTACAATTATTGTTTGTTAGAAATTATATACAAGTAAAACCTAATTTAAGATAAAAAGAAAGAGCAAAAACGGATTATTAATTATGGATATGAAAAAGATTTCGTATATTTTTAAGAAATTCTACTTAACTAATAAATAATTAGAAATTGGAAAATTTGTTTTTTTGTGGGCCTTTTGAAAACCTAAATAATCTTATGTGAATCTCTTTTTCCTTAAGGACTCATAAATTAAATCTTTTTGTATAATATTAAATCTGTCTTCATTGTTTTTACTTTGATTACTAAATGTCGTTTATTCAAAAATAAGTGGGAAAAATTTTTTTTTTTGTTATGAGAGCACATGCTTTCCTTGACACGAATTTAGCATTCCTTCTATATGTAATTGAGCCCAACAAATATAAGGAGAAGATGTCTTTGACAAAAAAGGTTATTAAAAACAAATTCAAGACGACATTTTTACGGATGTTGAAATGTGGGACGTTTAACAATAACCTCTGAAGTAGGAAACCCATACCACTTAGAAACTTCGCTAAATTACTGTTGTTTACTTTTAAAAATTTGGTTAAGAACGTACAAGGACAGTTTTTAGCAAAAATAGATTTTCCCTTTTTATACTACCAAGTAGTTAAAAATAGGAAATTGAAAAACGCTATTAGAGAATTTACAACAAGAGATATATTCTTAGAATCAAAGACGGAAGAGTTATCGGACTTACCAAGGTATTTAAAGGGTCTATTTTCATTTAACTAAGAATAAACATCTCAGAGCCCTTTTGCACTAACATCTTCTTATCAGTCACGAATTGCAAATTAATTGAAGCTTAACAGAAATTTTCAGATGATTGCCACTCAATAGATTAAATGTATATAAATATAAGTTTTAAACCCTATAAAAGCATAAGCTTTCTAACAATTACTCCAAAATTCAAAATACTTAATGAAATTTACTAAAAATATTCAAAGAATATAATTTTCATACTTTTTATGTAGCCATCGCTGTTGGTACAAAACTATTAGATATATTTATTTTAATGTTTCTATTTAAAAATTTAAATTACATTTAAATACTCACAAAAAGCTTCGTATTTTTTCTGCACAACCCAAAAAGATGCCATAATAATAATAGTAATTTCATGATTTTCGAATGATATAAAAAGATATTTTTGTTCAATCAAAAAAATTTAATTTTTTCAATAAGAAAAAACATTTTAAAGATGCCAAGAAAATTTTCTTCTATAAAAGATTTTCATTTCAATATTTATTGCCAAAGAAAAAGGAGGAAAAAAAAGAAAAGAAATCATTGAATAAAGTAAATATGTCTTGAAGTCATTCAATATAATCGACAATAAAATTTGAATTGTCTCAAAATGATGACTTGTCGTATATATTTCATGATTATAGATGTTGTAATAAAAGGATTTTCTTCCCAAAAAATCATTTCAATACATGAAAATCTCATTAATATTAAAGAAAACATTGAATAAAGCCTATCAATAAAAAAAAAAGTAGAGATTTCATCCAAAAACTTTCCTCGTTTTTCTCAATAATAACAGAATCAAAACAATAAAAAGTAAATCAAAATAATATACCATAAAGCTGTCACATTAAGACTCCAAATGACCATAGTCAATTGACCACTTTCAACGTAAAGTATTAGAGTTTAACTAAATTGCCATTTTTGGCTTTAAAACTTCTATCATATTTTTTTTTTTCGTTGCTCCTATATTTCCTGAACTCAAATGAAAGAAGATTTAGAAACTTAACACCTTCAAGTCCGTATAAATTTAGAAACTAAGAAATAATTTAAGTTAGTATAAACTGTATTAAGGTTCAAATATTTATTCGTTTTTTGGGTAATTTTAAGGATTTTCTTAATGAAAAATATGATGTGAGTTTTTCTAGTCAATCGCCATAAACTAGTGAGGGTAATTATCTAAAGCTTTCTTTGTTATTAAGGATATAAAATATAGTAATTTATTAGTATTAGAAATCGAACTTAATCATTCTTATCTTATACAAGAATGTTCTTTTTAATCTTATCGAAAGGGTCATTGGAAAAGCTCATGTCATCCATAAAATATGCTTCACCCGGATTTTGTGGTGAAATGAAACCACTTCTAAGCTAATAAATGAAAAATCATATTTTTTGACTTAGTTAGCATTAAAGTAAGAAAAGTGAAAAAAAAGAGAAATATGTTTTGTCTTTTTTTATCACATCAAAATCTGGTATCATGTGGTTTCATATCTAAAACGTACAATTTCCGAAAATTAAAACAGTTTTACCTTTTACTTTCCTACACTTCCTAAACTATTTTGACCTACACACGGCGCTCTGGTCGCGTGAATTAAAATATACTTTATATCACAAAATTATTATTAATTTTACAAATTAAATTTGATTTATTTCAAAAAGACAGCACCAGTCGTATAAACGAATTCCCACTTTCCTGACTTTTCCCACTTTGTGTTTTCATTCTGATTCTTAACATTCCTTCCTCTATGCGTACAACTATCCGTGATAAATTTCCACTGCGAACAAATCAATATAAAGGTGTCATTCTTTGCTGGTTCAAGATATGACAAACCTTCAGTGGAATTTTCTGGGAGGCGACAATTGACTGTCGCTTTCATACATTTCATAAGGGATTTTGTCATTTGAAAGTGGTAAATTTTGAGGCGAGATCTATTGAATTGTCCATTAAGATCAATAACTTTACTTTGAGAAACTATCACTTTTACATCACTTTTAAAATAACGGAAATGGTAAACAGAATCCCACTTCTGATTCTAAGCGAGTACAAATTGTAGAATATTTTCAAAACAATACTATACAGCTTCATATAGATACTTTAATTGGCACTCTTGAACATTTTTTTTATAATGATTGAAATAAATTTAATTTCAATTAATTAACATTTCAAATTAATTTTAAATGGTTTACTTCACAATGGAATTTTAATAACAAGCGCATTAACCTATTTCTGTTGAGTACGAAAAAAAAATTGAAAATAAAAAAATTTTTAATTACATTTGATGAAAACATTAAAACAATGACGTATTTAATAAAAACGAGAAAACTAATTAATTTTTAATACTCTTTTTCAATAGTAAAGTAATTTCGTTTCGAAAATCTGTTTGATTATTATTTGATCTTTTTCATTTTTAAATAAAAACTTTTACATTCATTATTTTATGATTTTAAACTCAATTGTTCTTAACAACTCATATCAGCTTTTGGCTTTTTCTTCTCATAACTTTTTGGTCATGAATTCCAAGTTTAATAAAAATAAATCTATGGTTATATTTTCCAAGAACTAAAAATGAAGATCTCCAACACTGTTTATGCTAATTTAAAGGTTATATTCAAAAAAATAGAAATACACATATACACTACACTGTTAGGCCCTATACTCTCGAATATAGTTCATATTTTAAGAATATGGTTTTTATGAACTCTTAAAAAAGAAGAAAAATAAGATCTCTCATAAATGTAACACATTTGATGTTCATCATATAAAGAAAGTGTATATATATATACTTGTAATTTCCATAATATAGATTTAAGCCTACAATAGAGTTTATAGCATACTTGACATTCATGATTAAGGCACAAAACTTAAGTAAAAGGAAGTAAAAGTGTCTTCATTTTTCGAATTTTATTTTACTTCTACTTCATACACCATTTTACATATATATATGTATATGTGTATTCATATATATTTTTAAGGATACTATGTTTCCATTCAATGGTCCTGTAATTTTCAGTCAAAAAAAAATGCTATATATATATTGTTTGTGGGCAACAGCGTATTCGCAAGGATCTGATATAAGTTAAAATATTATATATAAAAAAAAACTAGCAAAGATTTGACAATGTGAAAAAATTGTATCTAGAATGAAAAATATTCCATGTTATGAATTTTAAAAAGTTTTATCCGAAATTTTCCAGAGTCTAAAAAAAATTCGTACATGTATTTTATGGAATAGTTATACTTAATATTACAGATAACAATGATATGAATATTATTTTAAGATATTTGTTTTAAGTAGAATGATTTTTTGAATTATAACCACTAAAAAATGAAGGGGAATTTTTTTCATATCTGTTTACCCATTGAAGTATATACTAGTCAAAATTAATAAACAATTCAAATTTAGCGACAGTGTGATGCATTTTACGATATTTGTAAAATTGACAAGATCTTAAAAAAAACCTATACCATCTCGCCAATTTAGCCGTATCTAATCATTTAAAACTCATTTCTCAAAAAATATAGGCAAACGAACAAATTCTACGGTCTTCTTCAAAGATAAGCCATCTACACGGCTAACAAAAAGACGTCAATTTTAATAACTTTCAAGTTATGCTAGCGCGAACTTACCCTTAGTGACTTTAAAACGTTAACTTCGAGGACCATTTCTTGTGTATTTAATCTAAACTGAAAATCTGTAACTACCCAAATAACCGTGTATTTATACAATTTAAAAATCGATTTGCAAGACCAAGCCAGTTTTGGTATAAAAACAATCATAAGAATTTTTGATTACCATAACTGAATCTCCACAAGCACAGAGATCTTTTTACTAGGATTTTGGAGTCACAATTCTGAATATCTTCAAAAAAACTCAAAATTTTGTTCATAATATTGTGATCACAAATGTTTATGACCTCAAATGAGGTATATTTTTAGAAATAGGCATGTTAGACCTCATATGTACAAAGAATGTACTTCAATTGATACAAATTCTCCAATAATTTAAATCTGTCTTGTCCAAATCTTAAGCCTGGAATGAAAATACGTATGCAATCTACGTATTCTTTTTATCAAATAATTAAACAGTTTTCGACTGATTGCAATATCAAAAACGTATTAAATTGCTTTTCTTCTATTTTGGGACAATGATAAAATTTTAATTTTTTTACTACCCTTATCTTATTTGATTTACAAATTAATATAACTCTAATACATATGTAATGTCTTTCTCTAATTTAGATTTCAATTGGCTTTTGTAAATAATTGTATCCGGTTTTATTTTTATATTACTCAAAAAGAAATCCCCACAATTCCTATCTTTAAATTACCTAAATGCGACAAATTTTGATAAAGTGAAATTATTACACATATCAAATCTTATATCATTATTTTTCAAGTAATTAAAACATATTAATAGACAAATATTTAACATTCTTAGAAAAATTCGGTGAAATTATTCGCAACGTTTTCTTATGTACGTGAATTCGACATCAAACACAAAAAAAGCAAAGATAAAAGTGTTTATTTTGAAATTATCAAAATATCTACAATTTCCTGTAATTAAATTCCACAGTAAAAATAAATCACCGTATGATAAGACTTTCTTTAAGGTATTATCATCGCGATATGGAATATAGTAAATAGTAAATCCGAAGAAATTCTTATAAATAGAGAATGATTTCTTCAAATTTTATTCAGTTTATCATTTCGACATAATGGCTTCGCTTGTAATAGTTTGTCTTTTTGCATTAGTTTCGATTACACTTGGTCAAGCTCTATCACCAAGGATCAACAATGGAATTCCACTTGACACCTTTAGACGTTTTCCTCATCATGTAACTATAATTACGGAAACTTATAAAGGAGGAGAAAGACAATGTAGTGGATCTATAATCGATTCTAGAAATATACTAACAACAATAGGATGTGTATTCGAAGCATCAAAACTGACAATCATATTCAATCGATTATATTCTAAAGAATCTGCTGATTCTTTTTCAATTTCAATGAACAGTGCTAATGTTCACCTTTATCCAACCGAATATGATGATTTGGCAATTTGTAATCTTCCCGTTGAATTGATATTCAATGATATGGTACAACCAATTTCATTAATGGAAGACGAAAACTTAGATGGTAAATTCGCTGTAATGCCAGGATTCAATAAAGATGTAGACCGGTTAACATATGGAATGTTTAGAGTTATATCAAATAATGATTGCAAGCTTAGTTATGGTAGTATTTTTGATGAGTATCAACAAATGTGTACGATTGGATGGAATAATAATAGACATGTACCATGTGAAGGTAATGAAGGTGGCGGTTTATTAATTGGATGGCCTAAAAATCCAAAATTATGTGGTGTCTTTTCAACACCTCTTTCATGCAATAGTGGTGCTCCAGCTATTTACATGAAAACTTCGAAATATATTGATTGGATAAATTCTGTTACTAACGGAACCGTGACTCCAACTGGCACTACTATTGTTCCAAGTAAATAAACTGAAACGAAAATTTGACTATATTCTTTCAAAAGTCAAAACGATATTTATGTAATTCTATAATTTCATAAAATAACTTGTTTTAATAAATATATTAATTTCATATAAGCATTAAATATTACTTTTATTAATCTCTTCGCTGTTTTTCGATCCATCTTATCAATGTGCTGAAAAAGAATAAAAACTGGAACTTCATACCCCTGGAAACGTTCCATCATATTCGAAATTTTTCTGTGTATCATTAATAAGAGTGTAAAGAAAGGTTTTAATGTCCTTTTCGGCCCCCTGTATTATTTGGTCACAAAAAGTCTCTAACGTGTCATTTGATTCAGTTGCCATTCATTCTCTAATCCAGCTATTGCACCTTTAATGTTTATTGAAGCAACGAACATTCTCACGACATTCTAAAAACTTCATCCCTTCAAATTCAAAGAAATCAATAACACAAATAAGATCGTTTACAAATTGTTCCTTGACATACTTCCATTAAAATCAAAAGTAGGGTAATTAATGTCCACTAAATCCCAATTTTTATTCGGTATCTTTTTCTCAGATTGAATTACTCGAATAATTTCACTTCAAAATATTCAACTTCAACTTTAATACTTTAACACAGGTCCAGAGAGAAAAAATTTAATTTTTGAAATTTTCATAATACGAACTGTAAGAATTCAAATTATTTTCATCCTACAGACATTTTTTTTAACCCAAAAAAGAAAAATCTAAACTTTTTTGTAATACAAGTATTTTGTGAGGTCAACATTTTTCTCCCATTTTATATAAGAATTTTCCCGAATTCAAATGAAAATTTTGGATCTAATTGAGCTCCAAGACTTATAAATAGAATTTACATAAAAAAAAAAAGTTCATTTCCTTTTTCGTTTTTTTGTATTCAATTCCCAGGCCTTAATCTTCCACAGCCAGAATTTAATATTCTTTTGAAAATTAAATAGAAAACGGAATTTTTCTTTATTTTTTTTGGTTGATCTTGGTTTTTCTAAACTTTCAGCACATGTAACAAATAATTACAAATGTAATTCATTCATGTTTATTTTTAACAAATATTTATTTACGTGGTTTTTCAAGAAAATTTTTCGTATGCAAGAAATACATTTTCTTTTCGAATAAATTCAATTATTCTAATTTTTATTAGATTTAAAAGAATTCGATTAGATTGTTAAAAAAAAAGAAAAGCAAGAAAAATAAAGAAAGAAAATTCTTCTTTTCGTATAAACTTCTTGTTTTTCTGTGGGTTTTGATAAAAGAAAAAAAAAATAAGAAAACTGTTGTCATTAATTACTTGGAAAGCTTTTCTTTTAGAACAAAACAAAATATAAAAAGACCTTCAAAGATTAACAAAGAGTATATAATTTTCATTTTGGTTTTTCTTTTTTTTTGGGGGGGGGGGTGTACTTTTTTAATTTTTACTTACTAGTATGTCGGTTTTGTTGGTCTTTTGTGTACATTTTGTTGTAACCTTTGATGAGGAACAATAAAAAAAAAAAGAAAGAAAAAAGATGAGATGTAGAAAAAAAGAAAATCACAACAAGAAAACATCCGTACTAAATGTAGATGAAGGAAAATTCCCTGTTAGAGAGAACATTTAAGCTTTGGTGTTTCCGAAGTTGAAGTTAACATTTCCTGAGTCCCTTCTTGTTTTTTCTTGGTTGATTTATTACAAAACTTTCTCAAGCGTTAAAAAGCAATTACAAAAAGGCGGTGCTTTTTGATGCTTTTTGGTGCCTTTTCGTCGATTGAGATGGGTTGATGGTAATCCACAGTTAAATATAAAACACATATAAAATTTAATACGGTACAAAAGTAAAAGATAAAATTAGTTAAATAATAATAAAAGGTATTTTATTTTATTTTTTTTTATTTTATTTTATTTTTGCTTAAATTAGTCTCAAGTAATCAATAAATAATTAATAGTTTATTTTTCATTCAATTGGAAAAAGTCAAATTGCATAGTTAACCATTTCTCTTAGCTACAATTTATTTTTGAGTAATAATTTCAAATTGCAATTATAAAATTTTGGCATCTGAACCATTTAATATATATACCGCGTTTTTGGTGGTCGCAATGGAAACTCTGGAAAAAGCATGCAGCGTCAAAGAAATGGCTCGAAACATTATAAAAGTGTCATATATGATATACAGGTTATTTAAAGTGTCTTAATTTCGACACTCTTCCTAATGTTGACCTTTTTAGCGTTGTAACCAAACTGCTATGCATGCAAATTAGGAAACAAAAATTAGAAAACTTTACATTTTATATTTTTATTGAAAAATTTTAAATATTTAATATACTTATACTTACAGCCTTCACCCGAATTAGAAGAACACATGGAAAACGTTTTGGAAGAACATGGTCCGCAAGGATCACAACAGGCAACAGCGCAGCAGTCGACCATCTTCGGTTGCTAGGATTCTAAAAGGAAAAAAAAAGCACGATTAAAAAATGTGGAATACAAAACGCGAAAATTCTTTTACATTATTAAATTTCTAGAAGTATTTTTAAATGGACTTCGATGTAGCTGCCAACGATGTCGATTTATTTGATTATCTAATTAAAAATTCCTACTCAGGATAATATAAATACGTCTTTCCTGGACTTAGCCAGATAAATAAAATTAAAAAAAATAAAAAAATATTTAGAGACTTCACAAGAAAAACAAAAGAAAGTCGCACAGGTAAAATTATGAAGAAATTAGTCTAACACTTTTTATTATTTGTTTAAATCCGATTAATCACTAAAAATTTTCTCGAAATTTTTTCTATTTTCCAAAAACTTTATTTGAATTTCACTTTTTTTTTAAAATTTTTAAAACTTATTAATTTTTTCATCTTCACTCCGGGTTATTCGTTCTAAGACCAAAACTGTAATGATTTCCTATTGCACAATTGCTAATAAAGAAAACTTTTCTATCCTCGGTTACCCGGCAACCCGTATTTTGATATGATTTCAAATGAACTTGATCTAATTTTGGAATTATTTCTTTGTAAAGTAGTTATCTGGTATCATATTAATAATTCTAGAACAGCAGTTTTATTTTCGCGAAAAGCATGCGTTGAGAAACAGTTGAAACCCACAAAAAAAAATCAGCATATCATTTATGTTTAAAACTAAATGTCCGAATAGGTTGGCCTACAAAGGAGGCACCTGCAAATTTACCCGAAAATTAATTCCGTATAATATTTTTCTACTTTTAACTAAGCCCAGAAGCCAAGAGCAACCTCGCTTCGGTTCATTTCCTTGTTTAGAAAGAAAATATGGATTATATCTAAACATTTTATAAAAATTGAGTATTTTGAATTAGAAAATTGTGCTAATTAAGTTTATTAAAAGAAAATTATTATCATCACTAAACACTGTAAGCCACAATCTGCGACAATGCGGAATAATTTTCCCAAATCAGTCAAATGATAAATTCGTTATTTAAAATTAAAAGATTTTCATTTCATAATAAATTTTCCTATCCTGCTTTTTTTTTATTATTTCTTTGATTTTCTTCCAAAACGACATTTTAAGTTCTATTTTTAAAACCTTTTTCGTCTTTTAATTTTATATTTTAAGATTTAGTATACGATTTAAATTTAATCAAGTCTTTGATTGAAAATCTTTTTTTTTTTCACTTTCTGTGAACGAAAGCAAACCGAATCAAAACTAGAAAACCAAAAAATAAATATAAAAATATATCTAAATATATATATTTTAAGGAAAAAATGAAAATTCTAGAGAACCAAGAAGATGAAAAAAAACCGAACTATTGCAACTGGTTGATGTACAGCCAACGATTTTTAGGATAGAAACCATTCACAAGAATTTATTGAGTTGGAAAGATGAAAAGAAAAGGCTAATCCATATAAAGTAAATTCTTTTAGTCAATATACTAGTACTAATAGAATCCATTTTAAAATGAAAGACGAAAAAAAAAAAGCCAGAAAAGACAAAAACCAAGTGAGTAGAAGAAGTGTTCATTCGTTTGTTGCTCCATGGATGGTCGTAATGGAATTTATGAATCGATAGAAGAAGAATTTTCTCTTTTAAGTTTACTTCCTTCCAAAAGTAGTGAGGAGGAAGACATTTTTTTTCTTTTAAAACCAATGAAATTCTTTTGCATCAATGACAATTTTAAATTTAATAAATTTCATGATTCCTTTAACCAATAATAAATTATAAGAAGCTTAAATAGACTCCATTCGTTGTGGGATCAAACGATTTAAAATTTTGGAGATATTTCTAAATTTAAACGATAAGTATTTTCTTTTACAATTAATAAATAAAAGGAAAGTGACAAGGACATAAATGTGAAATTGTCAGGAATACAACCAGAACCTTCTAAGTATTAGTAATGCGCTCAAAATGAGTTCCAAAGGCATGATATATTCTCATATTATATAAATCATACAAATGCCAGTTACTTGCACAACACCTAAATTTTTTACAATTATGTATAAAAAAGTTGCAACCTTTTATTAACGGCGAAAAACAATAAGAACAGTCAAAAATCCTTACTAAAGTAAAGGTAGACTCTTCTGCTTTAGGGCAGCTCACCGTTGAGGTAAGATACACTTGATGATCTGGTAATACATAAATTGATTAGTTAATATATCTTTAGGTTAACATACAGTTGTTGACACTTTACAGAATTTATAATATCGGCCACCTACATCACTTTTCTTTGAAATTTATTACAGAAATCAGATGCGCGAATTTAAATGAAATCAGTCAAGTCGTTTTTATATACTTATAATAAAGGTTAACACCAAAAAAAATAGAACAATTTGTTTTTCAATAAAATAAAATATAAGAAATAATAAAACTTTATGATTTTCATATTTGTGATAATTAGATTAGAATAGGTTTTCATTAATCACAAAATTTTTCTTCCTTCTGTTTATGCCAGCAACTAGTTTTTCAAAAATCCAAGTTACATCAAATTGGTTATAAAGAAATGCGTAATTAACACATGATAAAAGTTATCTTTCTCAATTTAAGATATGAATTCTGTTTGGTTGAAAACAACATAAAGTTTATTTAGAAAAACAACGGAAACGATATAGTCAATAGACATGATATATGTACAACTATTTGGCTACCTATTTATGTTCATTCTAGGGAAATCCTTTAGTCAATCTTGATATTAGGAAAAATCATAGTATAATATCCCTTTTGAAATCTTTCCCCCAAAACTTATAATCCAGGTTTCTTCAACCGAAAAATAGCCTTCTGGCCATTAGTTATTCTGTCAGATTCTCTATACTGACCGTATAGAGATCAGAAAATTATCAGAGAAAAACGAATGATATATGTTTGTGGAAAGATTAGAGTTATATCTTGCTTTCTTTTTTTTTTGTATATATGTAGGCCTAAATAGTTAACACTGATTTCTATTCAAATTTTTTTAAATAAATTTGTACAACTATAAATAAGAAAAACATAGGAAATAGTAATAGTAATAGGAATGAATAAAATATATCTATAAGGAGCGGCAAAGAAATGGATAAAAATAATTATTTTCATATTGTAACTCACAGCGTTTTTGAAAATTGTTGAAATCATATGCATTCAATACAATATATAGTTTCGTGATGGGCTACTATGGACAATTTTCAATTACCAATTTTAAATATTCCCTTTAAATTAAGAATAAAAAATCATATTCCATGAAAGACAGAAGAGAAATGGAAATGGTTCAAACTGTATTTTTACAGAACTGGGGTCCTATTATGGAATATGATCGTAATCGTAAAGTTAACGTAAGGCGTGTTTTTGTTATTGTTTTCCACTAACAACAACACGCCTAATATTCTAGACAGATCTGCGATTTTAATGCTTATTATTGCCCAATCGGTCATTAAAACTCGATAATGACCTTTAATTACGTAATAATGATCAATTTTCAGTATCTATTTCAAGCATCATTATTGTTTTAATTATCAAATGAAATTGTGAAGAGGTCCCAAATTTTCGCTTCCCACTGTTTACAGGGCCATCTACATTTGAACATTTTAAAAATTTCATGTGATTTTGACATGTTTTCTTGTTTGACATAAACTTAAAAGGAGGAAAAATGTTTATTATTCTAAAAATTCTTTCAAATTTACTAAAAACATTTTAAAAAAATTAATTTTATTGAATCAAAATAAATAAACATTCTATTTTGAAAATTATAAAAAAAATAGTATTTTTGAACCTTTTGGAAAGATCATTGTGAAAAAAAGAAGATGTGTCATGGGTGTTCCAGAAGTATCATTAAAAAATAATTATTGTAATTAAAATCAGAGATCTGTCTAGAGCATTATGTTAACGATAAGATTACGATTGTATTCCATAATAGGGCCCGTGGAACAGACTGTTATTGTTCTTTTAAAAAGAACCGTGATTTTCAACTGTTCCTTTTTATAGTCTGCGATTTTCCATAATACGTATATTTTTTAAATGGAATGAAATATTTTTATTCGCTCAATGGAAACGAAACACTATCGTATATGCTTTCTCCTATTTTGAATATCGTTGATCTTAAAAGGAAATATGTATGTGTACCAAAAGTTATTGAAAAGTTAATTATTTTTGTTCATACGTTTCTATCGGAAAGGAATAAGTAATTATATTTAATAGCCGAATCATATATTTATTCAGTTTAAACGAAAGTGTGTTCTAATATATATTACAATATCAAAATCATTAAAACTTTCAGTTAAAATTGTGATAATCCGATTAATTTCACTAAATTATTATGATTGATTTTGTCATAATACAAGTATATACACTATATTTTTAGATAGATGAGAATTGAGAATGAGAATAGATCCAATGGTGATGATGCTATTTTGATAGCAGTTAACCAAAAAACTGCATTAATTCACATAATCGATTTCTCTGTGGCACCATGTATATTTCTTGTACAAACGATATTAACATTGACGATAATCTTATACAAGTATTATCTATAATAACCACCCACCACCACCACACCAATCCAACTTAATATGTACAAACCATTATGAATTACACCTCATCAGACATAAAGTACTAAAAGCCAAAGAATGTAAACAATAAGATAAGGATATCTATATATATTTTACTTCTTTCACTTCCGTAAAAAAAATTGGTACAAAAAGCTGCAAAGTAATCTGGCGGAAAGCTTTTACATTGTTTTCATAAATAAAGCTTGTACGGATGGAAAATTTTCAACGAATTTAGATGGACGTTATCGATGTTATATATATATACGTATAATTTCCTATATTTCATTCTTTATGATATTTCTTTTTGTTATATAAAACAAGAAAAACAACAAAATCTCGGAACTATAGAAACACGAACATCAACAAGAGAAATCTGTGCCATAGGAAAAATGGTTCCGCTACAATAGAATATCGAGTTTGAATTTCAATCTCTATAACTTAGATACATGCTAAAATATTACACGCATGAACTCATACCATATGTTAGAACTTATTGCCTTGGGTTTTCCTTTTTACTTTCTAGGATTTGGTTTTCTTTTCCGTCTTTTTTTTTCTGTTTTTCTTTGGTAGGAAAAACTCCAAACAATATGCTATTCGATTATAAATTTTTCAACTAACAATAAAATGTGTGCTCAAAGAAAATTTAAATTAAGTGATTTTAAATAAAAAGGGTTAATACTTTTTTCTTTTTTTCTCATAAATAAATTGAAAAATAAATGAAATATATCGAATCTATGTGATTATTTTACAATATTATATAATATAAATATTTTTATAAGAAAATTCGATTTGAATTATGAAAATTATGTTTACTTTTTCGATGATATCGTAGTCCAGTTTATAATAATATTATTTTTTTCCCCAAAAAAAGAAGAGAGTAATAATAATAATAATAATAATACTTTGCTTTGGAGGAACAAAAGGGTTTTCATATTTTATCGAGTATACAAATAAAATTATTAATTTACTTTTTATTCAGAAATATATCCTAGAGAAATAAAGATATTAACATTTTCGTTTTCTTCATAAAAACATTGGATTTGCCAAAAAATCATTGCGCTGTTAAGATAAGGGAAAAATAAAGGCATTGGTAGAGTTCAAAAGACTTTTAAGATTGCTCATAAACTTAACATATTGAAATCGAAGATGGAAAGCCATCAATTAGAAGCATATAAAATTAGTAAATAGGTGTTGTGTTTTAATGTGAACCCCACCTACAAGTTTGGTCAATCGTCAAAATATGAGAGAGCTTGGCTGGGAACTTTTAATACATTCACCGTATAGACCTGATCTTAGTTTTAAAAATTACTATGTTTTCCCGTCAAAACCCTCAGAAGTTCTACAGTGGCATAATAATGGCTCTACCAGGAAAATAGCAAAATGATATTGATCAAAACGTGATAATAAAAGTTTGTTTACTAAATTTGTTTAATTTAAACAGAAATAAATTCTTTTTAAAAATTTGTATGGGTTCCTTCACCGGAAAGCATACTCTACTTACCTACCGCATTGCATTTTGAGAAGATTTCTTTAGTAATATATAGACTATTCATGAAACAACCCAGTATAGTTTACCATTGCAAACAAATCTTTTTTTTTTGCATCTTAAGGTACGGTTTCGCTGGGACCTGTTGACGGCAGCGGTTGAACAGTTGGTTATTGTCAAATCTAAGTGCGGAAGTAAATATAAAATAATAATGGATTTCTTGAAAATACAATATTATTAATTGGACAGGACGAAGAGAAGAATTTCTAAATTTATTACTATGGAATAAAAGGCAGCCTATAAATAGTATATTTAAATCCCGTGAAGAACAAGGATGCTTTAATCTACTTATAACTGGTCAATTATAAGTAGTAACTTGAAGAAATTAAAAATTTATTTACTTATAGAAATTAAAAAACTATTCACTTCTAGAGAAATTCAAACGAACAGCTTCGATAGTGCCGTTAGACTGGTTCAAAAATAGTTGAATCGCAAAAGCTAGCTGTTAACAGCCCACGACGAGTTGTGGAACAGCGTGAACGAAACCGTCCACACGGTTCTACCATAAGAACAGTCATTTTCAACGGCGGCTGTCAACCGCTGACCGCCAGCGGCCGCCATCAACAGCTCCCAACGAAACCATACCTTTAAAGTACATGTTGAAGTTTCGTTTTCATGTCGGACAGTATATGTATTTTGTATCGGACTGGCATCTGATGAGAGTACTGGACAAAAACACTAATTTTTACGCTTTCCTTTTAGTCATAACTATTAAATTTAGGCTACTTTCAAAATAAATGGCTCATATATAAAAAAAAAATTATTTCCAGTAATTGCACTATTAATCGATTATGTAGAATGACTCCGCCAATGATTTCATTTTTTATTCCCCAATTTTTTAATAGAATTAAACTAATAATTTAAGCTAACTTTTAATGAAATTTTATGAAAACTTAGAGCCATTCTTTCTGACTATACTATTCAGAACGAAAAACTCGCTAAACTATGATAAACATAATGTACTCAAGTACAAGTGTATACTTGAAAGAGTTGCTTTGTCAAAATATAGACAGTAATTTATTAAATATTTAGTATACGTGATGTGTCTTAATAATTACTAACATTAGATATGAAAGAAATGTTTGTGTTTATAATAATTACTCTAACTTTTATATAAGATATCATGATGTTACCAGCCAAATTAAAAAAAAAAAACCGCCCCACATTATCCGAGTTCATTTTGGGATACAAAGGATTTTTCAGTAATTTAATTTTAAGATTACGACAAAATTTATTACCAGTTTTCTAACTAAATACAAACGCCTCTTATAAAGTCCCAGTGGAAAATTATTTACTTATCTATCCTGGTATAATATCCTCGTCTAATAATAATAATAATATGTGTATGGCGGTAAAACAAAGCCCAACATATACAGGGTAATAGAAAATAATTTCACAAAATTATATAAAAAAAGAAAAAGTTCTATATTAAATGAGACTAGATTTTTAGAAATTTTAGAAAATTCAATTATAAACTAAAATTTTGGAAACTTTATCTTACACACAAAAAGCACATACATGTATAATGAACGTGAAAGTCGAGTAGCTTTAATTTAGAATTTTAACTTTTTCAATTAAAATGTTGTATCATATTATAAAACAAATTTTATTTTAATTAGAAGTTAATACATAGCATATTAATCGGTAAATTATCTTTCATTTATTATAAAATGAACAAAGCTTTACTTGACAACTTAAGGTTGTCCAATGAGTACAGAGGGACCTAATAGTTACTTCTTGTTATATGCATTGATGTCGAGTATTTCTAGGATCTATGAACAAAACACAAATTTTGTCTACATATCCGCATTAACCTTATAGTTTTAGTACTTGTGGTTGAATAAAACAAGTCCTGTACGCCTCATGTTAATAGTAATACTGGTTAGGACAGGATCATATATCTTCAACTCATTTTATATATTTTATGTTCCTTTTGTAGGCAAAGCAAATTTAATTGTATAGAGATGAGAATGGAAGTTTCAGTCAGTACCTGATCAGTAGCTAGCAACAAGACTTAACTGCTTGACAACTCTGACACGGTTTTAAATCTATTCAATATTCATTTAAAGAATATAAGGTAAGCCAATCTAATGCCGATTATTTTTTATTAAATCTAAAACTTCTACAGTTTTAAAACATATTATTTACAGATTTTCATCTTAAATCCATTGATATTAAGCAAAATATAAACAAGCAATTTAATCTAAAATATTGGTATCTATTTCAGTACGAAAAAAACAAACTTACAAAGCGAAAGTGCACAAAGTACTAAAGTGTGACATAATACTTCAAACAGTTTAACCATGTAAATTTTAAGTACTTCTTAAAAATAATAATTTCTCAACTATATAAAGGTACAAGTTCATTCTATAAATATAAATAGTTTATGAAAAGTACAGATCACAATTGTTAGTAACTAAAAATATAACAGCAAATTTAGGTCACTAATTTTATACTATATATTTTGCAAAGGAAACTTAATTTCTAGATGAAAATTTTCTCCAGGGGCGAAATAATATTTTCAAGACAAATATGTATATTTCCGTTCAAAATATAATATTCCCTCCATCATCTTGTAATGCCTTTGACTTCGGGGAATTAACTAAAAGTTAGCATCAAGTTTCACCAAACATTTATTGACAAAATATACTAACTAATATAGAGATCGAAAATTTTCTTTCAACTTTAACTTTTCGTCTTCAAGTTATTAAATTTTCCTTTAATATAAATATTTTCTGACCGAATTTCCTTTCGTTATATAGGTAACTATTTGACGCTATCGTCAAGAAGGTAATTAACAACAATTTGTTTGGTTAGAAACTGTTCAAAACGTTGTAATATTCTATTAAAAATATTGATATACTCGTAGTTTTCCATAAAACGTGACTTATATTAAATTTTTTCTTACATACAATAATTTTCATAAAATGAAGTGAAATTTTCCTTTTCGGCTTACAATAATATATTATATCAAATAGAAAATAAAATAATGTCACGTTTTATTGTCACCTAATATTGGATGTGTACTATTTGATTGTCACACATATGGAAGTTTTTTTTTTTGGCAGAAATGCGACTTGTGCATAAGCTAAAACTATAAAGAATGTAAATAATAAAAACGTCTATCATAGTAATCAACTGTGTATTGTTTTTATTGCTAGCTACAGAATAGACTAAGTCTTGTGTTTTTCTTGTTATTACAAAAAAAAAATACATCACCAGATCACGTCTGATTAGTAAACACCAATTAAGCTTACGACTAATAGGGATCAAAGTTTATGTTTAGGATACAGCAAGAAAAGTCAAGTATCAAATTGAAACTAATTACGTCTGTCGGTTTCGATTCTCAATGTTGTTGTTTTTCTTGTTGGGGGAGATTTTTCTCGTTCTTTTTTTGTTTCTGTATTATATCTGAATTTTCCGATTTTGTTTTTATCTATTTGATTATTTTATTTCACTAGAATTTTTTCCTATACTATCCTCACAAATATGTATATTTTTCTCATGGTATAGATTTTTTCAACTATACTATATTAAAAATACGAAACGGTCACGTTTTTAGTGCAATCACTTGTGAAAACTCATTAGAAAAATGAAAGCGAATGAAAAAAATCAACTTCACCATAAACATTGGTTTCTATTGTATTGCTTTTTTTCTGCCTTCGATCTATCCTTATATCTCTATCAATATTTGTTCAACAAGATTCTAGTGAAAATCAAATTGTATCTCAAGGGTACAAGTAGTAGTATAGTAATTGGTCGATCTTCGATTTTCTCGAGAGAGACAAAAAGTTCCAATTTTAAATGCTTTTTCATATATGTGTAGTACGAAGTATATAAATTTATTCAATGTGAAAAATATGGTGTTCGAATATTTATTTGTTTGTTTGTTTCTCTGATAATGCAAAAATTTCACATTTCTTTCTTTAACATAGTCCCAAAGCAACATCCATTTATTTTCACCCACAACGAATATGTATCCAATTTAGTTCAATTTAAGCGAATGTGGTATTATTTGCAATTTAAACAAAAAAAAAAAAGGTATCAAATTAAACGAATCAATATACTTGTACTTATTTCCTGGATGTATTGACCACAATTTTTGATTGCTTCAAAAAAAAAAAATCAATTAAATGAAAGTGTTTCCATTTTTCAATAAAATTGCTTTCCGGATTTCCTAAAATTGACAAATATTGAATATTGTATCCGAAATAAGAGCCAATAATTGAAATAATAGTTCCTGAAGGTATCAAAAATATGATACCTTTGACTGTAATCGTTGTTTACAAGTAAATAGATTTACAAATAAAATTTTAGTGGTAATAAAAGAGGTCTAGTATATATGTGGGAAGTTTTCAAATATTTGAAACTAATCCTGAAGCACTGAAAAAGCAATGTCCAGTCAAGTAAGTATATCTTATTTGGTCAGATTAAATATAAATGATTGTGCCCTATGGTAGGTACTACTGAAGGATATACTAACTTTGTCACTACATTTGTAACACATAGAAGGAGAAGGGTTTCAATGGTAAAGTTGTGAAGAGAATCGAAAGTGATATCGATTAACGCCCGTCCGCCCGTGTACATGATAACTCAAACAGCCGTTATCCGATTTTGATGAAATTTAAAATGTTAGTTGGTTATTCCTTAACTGGATTTGGTATTGCATTACAGCAAAATCGACCGGGTGGGTAACCAGAAAATTTTATCGTTTTATTATATGATTTTTCAGATTTAATATGAAAATTAATGTTGGAATTTTCTTGAAATTATTGACGTGCTCTAATTACATAATTAGGCAATACCATGTTATATTGCAGTAAAATCGGTCGAAGGATAGTGCAGAAAGAAACAATCTTAGGAGAAAATAAGCCAGTTCATAAGGTTTTTTCGATGTACTTTAAAAACTAATACACCAATTTGAATAAAATTTTCAGAATGGATTTATGCTATTAAGATCTAGGATACCTGTTAATTGAAGATAAGTATAAAAAGAAGAAACAAAGTTATGAAGAAAAAACCTTGAAATATTGTTAGTTTTGACTGTTTTTCTGTCCCATTTCTGCCATAGGGCATCAAAAAATCGTTTATAGGCCGATTTTCAGTTGCTATATATTTTTTATATTATTCCTAAATTCTATTCCTAAAATAAAACATCGATTAGAATTTTCATATACATCCTTATGTGTTTGTAAGTTTTATTTTCCTAATAAACTAAACTTCTAAAGTTTTAATGAAAACTTCTAAATAGTTTAATCATATAAACGGTATACTAATCATTTAATTTTCTGGCTATAAATAAATAAACAGATTTTATGAAATAACATTGGCTTTTATTCAAGTATGTGGGATTATATAGTGTAGGATTTTTCTAGGATAGGAAAACGTCAGTAGGTATCATTATAAATTTCATATATAAAATCAGATTCACAGATATTAATCCAAAAATATATAATAAAGCGATAAATAACCAATTTAATATTTTGCATTATTAAATTTTAATGTGATCATTAGTGCAACGATCAATGTCGATAAATCAAAATTAATTGCTATAAAATATTGGATTTTCAGTACGTTATTTATAAATCGCCCAGAAGAATAATAAAATGAAAAAAAAAATTATGTTAAATACAATAAATATAAATATACAAAAAGAATAATAAGGTTATTGACTCTTCGTTGTATTTGTGCGAAATCATTCAATTTTACCCTTTCGCAGTTACTGGACTAAAACTTATGACAAATCAAATGATTTTTGTATTCAATTTTATTTGCAGAAATACATTAAACTTTTACACCGAACCTAACAATAGGGTTGAAGCACTGCTAAAGTGTAACGATGTAACACGATGACAGTTGTATATTCTGTTGTTGCATATTAAAACATTTTCGCACTATCTGAATTTCATACAAATTCAACTGCTAACATCCCTATGTTATCCTCACTTTTTATATCGACTTAGATTAAATAAACTACATAAAGTTTATTTAATCTAAAATGAAATAGTTAGTTTCACCTTTATGGTTAGCGGCCAACTCTATCTGTTTCGATCCTGGAACACATCCACTGTAATAGTTATCACTCACATTGCGCGTGACTATACTCATCAACGATCACCAATATACTAAATCGCAAGCGCAAAGGATATACTAACTAACCAGTTTCTGTGTCACCAAATCACCAAGCGTATCTAACTTCGATGGTGAGCTTCTTCAAAAACAGAAGCCTCTACATTTTCTCCAGTCGGCGCTTTCGACTGTTTTTATTATTTTTCGCCGTTAACAAAATTTCGGTTACAACAAAAAGTGAATCCCTCTAATTGTTTAAAATATTTGGAGCAAATTGGATTAAAATGTTTAAATAATTGAATCCAAGAGGGATCGGAAGTTTGAGTTCGATTTAAATTATCTCCCCATAGCCTCATATACTTGTGTAGAACTACGTCCGATACACTTTATACGTGTATCGCAGTTCTACATTCAACATTACTAGAATTTGGACTAACCAACCCTGGCGCCCTTGCAAACGATAAGGTTCGAACGTCGTCTTCGAATGCTCAAATGAGATTGCTCTCCACTATATATTCGACCTCCGTTATCATCAGGGCTTGCTGCCCCCTCTTCTTTTAGAGCCAGAACTCACCTGCGATCTTATGTCCTATAACCAAACAGGATATTTTTATTCTACACTTGTATGGAAAGAAAATTTTAATTTTTTGGTATAAAACCCGAGGACCTATGGCTCATACATGTATATTGGGATCGGTAGAAAACATTTCGATATTTTTGAAAATGAATACGACTGATGATAATTTTTACATGCTAAGTGTAGATTAAACTTTCTAAATTAACTCAATAGAAAACAAAATCAAAGTTAATCGTATTAACCAAATAATATCAGTTTTTTTAAATCCACTTTAAATACATTATATAGTTTTACATGGCGTCAGATGGCTAAAGCGATTAATACCATGCAATTTTTTTCTAGTATAATATTAATTTTTTTCGATTCCATTTAGTCAAACCAAAATATGCACTTCAGAGCACATTTCCAGCTATTTCTATCCATTTTATTCGGTTACATTCCTTTCAATTAGAACATTCTTAAACGAATTGAAATGATAGTGAAAACAATTTTACTAACATTAAAATTTGTTAGAAACGACAATAATATTATTTTCAATTCGACTATGTTTTTATATTCGATTCTATGAAAACATAATAATAGATTAACATTCTATCGTAACCGATTACATTTTCTGCATATAAAATTTTGCAGAATGTTCTAGAAAAAGTTTTATAGAAATACTTGACGCTATTATCCGGGACAATAATATTAGTACAACTATTATTATGAAAACAACCCACGAGAATCTCAAAATACATTCTTTAATGATAATGATAATAACTAGTAATAATAATAATGATGATGATGACTCTCTTGTGACTGATAACTAATTTCTTTGTAAAATGATTCTACGTGACTTTATAAAATTCATTTAAAATATTATTAAAATTATATGAATATAGTCTTGAAAACAAAATACAAGTTATTTGAAACCAAAGTTTAAAGCTTCCATACTCTTGGAGAAAATTATTTTACTATACACCGAAAGAAAATAATAATTAAGAAGATGTAAAATTACCATCACTTGGACGTGAAATCAAGAGAATTAAATAGTAAGCGAACAAACCAAACCCTTAACCTATAGAAGGCACTATTCAGTTTCGTCACCACAAACAAAATATACCATTTTTTTACTATGTTTTCGTAGTTTTCATAGTAAATTCAACTATATTTTATGTTAAACCAAAAAAGATGGAATTATATACTCTGTGGTTAAACCTAATACCGATTTCGTATTTCCAACAAGTTCTTTAAAATAGTTTGTTATCTTTCAAATCAACTATTTAAAATGAGATTTTAAACATTTGTTTTCATTATCTTGTAGATTAATTTTACTACTTTGGTAATGTAATTATTATTTTATTTGGGAAATACATATAGTAAAGTTTACTACATTTTTGCTTCAGTGCAGTATGATTATACAAGTGTTATGGAAGTAAATATCAATCAACAAAACAGTCTTGTAACCAAAGGAAAAGAAATTTTAAATCGGAAAATTCGATCTAAACAACTGGAACTACGATATCACTATACCAAAATAAGTACTCACGAATAATTTAAATACGTGGCCGAGATGGAAGAAAATATTTATGTAGATACGGGGTTTAACGTGTTTAAATAAGTGTTTATTATTCGCATATGCCTAAAACCAGCCTCCCACAATATCATACCAATTTTCATTCAAATTACAAATTATAAATATAACCGCGATCTTGTTTATATGACATTTGGGCAATTAAGATTTCAACTAAGTAATTAATTCTGATTTTTTTAATAAACACTGGTTGTCGTAGTAAACTCAAGAGTTGAGATAAAACGCAGTTCCATGTAAATTTCTTATTATTACCTTATTTTTTTTAACAAAGACTAAAAAAGTAGAATTTTTTTGTGCGCGATTTAAAAACAATTTTAAAATATATTCGCGCATAAATAAACATAACTAAATATTTTTTCTGTATTTACAATCGTAAAATATTGTTCAGATTTTCAAATTTATTTTTAATTTGTGTACTTTTCCCTTTTTTCTTTTGTTGGTTCAAACCCTTACAGACAGATATTACATTACGAGGATAATGACATTCTTAGCAATTAAAAAGAAACCCTAAAAAATATCCTGGTTTTCAAATATTTAGAATTCTGATACAGTCTATGAGAATATCCTTCTGTTCATCTAACATTCTAAGTTATGTATATATGTATTTTCATTTTACCTACTAGAATCCGGTTGACTGGGTTGTTCTTCTTCTACGTGTATCCCTTTTACTTACTCCCTAACTCACTTTTTTCTTTTGCACTCCAAGATAATAAAATGAAAAAAAAAAAAAACAGAAAACAAATCCTTTTTTCTTTCCAATTTAATGAATTCCATAAGATAAGAAAAATAAAATGTTATTTTACATTTCTTCTATATAAAAATAAATATACTTATATATAAAAATGTAGCTATGTCTAAACTAGACCTTAATTGCCAATTGAAAATGTTTGACTTTGGTTTTTTTTTCTTTTAAAAAGACTATAAGAAAACGTACTGGTTTTTCTGAATTTTAAGATGTTTCGTATTTCTGAACTTTTTAGATGAGGTTTAATTACACATTATAAATTACCCAAGAGAATATAAGTCTAGAAGATGTGTACATAATATATATGTCTACAAGAATATATATAATATATAAATGAGATATCCTTATATAGAATTACATTTTGTTAAAAAGATATCATCTAAATGGTTACAAGGATTAAGATATGTGTTTTGTTATATAAAACATGAAAACGAAGAAAAATATATCGACTAAAAGAAAGATTTCTTTTTTGGTTTTAATTACTCTTCTTACATCATTAGCTAATGATTGTAATTATTTTTTAATCTTCCTTATTAAAAAATAAAAATGGCTTTATTAAATGGAATCAAAAGTAAAATTTCTTATGAAATATTTTTGCGTTTTAGTGAAATCCTGTTTAAAATATAAAATTAAAAAGATAATCAAATTTATTAATTAAAATTTAGTAATAATATAATTTAGTTTAGATATAAAAATCAATGCCATCGTTTTGGATCAAATTATTATAAATATTAAAAATGAAATTTAATTCAAATGGAAGGACCAAATTGAATATAACTCAAGTCGCAAACGGGTATATTTAAGTAAGATAGTCCAAAATAAAAATCACAATATCTAAATATGCAAAAAATACAATGAATATCCTTTTGTGAAGGGAAAGTTTCAAGAAAAAACAATTGAAATTTGATATTGCCTATTTTCAGGCGTGTGTTATAATTAACTTTTTGAGGGACAGACATTCAAATATTCAGACAAAGTAAATTGTTTTCTTTAATTTCTAAAGAAGGAATTGTAATTTAAGATTTTTTAAAAAAACTCTATCCAAAGTCTTAAGTCATAATAGTTAAGAACATATATTTATAAAAAAAGATTGTTCATAATATTTTTAAATTGAACGGAATTTTATGAACAAACAAAATATTATCCAAAAACTACCTTAATTTTTGGATGTATTCCAGATTTTTTGCTTTTCATGTGAAACTAATTTTCCTTGTTGAAACATTAAGTACACTACTGAGAGACTTTGTTGACTTGTACAATTTGTCGCGGGCTTGTTTTGTTTTCTTTTCCATATCTTACATATTCTGGTTGTCCCCAAAGATAGAATTTTGTTTGTTTTTTTTTCTTTTTTTTTGCTCCACTTACATTATTCCATCTACATAGATATGGAAGCACACATGATATTCAGTTTTATGGTGAACTTTCTCAAGTATATAAAATGCATGTTTAGTTTCTTCTAAGCTGTTATAGTTTCTTAGGTTTTTTTTTTTTAAAATACGGAAAATTTATTTTATTTTCATGACCTATTTTCGAATATACAATTATTATACCATATCGTTGTTATATATTCTTCTATCTTGATTTATGACATAGAAAATAAATATGATTTTATGTCACAATTAAGTTTAATTATTATATATTTAATATTCGTCTTCAAATATAATTTTAAATTATTGAAGCAAAACATTTAGTTTCTTTTTTCTTTGAAATATTTGTCTTATACTGTGCATATATAGTGGTGCCTTGACACTAGACGAAATCTTAAAGGAGGTCACCACTAGATATGCATCCAGTTGTTTTATTAATATTTTACCATATAACGAGCGTTCCTAACATTTCTTCATACAAGTATGATTGAATACCGGATAAAATACTAAATACTAAAAAGTCTTAAAAAACGGCCAACATATATTCCAAATTTCATTCAAATCAGGCAACACATTTTTAAGTTATAGTGTAGATTGATGGATACAATTTTTGATTCTCTAGACATCCATTAAAACCATTCTCTGATAATCATTTCAATACCTTGCAAATGTAGTGAAAAAATTAATATACTTCTAATAATACCAGGAGCTACACAAATTGTTTCAGAGAATGATGATGATTGAGCAAACATTATCGTGTTATGTACAATGCTAATGGCTTTCAAAATTACTAAAATTCTAGTTTTTGTACAAAACTTGCTTTGTTTTTCATATTTGAAGCTTGTAAGGTATAGAAAATTTATAGTTAACCTAAAAGCTCCTACAATTTATTTATTGCATATAATATTTTTCTTTTCCTTTAACAAAATTAGAATAATAGTTCATAGATGCATTTAAATATCTATTCTGAACATTAATACAGTCTTGTATTGCACATATTTAAAAGCATGTTATATTCAGTCCTATATTCACTTTGTTTGCTAGAATGTAAACAAACTCAATCATTTAGTTTGCATATGTACATGGTTAAAAGTGTTATTTTCTTTTCATACTGAATATGTACGCATAATCTTGTTAGCATCAAACACCGAATATATTCAGAACATAGTAAACAAGAAGCTCCTTTTTTATTTCCTTCTCCTTAGTTTTAGATTCGGTTTCATATCTGCATTGTTGGATAAAAAGGAAACTATATAGGTTTGGTATCAGCAGAATTTTCTATATTATGCTTTTGTTTACCATTAGGTCAAGAGAATCTCAAGACTTTATCTTGTTAGTGATATTATCGTTGTTATGTGTTTTTTTTTTGCTTCTTGATTTTTTCCCATAAAAGGAGTAAAACTTATATAGAAGGAAGAAAACAAATAAGTATTATATATATAAAAAGAAAAACGGAATAAATGAAACATATTTTTTCTACCTTACAACAAATATTATGTATAAAAGCTTGTATATGGTATATACAGTAAAGTCTGATGTTAAGTACACAACCAAATATCCATAGTATACGGTTTGAAGATTTCAAGTGAATTACTTCAGCTGGCTTTGTTAGTTCACCATAAATATTCTTGCATTACCAAACACTTAACGATTATATAATATTTTCGCAACATAATATTCAAAAGGTGTGGATTTGAAAGAAAACATTATTTACCTGGAAAATTGTAGAGCTTTTAGAAAAAAAAAAAAAAAACTTAATATGAATTCATAGCTTTTTTTTCATTTTTGTGTTTGATGAAAAATGTAATATAATGGAACGCATTTATTCCTTTTTGAAAAAAATATATTTAAAGAGAAAAGTATTTCCTTTTGATTCATAGTAAATGAATATCATATTTCGAATGTAATAAACTTCCTTTGAGAGATCTCTCTTTTCATATCATAGCACTTTTAAATTGAAAACAATTTTAATGATGTTTTGTGGAGAAAAAAAGCTCACTTTAAAAAAAGCAGAAAGTTCAATAAATATGAACTAACTCATACAAAGAAAATTAACAATGTTATCAACAGAGTTAAATGAAATTTAATCCAATTCTAAATCAATTTTAATTGTCTAATATCTATTTTTTCCAACTTTCTTATACCAAGGTATAACGATGTACTATCAAACGTAAAAAATTTGGTTTATATTTTGAAATGGAGATATAGTTTTCTTGAAGGCAAATTTAAATATTTAGCAATTATGGATATAGGCAGTCCTGTATAAATTCTCTGCCTTCAAAGAAATCCGCTTCCAAAGATCCAGTTACAATAAGAAAAAGAACTGATCAGATTTTGAAGTAAAATCTTAAACCAAAAAATACCACTTTCCTTCAATATATTTGTACCCATGAAATGGACTTAACTGATTTTATCTAAATTTGGAGTAGATATCTGTTTTATTAAAACGAAGGTTTAATTAGTGCAGGAGTTTAAGGTGTTTCTTTAATACAATATAATAAATACAAATAATTAACGTTGAATCTTTGCATAAACAATAATGGAAGCTTTAACAAATATATCAGTGAAGTTGTTTTGTACAAGATGGTTAGTATGGAGCCCAAAGCCGGAGCTTAACCCCCGCTTTGAGCTTCGAC
This sequence comes from Xylophagus ater, assembly GCA_963422695.1. NCBI lineage: Eukaryota > Metazoa > Arthropoda > Insecta > Diptera > Xylophagidae > Xylophagus > Xylophagus ater. The sequence goes on along the minus strand of OY730486.1, from coordinate 12,910,981 downwards.
AATTTTCAGATTTTTGCTATTTCCTATATTTCTGTTTATCTTTTATATAAGAAAGTTTTTTTGTATAATACAATTAATTTTTATATCATATGTGTAATCCAAAAATTCAATTATAAAAAGTAGTTTCTTTGTGAACAGATATGCATAACAATATAAAAACAAAAATTCGAATATGTTGTTAAGCTTCCCAAAATGCATCAAATTCATTGTTTAACAAAAAATAAAAGGAACAATTAATATCATCGAATCGAAACTTGAAATACTTCCGAATTTCATTTAATCTATTTCGATGGATTTCTAATTCGATTTTATAAAATCAAATGAAATAATTCAAACAAATTTCAATCAGTTTCGAATAGAAATCAAAAAAAAAAGAGAGTACATATTTTCTTTTATTTATTTTCCAATTCAATGATTGGAAAGCAACTAACACTTAATAAAATTGAATAATAATATTATCTAAAATTTTATGATAAAGGCAAATAGAGTTACTTTGGAAACGAATAATTCAGTTATATTTTGGTTAATGCATAAATTAACATTAAGATCATTTATATGCTCAACTTACACAGAACAAGAGATTAACTAAATTTTCTATCGAAAATTATGTTACCTAGAAATTCATATATTTCAATAAATATGTAATTAATATTTACTAATTCTTCGCAAAATTATAAAGATTATACTGACGTCCCAGAAAAGAAACATAAAAGTTTCTAGGCAAGTTTTAAGGTAACGGATTAGTTGATGCATCTTTTCAGTCACATTTGTAGGCCATTTCTTTACAGATCATTAATTTAGAGACACATCTACAACATGTCTTAATATAATACGAAAGAGGTTTTGTTTCCAATCAAAGAACCAGCAATGATAATATCGCCATCATTTCGATACCGATTTTGAACCATAATTGATTAGGGACTTAGTTATTGCTTTTCAGGACAAGGAGTAAGTTTTCTTCAATTACACCGAAATAAAAGATTGCAAAGAAGTGAAATTGAGGGCATTCAGTAGAGTCTAAAGGAGGAAGATGTTGCGCGTAACAAGATTTGTAATATCGGGTAAGACAAATCGATAAAACAAAGTTTACTTTGCTGCGAACGAAATTTTCATAATCTACAGATTTAAATTTTTGTTGTGACACCTAATTCTTTATTCAATTCACCGATTAGACTCACATATAGTATTGCATTACATTTCTAGGAAAGATTCCACGATTTTCTTAATAAAAGAAAATCGCGAACTTTCCTTAGAAAAAACACAGAACATAAAACACATATAATTATTGTAAAACAGTTCGGGTATTATGTTTCCATGCAGACTCTAGAAATATAAGACTTAAGTTAGCACTAGAAAATGATAGTAAGTTCTAGTATGTTTCATGGGCATATAAGGTGGAAACGTCGCAGAAGCAAATCAGTTCGAAACAAGAATTTGAACTGTGATTAGCAAAGAGATTTTAAACAGTGGTTATTTGTGTTGTGTTTACACAGTGAAATATTAAAGCGATTTGATCGAAATAAATGAATTCATTAGTAATTAGCCGAAATAGTCTTTTTCCGTTCTAAATAAACTGTAATAAATTAATTTGGTACAAATTAATTGTTGATAGACAAATATTTGTAAGACTAATTGTTATCGTTGTAAATTAAAATTACGCACCTAATTCATATAAATAAAAAGTGTTAATATTATTTTAACACTTGAATTGGTTTAAACACATTCCAGTATTGTTTTCTGTTTAATATAAAACTTTGTAGGCGATAATCAAACTTGCTAACTCATGATTGGAAAGATTTATATATTTTAACACTTGGATTATCGTGAAAAGTTTTCTTCTTTTTTTTTCATTTTGATCACATTAACACCGATTTATTAACTAATTCAAGCTCATTATTATAAATCAAATTGAAAACCATAAAATTCAAACTTTTAACTAAGTTTCTTTTGAAAAAAAAAGAAAGAATTATAAAAGCCCTATAATACAAAAGTATAAAATTTAATTAAACAATTTATTAAGTCGTATTTATTTGAAATAAATTACTTTGAATTCTGATTCGTTATACCTTTTGTTCGAATACATGATTTATGATTTAAGAACTTTTCACCTTTTCCTCAAAAAATACTTTTCTAATAATAACAAAACTTAATTAATATTTTCTTCATTTTATTTATGTATTAAAATTTTATACCTTTGAAGTAATAAGAAACAGAAAAAGAGCATTTCTAAAGTTAAAGAAAATTCTTAGATTTTTCAACAATATATAATGAAAATGTAAACAAAAAACGAAAGAATAAATCCCAGGTCTTTTCAAATTATTTGACAGTACTTGCTGCACATTTTCTTTTTTTTATTATATTTTTATTAATATACCAATATATAGAAAATATTGTGTTTCTAGTGATTATATCGTATCCTGTAGTTTCCTTTTTTGCTCTACAATTAAGATGAGAACCAAACAATACGTATAACTTTAACAATGGCATAACAATAAAAATGGAAACAAAGCCCTTTGGATAAAGAAATATAATATTTAAAAAAAGTAAAAAAAATTTATATATAATAAACAAGCACACACTTATATACTTTTCTTGATTAAAAAACTTTATCCGCTGGAAATATGCAATCTTGTTTCGAAACGAAATGAAAACGACGTTAATATGAAAACAATTAAAAGTGTAGAAAGATTAAAAGCTTAAACGGACGTAATACAATAGAAAGCTCATACGTATACCGGGTATTTCCAAGTATAACATGAGTAACATAATTTTATTAATTTAAAAAAAAGGCTAATTTAAACCTCATTTTGATCAAACAACTAACTTTTTCACATATTTTTTAAGCATTAAAGGCGATATTAAAACTTAGTAGAATTTAATGTGCTGTAATTTAGCAATTATTTAGCATTAATTCTTGTAAGTGATTCAATTTTCTTCCTTTTCGTTATTGTTCTTTTACAATTAAATCAAGGCAGATAAATCTTTATAAAAACGGATGTGAAACATGCAAATTAAATATGTACTTTTACTAATTACGTATATCCTCTTGGAGCTGAAAATCAGGAAACTGGTAAATGAGAGGCTTTGGGAATACAGGCGATATTCAAATTCAGAATGAAGTTAGTTTTCCTTTTATAATATAATATTGTTAACAATCAATCGAATACCAATCCCGGGAATTATATTATTAATTTAGAAACAACCTGTAAATGGTTATAAAATTTTAATGATACATTATTTTCTACTACGTAAGCTGACTGCATTTACAATGACTAGATACACATATGGTTTGGTCACCCTTCCTATATCTAAAAATTATAACAATACTGTTATAGAGTAACTTTTTTTTTCAAATTTATGAAGTAAAGATTTTCCAAGCTTATTTTATAGAGGACTATAAATGGATGGATTTATAAGAAAGCTGAGAATCATTCACTAGAAATGAAAGGTTTCATATGTAGTAACTTATATCCAGATCCATACTATACGTATTGAAATAAAGAGACTTTTATTATTTTTTTTTTGTAACAAACAATAAAGCGGATTAAAATCGTCTGTAAACTAAGTACATACATATTCACATTCTATAAAAGTATATACTATATAGTGGGAGAACAATGTTCGTTGGAATTTCTTTTTTTTTTCTTCTCTCTAAAAGATATAAAAGAAGGAAATTTTATTAATAAAAAGTAATCGAATACTTTCGAAAATAATTACTTTAGCATACATTGCTCGTCCTTTGTGAATGATAAAATTTTCTTTTTAATAAACTTCTACTTTATTATAATTATACCAAATTATATTTTTCTTTTCTTATTTTTTTTTTGTCTTTTTTTTGTACTTTTAATAGAAATAAGAAAAGAATTTTCATAAAAAATTAAATTTTTAATAATGAAATTTTCTTCCCGAAAAGAAAAATCAATATTAAATAATGTCACAATATGACATACAATTTTCAAACATGAATAAAAATCATTATTATAGAGTATTATATAAAAGAAAAACAAAAACCAGACAATTTTTTTTCCCAACCACATAATAACTTTGAAAGAAACCCTTTTTTTTCCTTCTTAAATCGCGAACGAGTTAAAAGTTTAGCAAATGGCGAACTTAATTAAACTTGTTGTTTTTAAAAAACAAAAAAAAATGAAGAAAACATGTTAAAAAGTGTTATTAAAATGAAAATAAAAAAAAAGAAAATAAGCTTAATATTCATTCATCTAAGAGGCTTAAAATAAGTAAGCACAAGAAAAGGCCAACCTGAATGGCATAAACAAATATTGTTCATCATTATATCACCAACATTAATTGCTGTGATTACTTAAAGAAATTCTATGTAAAAACATGAAAAATAGCTTTCAAAATTACTAATAAAGAAAACTTTTAATTTGTACTTAACGGATGCCATTATATTACAAAAACGGACATCCTAATTGCTTCTTTATTTAAATTTTTTGACATTTTGTTTTTGTGTCATATTTTATAGGAAAACAATGATTTTGAAAATAATAATTTTATATAATAAAATTTTGTGCCACAAAATAAATGAGAAATTGTTTTAGCGGGAAAATTTTATGAACGTTTTCAAAGCTCATTAAAAAAACAAATATAGGAAAATATAGGAAAATATAGGAAAATATAGGAAAAATGAATTTCAAAAATTATATAATTTTTGAATTTACAGGAAATTCCGTTTGGTCAGTTTATAATGAATAATTTCATTTAAACAAAATTTATCTAGAAAATGGAAAATTTTAATTGAGGTTTTATTTACAAATAATAATAAATTTTAAAATTTAATGATACCCAACGGACATATGACTATATGTACGTTCATTAAAAATGTTTCTGAAATACGAGTCAGAAATATAAATACAAGATTTCATTATATGAATCCTTACTTGTTATCTGATTTATACATAAAATTTCCAATTTCAATTGATCCTTCGATAGTAAGGTCAAAAAATGTTGTCCTGGCATTTCCTGAATGGTATAATTTCAAATTCAAATTGGCTATCACAATTACCCGACACCAATCTAATTGAAAATGTGTGGTACATCCATGATGATAAATCTTCAACGAAGACAAATTAATAAAATCTTAAAACCCATTGCAACATTATTTTGAGTCTACTTAAGTTCAATATCAAATAACCCAATTTAGAATTAGAGTCACTGTGATTCATATATAATATATTTCGAAATAGTTTTCAGTTGTACTTTGTCAGGGATAGCATCATTTGGAATACTAGTTGGGTTTGAAGGAAAGAAAAGAAATTTTCACCAGTTTGAATTTGTGACTTCAGTCATACGCTAGTCTCGTTGGATTAATGCCCATTATTCCCAAAAAGAGATACAATGAACCTCAAAGACTATGTACAGGGTCTTTTCGACCATCCAACTCGACTTTTTTTCATACTTACGCTTCAATATGGATTTGCTTCAAAACTGTTTTTCAGATTGCTAGGAAATGTTGCGAAGAATTTTATAGATTATATTACACCAAATTTAGACAACAAATACATGCAAAAATTAAAAAAACATGTAATGCTGTATATAAAAAAATTTCATTAAGAAATTATAATTGTCTATTTTCAGGCGTTCATTTAAATGTTCGAAAGTAAGTTAGTTGGGAAATATTTTTATATTCCAGTTATACTATTTATTAATCAAAGTTTAATTTAGTGTGGTTGATGTCAAATAATACAAATGCTTCAAAACATTCTAAGAACGAAAAAATGATAAAATAATTTATTTCAAATTAAGTGTAAAAAAAAAGAACTTTTTAAATTTCATTTAATTTCCCCGACAAGCATATTTAAAGTCTCATTACTATAATGATTCCATTATGGAATCATTAAAAACTATATGGTTCATATACAAAAATAGTTCGCTCATCCGGTATTTTCATATATGTTGAAAATCTTGAACGAGCACTTCAGGTAGACTTAATTAATCCCGATTTCCAACTATATTGTTATAGTATATTCTTCTGGTTATTTATAATATACTTATATGAACGTTGACATCTAATTATTTCATTGCATATTAACATTTTCAGAGAATATTAAGGATAAACATAAAACTCTTGGCAATTGTTATTATTACCAGATCGTTTTTTTTTTCATCTCCTCGTATACATAAACATGAACCATTCTAATTTTCTCGTTAATCACAGACTATGTGGTCTTCATATATGATACCTTATATACATATAGAACAAATGATAAATTGTCTGCATTGTGGCAAATTGGTGAATAAATTATCTAACTCAAAGATTTTTATTGTTACCTTTATAATATAATTTTTTCTTTCCTTTTTGGAATGAGTTTACTCATTCCTTCACAAAAATATTCACTTTTTTCGGTTAAAGATTACTTTCTTTTTCTGTTTAGGTGATTCACGTATAAGAAAACAGAATTTCATAAGAGTACACTAACAAGAAGCAAAAAAGAAAAAAGAAAAGGAAAACAAATAGAAGAAGATAAATAAATAAAGGGAAAAGAAGATCCCAGCATTATATATATATACCAACTTTCTAACATTCCAATATTATATCCTAAACCCATTCCATAATATCATAAAATACAGAAAAAGTTTGCCCTAGTAATCCCTTAGACATTACGCAAAGAATTACCCGTATTAAGATGTTCATGTATTTGTGGTAACAGAAAATTTTGTGCGAATATAAATCTAAGAGAAAGTGTAGGCAATGATAGAGATTAATCTTGAGAATGAGAATCATTGGGTAGGATGGTATAACATATATATATATATATATATGGTTTGATGCCTCATCAAACTATACTCATGCCTAAAGAGCTATGATCTGGTATATGTATATAAGAAGTTTGCATACAATACATACTCTCACTTTTTCTTTCTCTATACACTATAATCAAGGACGTTTTATAAGCAGACCTGAATAATAATGGGGAACAATCTCAAGAATCACAATAATGTTAAAGAGTCTTCGTAAATGCTGCAAATGATTACTTTGCACAAAACTGAAATGGAAAAGAAGGAATGAGTAAAAAAAAAAAAAGAAAAGCTTTCTCTAAGGATTAGTTTGATTCTTCACACTAAAATGAATGAGAAGATTTCCTTATTAAAGGATTAACTTAAAAAATATTTGAATTTAGAATTTTTTTCGATTTCAAATTGTTGGTTTTTTTCGTTGAGTTTTTGGATCAATATATAATCAAAATTCTCTTCGAATCATAAGCAATTGAAAATGGTTGAGACTTTCAAAAGTGGCATTTCAATGTGAAGCTACTTGAATAAAAAAAAAAATTAATATCTATTTAGATTTGAAAGCAATTTGAATTAAATTCTAATCTGTGTATACCCCAAAGTGACACTTCATTGGAGTCTTGTCTCATGTACCGTTTTCACTACCTGAGTTTTTCAAATACTTCGGCAAATTAACCTTCTAGTTCATTTTAGAAAACTTCAACATAACATATAGAGGTATATTGTTAACATAACTAGTATTGATTCATGTCAAACCAATTGTACTTTATAGACACAACAAAAACGTAAAGTTCAAAATACAATAGTAAATATAGTAATTTCAATTAATATATCTTTGATTTGTGATGCTCAAGCGATATTATCTCCAGCCAAAGAACTGTAATAATAAAACCATGATATCTACTAAATACCTCATTTATCCCAAAAAATTATCTTGCTGGTATTTAAAATTAGACAAAAATGTTCCACAAAAATTTCCATACATTAACCCAAAAGAAACTCGTAGGAGTATCTACTTCAAAAGCAGGTTATCATTTGAAATCATTTTAAGAAGACCTTAAATATATTTTCAATGTAATTGGGAATGAAATCGGTTTCTTCTTTTTCAGGACTAATAGATAATGGAAATTCTAAATTTGTCTACGATCCAAAAAAAAAAAAAAATATATTTGAAAATGAATTCAAAGATCAGAAACCCTTTTTTTTGTTAGACAAGAAATTGATATGAATCTTTTTTAAAACCTTCATATTATCACTTTTAGGACATCTTCAACTTTTGCGAAATAAAAGAACTTTACCACAAAACTTTTGATACAACACTATCTATATAGTAGAATTTATTTCAATGTACTTTTCGGATTATGAGGGCCAGAAACCACATAATAATTTAAATAATAACTATATTCTTTAACTAGTAATCGGATTGAGTCAGTTTTAATACTACCAAAAACTTATATTTCAAAATTTTGTATTTATATATTCGAAAAGTTTCAATATCTCAAGTTTTTGAAGAAAATTTTGAAATTATTTTAAAACTGTGTGGGTTAATAAAAATATTTTGTTTCAAACAGTACATGGTTTATATAGATTGTGTTTGGAAAGTTCTAACAATTGGCATTGAAACAAGATTTGCGTCTCATTTTCTTAGTAAAAATTTCATCCATTTCGCCCAATTGGAAGTAGAACAAGACAATTAATTAGCGTCTAGTGAACAAATGGAACCTATTACTTCTTTTACATGTACAATGAGAATAAAGCAGATTTGGATGGATTTCATGTTTTAAGGTCTCTTGAGTGCGAGAAGATATATTTTTAGAAAATGCCCGTTCATTTGTCTGTTTTTTCATTTGATGTAATTCCAATTTGGAGAACCGGACGGTTATTGTTCTTGGGATATGAAAAGGAATCGAGTGATATATAATTGTAATGAAAATTAGATGATTGATTCGTTAGATAACTTAGTTAAAGCATATTTTCTTTAGTGACTATCCGAAAGAGGACATCGTAAAAAGTATCAAAAAGGGTATACCATTGACTGCAAAAGACTCGATATGAATAGGAAGGATACGAATCGATACTAGTAAAGAATAGACCTGATCGACCAGTATCTGCTTTAGGACCTGAAATCTCATCATTTCCACGCCGTCCCCTTGCTCTGCTAAAACCCTTGGGACCATTTCCACTGCGTCTTCTCTAAATTCCTTGCATACCTTGTTCACCTTTGGATATCGACATACCGTGCAAGCCCGTAGGACCAGGGCTACCCGTTAATTCGAGTCTACCATCTTCTGCTTTAAGTCTGATTAAATTTCATACATTCTTAAAACTTTAATCGAAGCCAAAAAAAATGTATATACATTCTTAAAGTAAATCTATTTTCATGAATTTATATATACAAATTTTCTCAAAATAAAATTATGTAGATTTTCTATTTTCTATGCATTTATAAAACACTCAATTTTTGTTTTCTTTTTCTATGTTTACATATTGCCCATAGTCAAGTTTTGACAATATCCTCTTCTTCGAAGTGAATCATATTCACGATAAGTTCAACCAAATATACTTATATATAATACACAGAAGAATTTAGTCCCTTCAAATGTCCTTAATTATTAAAATTTTAGAAATAAGGACATTTTGATAATCTGATCAAATGTCAAAGGCATTTGTTGGTTGGCATTATTATTATTTTCACTAAGAACGAACATCTATAGTCAAGAATATTATTAGTTTATATACAATAACAATATGGACTCTATTTTGATGACAACAAAATATTTAATACTTGTTACAGGAAACTGGCGCATATATCATTTTGATATTCCTTTCGAAATTCTGTCACTTATTATTTAACTCCTCATCAATACTTTTCAGAGATATTTTCCCATTTCCATCGTATCTTGGAACGGAATTGATACAATATAATATAGACCAGAAAATTTTCTTCAGTTTTCTACAAAAGAAAAAAAAAGGAAAGGACGAATTTATAAATGACCGAAATTTCGAAATACTATATAAGGAAAGGTTGGGCAAAATGGACTACTTAAAAAATTTAATGAGAAATGAAACACTAGTTTTTAGATATTAACATTTGTATTCGGTCGTAATTCAGTCTTTGGTAATACGTCTTCGAAAACGCAATTAAAAGGTGACTATTTCACAATCAATAAATCTAAATACACTCGTCCATTAATCGGTCAAAATAGAAGAACATCTTTGAAGCTATAGGAAAATTAGTTTCCACAGTGCAAAAGTCAACTTAGAGTCCACTTAATTAAGGCCTGTAAGTTGCTGGATCCACTTCATATTTTGAATACTTTTCTAGGCACATCTGCGCTTAAAAAGCCATATGAAAGTAATTTCTTTAAAAAACCTGTAATTGTTATATATTTTTAGCTCTATTGAAAGGAGACCATTCAAGTCTTATCAGATTGATGTGAATGGAAGTGTAGGAAGTTATACGCGTTTGGTTTAAACAATTAATACAAATAATTGGCATTAAGATTAAAAGGTTACAAAATAATTATATTATTTCGAATAACTTTTATATTGTTTGAATAATAATTAGAATTTATACAAAAAAAAAAAAAAATTGAACAAATTATAAATACAGTGTGGAATGATCGAGTTAGTTTAGACCTCCTAGAAACCGACAGTAGCGACAAGTTAAAAGCGTTTACTTAATACTAATTGATGCGTTCGATTCGCAGGATTTTAGGAGCACTCCATCTTGCTTCCGTACTCTGTCTTGCTTCACCATCTCCTAAATAAATGATGATTTCGGTAAATGAAAATAATGACAAGGCAAGCAAAATATAATGGATTTTGTCTCCTTTAACTTGACTTATATTTGTCTATTTCAAAACAAAAAATATTTCAAATAATTTTATATATTGTAATATTTTTCGTTACATGGTATTATATAAATCATATAAAAGAAGAAATTTTGTTTTTTGTTGTTTTCTTTTTTTTGGTTTGTTTGTTGATGAAAGGTCCTAATGACCAGAAGAAAATATAAAGTTCATTCTTAACATTTTATATATACTTTTATAGAAAGAAAGATATATATGACGGGTATACAATTTCGTAAATAAATGAATGTAAGAACTGTGACTAAACATAATCTCTGTTTATTTAATATAACATCGTTTGATTTACGTAACTAAAACTGGAAAGGAAAAACGATAAGATACAAAACATTTTCTGGTGCTGTAGGGATATTTCATGTAGTTCATGTTTTCTAAATACATATCTAGGTACATGTTTGTTATTATGTCTGATTATGTTACGTAAACATATTAATCTGCAACGGATTAACTTTAATTTAACGGAGCTTTTACTACTCCATGGGAAAACTTAAACCTCATTAAATCCTGAACCGCTATAGATATTGTAGAGCTGGTTAAAGTGAACGTAAAATATTGAGCTCTTTTATATAATATATATATATATATATATATTTGAATTTGTGCATATCTAATATAATATGAACTGTATACATACTCCCACAATATATACTAATTTTATAAAATCATATATGAATATTTTTACAGGATGAACCAAAACTAACGTAAATAAGTTTAAATATTATCAAAATATTTCGTTGTCTTCTGAAGTTGTCTATGCCAGAGATATGATACCATATTTCATTCAATTTTCGATAAAGCATATGTTTTCAGGTTCACAGTACCGAGACAAATCTTGTTTGAAAACATATTTTACGAAATAGTGTGCAACTTAGAACTATAAAAGTTTCAATAATGATATAATATTATCTTGTACGAGTGAAAATAATGTCAAACTGGATATTGTCATCGTTGAAATTACAATATAGAGGATATTTTCCTAGTAGTTCTATTTATTTCGATTCATTCTGTAGGATACATATTTTGGTTAGGATATTTTATCTATATTTTAATACAACATCGGTATATTCGGTTATCATCAAAATTTAAACCAATTTCATGAAATATGGTTGAAAATTACTATGGAAAACTTTTTAGAACGTGTCGAAAATTTTGTTTGCCAAGATGATACTGATGATGTTGATGATGACAATAATGGTAGACTAAAATGGAAAATGTCGACATGAGTAATGCAATCGGTGACCCATAGAAAATTTAAATGACAATTTAACATAAAACTAAAGCTAATCGTCATGAAAATGAGCTTCTAAATGGTATAAGAAAACTAAAAGATGATTATTTTTTCACATAATATGTGAAAATTTATGTTATCTTAGTTTATTCCATTGAAACTATATATTAAATACATAATATAACGAATACGAATAATTAAGAATTAGGTCGAAGATAATATATTATGAAAAGTTAGAATTTTCTTCGACCATATATTAATTATATAAATCATCATGAAAACGACTTTATATGAACGATGTCAAGTATTAGAATTCTTGTGCTTTTCTCAAAATTTAATAAAATAATACAAAAAAAAAAACTGATAATTTATTTTTAAGAAGTTCCTTCAATCTTTTAGAGCATGAGTTTCAGTATAATTAAATTCTGCTAATGCATAAATTTCATTAAAAATATATTGTATTTTAGCGGAATAGCTTGCAGGCCTTACTATCTAAGCTTATAACGGCCTACCTCCATACATCAGTGTACCAAGTTTAGTTCTGAAAAGACCTGGTCATTTACACAAAAAATATTTTCTTGACTTATTTCTCTCGAGGTAGGCTACTCACATAGGAGTTTCGGTCATCCATATTCTGTTTTGTTCAATATCTTGCCACAACTTCACAATGTTCTCAAAACGAATATAACCCTTTTTCTATATTTATATATGTGCAATATTTGAAATTCGACGGAGTTTTACTTCTATATTTATTATAAGGCAGACATTTTATAGAAGTGCCGCATTGTAAGAGCGTGGTCCCTTGGCAATTTATATATTTATGGTTTTTTGTGATTAAAAAATGATTTTGAGGCGGAATTCAGTACTCTTTGCTGAGGCTACTCCAAAGTTTCGGGTCTGGAATATATCGCATATAATATGAACGAGGAGACTAGAAATCGGAAAATGGTTCCATTTCTAATTAATGAATGACAAATAACTAAGAATTTTTGTAAATACTTACAAATGTAACAAAATTTAAGGATAACTTTCTCCTAGAAATCCACTAGGTAGTATGTTAATGATTTTCTGGTAGATTTGATGGTCCTTCAAATTAAGTGCCTTAAATAATTGGTTTATATCCCTGCAGTGTAATATATCTATTTGAAAATAAAATATTTTTTTCAGGTATTTTGCATATTTCCCAACACATTGCCATTGAAAGAATTTTTTTACATTTAAAATATTTTTCATAATATTTAATTTCCAAATTCCAAATTTTTAGTCCAGCAAATAATTTGAATTAAAAATAATTTGAATTAAAATTATTTGCGGTTTCAATTAAACATCAATAAAGCATTTTTCATGTATAAAATATTTATTCAAGTTTTATTTTTAATGATATATATTGTATTTTCGCTAAAATCCATTAAGCAATTCAATGATATTGAAATTTATCAATTAAAACCAATTTACATAAAATGCGAAAAATTTTTATTATTTTTAATCCGTCTTTTTTTTAGCGGTGTTTTCAGTACAATAACTCGATTGACGAAATGCAATTTCAATAAAATAGGAAAATTAAAAATAAATTTTGTGCAAAAAACTGCAAATAATTGATTCTAGTAAATCAAATATTTAATATTGACTTTTTTTTAAATCAAAAAAAAAAAAAAAAAATAGCGAAAAAGTTTTAAAAACCATTTTTTTTTATAGAAATATGAAAAAATAAAATTTGTGAAAATTTCATATCGAATTCGATGAAATCTAATCTTTTAAAACAGAAAATTGTTTTTCGTCAAAGTGACGCTCGGTCCTTCTAGTGTTAGAAAAAACTTTGTGTCCAACCGAAAAGTTTTTTAACATAAATTGAAAAAATATAAACCTACATAAGGGAAGCCTGGGTACATAAACATCTGTAAATGTGGATTAATTTAAAGGAAAAAAGTTAGTTATTGATTTAATCCTTCTCGATATCACTTCCTTAACGTGTTTACCGCACACAAAGAAGTACTATCCTGGTATAAAAAAAACTCCATTCGCAACAGGCGAACACATTTGACGATTTCTATCATAGTATACAGTCGTACAGTAGTAGTTAAGACCTATCAAATGTGCTGCTTGGGTAGTCAATATATACTATATGAATATCCTTCATGTAGCATCATCGATTTCATGCAAAAATCTTAGGACATAACAATAATAGCTTCAAAAGTCACAACTTTTATTATTATTTCACTCCAATTTTCGTTATCACTTTATTTGGAGTTTTGCCAGTATTTAAGCCATGTTGAAATATCCGTTGCTATAGTACAGTACTTCGGTCTAGTTAATTTTTTCATTTAACTATTGTAGTTAATTGGTAAAAAGGGAATTTGCCACATAGGAATGACACAATTGGTGGCATGGAGGAAATTATTGTACAAGAAAAGGCATTTGCTTCACATTAAAACCTGTTACTAAAAGCATTTGCTAGATACTTTGAAGGAAAAGTTATACCATAATTTAATAGATCATGCGACATATTCTGTTTTTCTGAATTAAAATTCAATCTCAATTATTTTTTGAGATTTCTCAAAACTTTCTATACATTTTTTTGTGGTTGGTAAATTTTGGAAGTAAAAAGAAAAAAATTTATAAATATGCAAACATTTAAAATCTTAAAGAAAAAATTTAAAAACATTATATTTTAAAGAAAAAATCATATCCCCTCACAAAACCCAAAAAATTTGGAGCCGCCAAATTCAAATCTGTTACATTGTTCTAGTTTTTCTTCTTACTTTTTATTTTTGAAGCGGTATTATCATATGAAAAGAGCGAAAAATTCTCAATTATTCAATAATTGAAATTAAAATACTCGATTAACTATCATCAATAATTGAGAAAATCTGGTCCATTATTGAATGTTAATCAAGAATCTTGAGATAATCTAGATTATTGCTGCTAATGTGTCTTTAGTATAACTTCATTTTATTCACTCCACTTAATATTGAATGAATTTTACGAAATACAATATCTCTCATATTGTATAATTCGTTGATGATTCAGAACCATAACAAATATTTCGAAATACTAGTACACGTACTCCACGACCTCTCCTATTCTTATTTTAGTACCAAAAATTTAGAAGTTTACTTTATCTTGAATGTTGCTGTTTTTTTCGGTTTTCTTCCTTTTTTTTGGCATACCTAACATTTGAAACAATTTAAATAGATTTTTACTAGATTTCATATTCATGATACAAAAATGTTATACAAAAATATAATGTTTTTCTTTTATTCACCCCGTCGTAACATATATATATTTTTATTCCTCATCCGATTTATTGATAACATAAATCAAAAAAGAGAATTGGTTATGTCAGAAACAAGTTTATCATCTGACATTGGTGTACATGTATTCACCTTGTTTCCAAAAAAAATATTTTTTGTCACTTTTAGTATATTATCTATGGTAGTATAAATTTTCTAACTCAGGTAAAACCATAATATATGCTCATACATGGACCAAAAAAAAGGAAAAAAGGAAGAAAATGTAAAAAAAAAAAAATAATACAGAAAATACACATATCATAACTCTGCCAGTGACAGGAACAAAATAATTTTCAGCATATACCCTAAAGCTCGTTTTAAATGTAGGAAAAAAAAAAAGTTTATTTTATCAAGAAAAAAAAAACATAAAAGTTTAAATATAATATACTTATATATATATATATATATAATGAAGAAAAGGCATCAAAAATCGTCTTATTCTTTGAGCTAGTCACGTTTTCTATGAAAATCAGCTTAATGTAAAAGAAAAATAAAATATATATATATATATATAATAACACAAAACAATCTTAACTTTTGCATACATTTACGCAGGGCCCGTCAAATCCAAAAAAAAAAAAATTGTATTAAATTTTTCAGACGAAGAAAATAATTTCAGTTTTTCCATTTTTCATTTGCCTTTTTTTTGCGCCTTTCTAATTCAATATATTTATATATATATATACATGCATACACGTATAGAGAAAGCAAAAGAAAAAACACACGATTTTCTTCTGCTTTTTTTTGGAAAGTTGAATTGAGAAAAAATTGAAAATTCAACTTCTCAGATTTAAAGTTGGCATTCCCATATATCATGGCCCAATGAAAATATTATTTGTTTGGTTGTAATTTTTTGCAAAAGAAAAGTACTCTCCCACCCAAAGGAAGAAGAAAAAAAATCAGGAGAAAGAAAATCGTATGTGAAAAATAAAGAAAAAATCATAAAGTATAAAATTGCGTAACGTCGAACAGAAGCTTTTGCGCTTTATTACACACAGAATAAGATTTCAGCAAACACAACATTAAAGTTTTCTTTCTTTTTTTTTGTAGATTTTCCATAAAATTCTATTACAAATAAAATTTCGTATAAGAATAAATTTTATAACTTACGAAATCATATCCTTCAGTATTTACTTCAATTAAAATACAGTCAACGACAAAATGTTTGGCCTTCTTACATATTTTGTTCTCTGTACATATATGATATGAATATGGACTTTAAATTGTGAAATAATGGACGTATCCAGAAGTATTAAAAAGCTTAGTCAAAATTCTTAATTTAAGCAATTAGAATTTTTTGAACTCCTGAATAAGTTTGATTGAATCAACCGAATGGTCGCATCCAGTAGTCCTAAGTGCTTAACACTAGCAAGACGACTAACTTTAAGCGCTTAGTGACATTCTAGCATAGAACTTTTTTGCTAACTCAAACAGCGCAGTTAAGATTGTTGTTCACGCTAAAAAATGATTTGTGTGAAGGATAAATTGAGAGGTATTTTGGAAAATTGTTTCTG
Organism: Xylophagus ater; assembly: GCA_963422695.1. NCBI lineage: Eukaryota > Metazoa > Arthropoda > Insecta > Diptera > Xylophagidae > Xylophagus > Xylophagus ater. Next base: position 12,894,327 of record OY730486.1, on the reverse strand, counting down.
AATTTTCTAATTTTAATTGGAATTTTTAAAAAATGAGTTTGATCTGTCCTGAAAACTGTTTTTTGACTTAGCAAAAAAAAAATGTATGCTAAAAATGCCCTAAGCACTTAAAGTTAGTGCTTCAGTCCGAACTGTATCTAGCGGTATTGCTAGATTTAACTGCTTAGGACTGCTGGATATACCCATTGTGTTTTATTCGACATTACCTCTCTGCACTCGAATCATGGGATATTCCCTGCAAAGCTGTTTTACTGTTGAATACGCAACACGATTCATAAGACGATCATTTAGACCAGTATTTCACAACCTTTTTTGTGCCATGCCCCACCTTAGCCACCTTTTTTGTGCCATGCCCCACCTTAGCCTTTCTAAAATTCTTATGCCCCCCCTATGTAACATACATAATTTTTAATAGTAAAAAATTGAATTGTTCACTTAAGAAACTAAATTTGGCACCGAAATCTAGCATTGCATTTAAATGCCCCGGAGCAAAAGGGTTAAACTGGGCCCCACGTTGGGAAACACTGATTTAGACAGTGCTCATATTTACTTGTGAAAATTTGGTATAACAGATCAAAGTAGATATTTTGTTAAGCCTTCATCAATTAAATCTTTAGAATTACTTGAATAATCCTAATGAAAAGCAATAAATTACAAATAAATATGAACATTTTCATTTTCTTTGCAACTATCATCAATACAAGTTCCCGAATTCATAAATAACGAAAGGATGTTGTATATTTTTGGTCAAACAGTGTATTCTGATTATAAGAAATGATTTAAAATAAAGCATACGATACACTTTTTCTAAGTTGAGTGTTTATACGAAATATCAAAAGCTTTTTCTCGCACGATTTTATAATAATATATAACAAAAGAAGTAAATAACAAGTACATATATTATATAATATTTGAAAGTTAAAAGAAAAAAGTTTTTCATGTAAACACATACATACATATATTTGTATATATTTTTTTTCTTCCAAAAGGAACATCGGTTTTCAATAAAAGGTCCCATGGCACCCCATTACATCACCAATTGTTTCACATATGAGTCGTTACATATGAGTAAAAATTACTACATAACATATTGTACTATGTCCCATGTACATTTAAATAATATTATATATATGTATATAAAAGTACAAGTATATAAAGGAAAGCCTCACAAATGTTCCATATAGTATGTATTATTTGAAAAAGCAAATTCACAGAGAAAGTTTTGATATGATCATTATCAAGAAAAGTTCGGGAAATTTTTCAATTTTTTTTTGGAAACGGAAAAAGAAAGTAAAATATATACGAAAGTTTTTCCTTTTGACAAATTTCAAACCTATATTTAGAGATGATGGCTATGATATTGTTATCTCGATTGGAATGGGAAACTTTTGGAAATTTTGATACAAAACAGAAAGGTATGAATATGTTCTGTGATATGTATTTATGAAATTTATTATAAAAAAAATTTAAACCAAAAAAAAAAAAAACGATTTTGATATGTTATAGAAATTTTGGTAAAACAAGAATTTTGCATACATTGCTCGAAAACTTTGTGCCGATAGAGATGACATTTGAACATATCTCAACATATACAGTAAAATTAACGGTTCGGTATTCCTTATAAAAGAGCCACTGAGTCTCTTGTAGTATGCGCTGTGGCCCCACCTTGATAGAACCATGGGGTTCGGTGGTTTTGCACAGCTGGCTTTAAAAAATTATAATTATAATTATAATAATATATTGATGGAAACTGCAACACCGTCTTGATTTTCGAAGAAATATGGGCTAATGATCCTTCCAGACTATACACCGCACCAAATTGTCGCTCTTGGATTCTCCGTAGCCTTACACTTAATACTTTTCTATTACCAGAAAAATAATGCATCTTCAGATTATGACCGAATCAGGTCTTTACACAATTATCTTAACGGCAAGAACTTCACCTCTTCGGACGACTTTAGAAAACAGTTTGAGCAGTTTTTTTTACTGAAAAACCTGAGAAAATTCTGGACGATGTAGGAAGATTGTGGAACAAAACTGGACATAATTTTTATACATAAATAAATATAGATATATAAAATTAGCTTTTGCCTTGAAAATTCGCACAAAGTTTTCGGGCAACTCAATATACAAAGTTAATATACAGGAATTACATATTAGTGAATTTAATTTTATATTGCGAGATGGGTAATTAATCAACCAACGATAATAAAATATTCATAGACATAGGAAAAATATATTCGTATGTACTTTTATTTTTTGCGGTATCTATAAATTATGTTAAACGCATTTTTTTTTTCTTCCAAATATGAATTAAATCGTGCGTTTTTGATTGCACGATTTAATATTATATTATAGTCATCATTTAGAATGATTTCACATGAATACCTTTACGTAACATTGTTTTTGAGGTTTTCACACCAAAATATGTATTAAATCGTGCGAATAAAGCAAATTTTTTTATATTTTTTTATAATTTAAAAATATATTTAAGTACTTCTTTTCAAATATCAATTTTATACCCATTTATTCATATCACATGGATTTTGAGCTACAGGTTATTGATTTATTGAATTAATCTATTTTCAATTGACTACACTAGTGTCTGAAACTTTTTCAACTGAAATTATATATTTATGAAAGAATAAATAATTATTAAGTATCCAAAGCTAACGAATAAACAATTACACCAATCAGAACAAAGTGATGAAAATAGAAACAACATAAAATTCAGGTGGCAATAAGTGCAAGAGAGCACGGACAATTTTCAAAGGCAAAATGTAGCAGGAAGAGGGAGAATAACATTTTTTAAAAAACTTTCGCTTGAGCCATAGCATAACGTCAAAACTCTTATTTTTTCTAGAATTTGTGCATTGGTATATAAATGTATTTGTTTTTTCACAATTTGAAATTGTAAAATTAAATCATATTTCTCTGTCACCTATATCCAAAATATGTTAGCAGTGGATAAAAAATTGTTTGAAAATTTTACTCCCTTACCCTAGCTAGTACATTCCCAGTCGAAATCGGTAAAAATGTCGGTAACAAGTTGGGAAGCTTCCTAATTACTCATACTTGAACACAACAAAATTTTTTGTCATCAGAACATATGTGGAACGTCATCGGAAATAACTTAGTTAGAAAAATAAAACCTCGAACTTTAAGAACGTGACTTAATAGCAATGAATTTCATATAATTTTCAGTATGAACATAAATTTAATCAATACACACAATATCGTTTTTCTAAGTACCTACACGAACGATGCACACCCATCCTTAGAGAACATATCATTAAACACATCTGTTTAGAACACGTACAATTTTCATATGTTTTTATTTCAGATCGATGGATGAATGCTTTCAATGAGTTATGTTATTTATGTTCTGCAGATTATGCAATAAATTATATAAATTTTAAAGAAATGGCCAAAATGAATAAAATAAATTAAACAGAAATTAATCCTATCATAAGATATCTTTACAATATGGATTATATTGGAAACAATTCATCAAAATAGGAGCTGAATATGTCATGAAAACGCCGAGAGAAAAACATTTCAGCATGGGATAGGGAAAAAAAGATGGCTGGATAGCTCGATTTCGAGATAGCAATAGCTGGAAATCACCAACTCTGGACCGAAGATATTAGTGGAAAATTTTAGAAGGCGTCATAAATTAACCATAGACTTTATAAGGATCAAGAAAACGAAGATATTAGGCTCAAATACGAAATGATTTCTTCTTCTTCTTACGAAGGATATTATATATACATACATATTTTAATGCATCGAAGAGAACAAGTAAAGTGATCACAGTTTTTATTGTACATGGTACTCAACCGGCTCTTTTAACTTTACCAGATTAAAAGATAGTCATGAAATCCACTTTAAATAAGCTTCAAAATGACAGACGCTAGCAAACAAAGGAACTTTTAACAAATGATCATGAAAATTTCTTTTAAGGCCTTCATAGGGCTTTAGAATGGCATTTCCAAATCTTGAAATAAAATCTGTAATACAATCAGTTTTTTATGCACTTATATAATACACTTTATTTTATAAACTTTCATATATGGTATTACCCACAATATTCCAAAACTATTCTATTTAGTTCATTTAAAAGTTTTTGAGTATTACTATTTTCAGTTCATTCAAACTTACTAAAATAATAATATATTAAACAAGATATTCAAGAGGAATCACAAAAGTCGATGAAAACTTTACATTTTCATGTTAATATTTTTGGTAAAATTATTTAAGGACCTACCAAAAGGAACAGAACAAAAACAAAAAAAAAATCTCATTTAACTTGTCTTCGGTTATGGCCTGAAGATATTAAACCAAAATTTATGCTTATCCATGTTTTCCGTTTACTTATCGCTAAAACATGCAAACGATTCTTTGAAAACTCTCATTATACTTTCAGCAACTTTTAAGTTTTCCTTTATAATAAATAGATTTTCAGTTTTAGAGTTTTTTGATTCTTTCCTTTAACACAATATATTTTACTTTTCTTCTACACTGTATGGACATCCGATTAAAATGTTGATATTTTGTCTGTTTATTCCTTGATGATTGCAATATCGTTTAACTTTAAAACTTTTCAACATTATTTTGAATCTTTTATCCGTTTTATAGAAATTCAAATGGTTTTTATTCCAATTCTTTTTTCATTTTTAATTAACACTTAATTTAAATATAAATTTAAATTAGAGTTAATAGGTAATTTTATTAGTAAAATGTTTTGTATTTTAATGAAATCCATAATAAACAAATAGGAATAAAATGTATGTACAAATGATAAATAAACATCAGTAATGGTATCTAAATAATTAACAACTGAATAGATACACTATTAATTATCAATTGAAAATGTTTTCAAATAAGCTGATTATTTAGTATTTCGTAAATTATATTCATCTCTAATTCAACAAATAACTATATCATAGAATATCATTAAAACAATAGTATATAGTATGTACTAAATTTTCACCACAATGTATTTGTTATCTAACACGAATTTATCAATTTGATAAAAGCCTCAATTCAACATATCTGTTTCGAAATTTAATCGAAATTTAATTTAAATGCCAATCAAATATAAATTTAATTTTATAAAATTAAAAGCTTTAATTTGTTATTAGTAAAAATTCATAATTATTATAAATTAGGTCGAAAAATTCATCAAGTATAAAATCATTGTACAAATAATTAGCATTTATATTAGTAAAGATTCGCAGTATCTCAAGTCGTTTTAACCTATTACTTATTAGTGAGAAATCTCTGGTCTTCATAGAGTTTGTATCAATTTATACACACATTGTAAGCCAATATATATCCTTAACATATAACCCAAGTGGCATTGAAATACTTTAAAGCATTGCTGCTAAATTGTTACTAAATCATAAAACATTAAATGCGATTAAGCTATAAAAGCGTTTTCAATACTCAAAAAGTTATATGGCAAGTATATACTAATACAAATACCGAGTTTCGTTTAAATCAATTAATGTGTTTCTATATCTGAATAACAAAAAAAATGTACATTGATATATCTAATGTTTTCTCAAGACATTACAAAACCATATAGGCACGATGCTTCTATTTTAATTCGAATATAGTTAGTACAATAAATGGAATTCGAAATTAGATTATCTGCTTTAGCATATAAATTACATTCATATTAAATTCTTAATTATAATGAAAAGTAAATGCATTCGAAATGCAAACAATTTGAAAATCTTTAATTTAATAATGAATAATTTAAGCGTACTAAGAATTTACAAATAATGTCGTTTTTGAATGAGCTTTTTATGTGTCAATAGAAATTCTTTTACGTTCATGTTTTTACCATTTTGGTTCTCTAAAGTCCTTTTTGTAAATACATTTTAAATTGAAGTTGGTTACAATTTACATATAAAAAATTTTAACAAAAACTCCTTAGTCTTAAGGGCACCTCTAAGTGTGACTTTTAAATGTTTGCATGCATAGAATAAAGCTTTTTGAAAATACAAAAAGGACTCTTGTATAATAGAAAATCCTGTTATCGTGCATTTGCATAAAAAAAGAAAACTTAAAGCATCAAAAGAAAAAATCACCAAAAGCAAAGAAGGTTTTTCTTTTTACTTTAGAAAAACCACTTTTCATAGATTAACATAAACAAGAGGAAATTCAATTACTTTTTAATTTAAAAAAAAAAACGCTCCATTCGAAAGTTTTTTTGTTTTCCTTTTTCATTTTGTTGGTATAATAAATGTCCTGCATAGCATGAGATGGACACCTGTCTAAGGAGGAATATATTTCTTAATATTTGTTTCATACAAATGAACCCTTTCGAGATTAAAACATGGTTTAGTCGATTTTTATTCCGTTTTATATAGTTTGCTTTTAGGCGTATGCAAAATTTACAAATTCGTACATTTATTAAATATAATAGTTTTCAGTAGTCCTGTTGGCTTGGGTCTATCACTGTTACCAATTACTCATGTGTCGAAATCGATAACTGGACTCGGATATTCAAATTTCATTTTTTCTTTACTGCTTTTGAGACATAATTACAAATAATCAATAGTCAATACGAATTCCATACACTTCAAAGCATCTCACAGTAAAAGGATTATTAAGTGTTTTTGTAACCAAACTTTACTATAGTGTTGGTATAAATAGACGATGCTACTTATACCAACACTAAAGTAAAGTCTGAGAAAAATATTAAAAACATAATAAATAAATTAAAGCTAAATATAAAAAATTACATACATTATTTCATAAAATACAAAAATAAAATTTTATATTACATGATATTTGATATAAAAGAGGAAAACGATTATGTTAAGGATGTCATAAAGTTCAGGTAAGTACAACACGTTCAATGCAATCATTTTAAATGAGCCATATCCAGACATAATTCTTCAAAATTATTTCCTTGCTTACATATCCCCATATTATTACATATATCAAGTCTGAGTCTAAATGAACAAAAAGTCTATGTGGGAAATGAGAACAATACTTTTTGATTCCGTTCTTTTATCGTTGTTATAGCCTTCCAAAACCACCACAATAATCCATCTAATTCATTTTCTCCCGTTTTCTATGGTACTAAACACACTCCATACAACATAACTTCCTATGACTATATTTATTTGATTCATATTTTATATGAGTGAAAAAAAATTCTGTCGGAAAATCGAATGCAGTTTTTCTTCAAACAATTTTTCATTCTTTTGTTCAATATTGTATGTGGTTTTTTACGGTTGAATATAATCCTGGAGAATAATTATTTTGCTTGATTTTGATAAAATATAATACCAAAAAAAATAGTGTCATTCTTATACAAAACATTTTTCATTCTGTAAATTGAAATGTTCTATTCTATACGATTTTACCACCGAATCATTCATTCAATTCTTATTGTCTTATATTTTATTTCAAGACTTGATAAATTTTCCACAATAAAAGAATGAGATTTTCCAGATTTTTCCAGCAATTTTTATTGTGTAGTTCTGAAAATTGATAATATATGAAATAACATAGGCAACAGAAAAAATGTGAATACAATCAAAACCTGGATTTACTTCGCAATTTCAAGCAACAGCATGAACTAAGCGCAGTCACTATGACTTTCTATTCTCATTTTGCCTCATTAACTTTGTATTGCTTTAATTCTAAACAATTCTGAACTATAAGTTTTATTGAAAGAAATATCAGTAATCCCAGACAATTAGAAATTTGTATACAGTTACAATAACTTCGAAAGGAGTTTCATAAATTTACAGTGTCATAAAATTGAATTGTTTAAAAATATAGATCGGATCTACAAAATAATTCTTTGAGTGTAAAGTGTAAAGTATGGCTAATTATAAAATACCCCAAGCTAAGGAATAAACAATTACACCAATCAGAATAAAGTATTAAAAAAAACAAAATAAAACAAAATTGCAAGAAGTTCAGATACTTTCTGAGTAATTACTCATACTTCGGTAAAGTGTAGTAAATGTAAGAGTTAAAAATAGGATACAACTGAATTTTGTAAAATAATTGAGAGGTTAAGACAAAACACTTGTAATGATTTAATAATGTTAGGCGAATGAACAAACTTGCAGAAATAGTGTAGAATGGTCTAGTTGGTTAAGACCTCGACCTCGCCTCATGAGACTGATGAAAACCTGGCTCAAATCCAGGTCTCGGTTCTTCACTTTTTCCTATTTGGTAAAATTAGGTTTTTTTCTGCTAGGGAATTATCAAAGTCGTCTATACTGACAGATTTTACTGTTGAGATGTTATATCATCTGTAGTGTCTTTAGTTTCTTAAAAATTACTAAGTGATTCCATTGAGTGTTCATAACCAGTGTTATACAACGAATCTTCATTCAATTTCCTGCAAGTTTTGCCAAAGCTTTTGCTATTCTTAAAACTTATAATATTTTAATGCAGTGCTTTTCATCGGCCTACATTAATATTTCTCTGCCTAAACAAATAAACCTTTAAGCAACAGGTATTTCTTAATCAGACTAAAAGGAAAATATTAAATATATACAAAAAACAACATGTTTACAGTATCTACCCATGGAATTTTAGGTTTTTTGTATGAAATTTTTAAAAAGCTTATGACTCGGCTTATATTTATTTGTTCTTAAATTACGGTATTATAGCATTAAAGCTTTTCCAAAATAATGCCTTGTTCAAAATTTTGCATTGTTTTTAATTCGAAAAGAAGTTTAACATTTTGATGACATTTAAAACATCAAATAAATAATTTTATGTTTAAAATCTGTTTTTTTCTTTTATTTTTTTAATATTTTATGAACTTTTTCGTAAAAGTTTAATATTTCATATTTAGTAGCAATTTTAAATATCTTTTGAACAGTTCCGAATATTTATTTAGGAATTAAACATACATTACGAACTTTATCTCTAATATGCATGAAGCAATCATTTAGTACTTATGAAATAATTATTTCAACAAAATATTTTTCACCAAAATTTTGTGGTAAGGAGCTTTTACCTCAAAGTACCATAATTACACTTAATAGAACAATTTTTGGAGAATTCTGTTGGTAAAAACCAAAATTTGTTTATTTTCTATTATTTTAAATATTTGTATATGAATATGCAGTCGAGGAAATCCTCATTTCATTCATTTCTATGTTGCAATGATTTTTCGAATATATGTAGCTTTGAGTTTTTTTGGGAGTTCTTAATGTTGTATCATGTTGGCAACCATCCAGACGTAGTATTTTCAAAATATTATAAGAACATATTTCGAATACTTTACAAGAAACCTCAATTTTTCCCTCATTATAACAATTTTCAACTATGATATTTTTTAGGGATGAATATAGTTACTTTGCATTAAACTCTTTTTTCATCCCCTAAGATGAGGTCAAGGTTTTTAGTTTTACTAGAATTTTAAATCGATATACTTCAGAATGACGATGAAAATGCAGAAAATGTATAAAATGAATAACTTTAAATGGATTTTTGTTTTACAAAATGAAATACACGAAGAATTCTAAACTATAGAAATGCAACTAAAAATTGTATAAATTTTTTATTTTATTTTAAGCTTTTTTAAGTGTAAGTCGTTCTTATTTTATTAAATGTTGTTTCTCTTTTTTTGGAACAGTCGAAGTTCATAAATATAAAGAAATGCAGATGAAACTAAACTAGTTATGCGGAAACATTTACAGAAAGTTTACAATCGTCGTATTATGGTTAAAGTGGATTTTAAAGAAATTTATAGTACCTCTGAAATAGTCTAGCTTTTTGCTTTATTTTTATACGTTATTTAGTTTTATGTATAGCTTAAGCAAAACTGACTACTATAAAATATTAAAATCACTACAAATTGTACAACAAAATGGACAACTGATTCTTTTTGTATACATTTTCGATGCTATTTACCATACATGCGAAATAAAATGAATTTCAAGCGTCGTTTCATACCTGTTAACAAAACTTGGATCCACTACTACATTCCAGGGCTAAAAATAACCGTCGAAACTATGGACTTAAGCCGGCGGGTATGCACCAAAGAAAGCAAGGGCGGTTCCATCAGCAGGAAAGGTTATGCGCAACAGTTTCTTTGGATTAGAAAGATGTTTTGTTGATCGATTATCTTTAGAAAGGTAAAACAATTAAAAAATTCGTGGGAAAAGACCTACTCTTAAGAAGAAGAACATCTTTTTCCATCAAAACAATGCACGTATTCATACAAATCTTTTGACGATAGCACAATTCAACGCTTTAAAGTACGACTTCCTTGAACATCTAGATTTGGCCCCCTCTGACTATTATCTGTTTCCCAAGCTGAAAAAATTCCTGGCTGGAGCGCGTTTTACATGAAATGATGAATGCATTGCAGCGGTGGATGGATATTTTGCAGACCTTCTGGAATTACACTTTAATGATGATATTGAATTATTGGAAAAACGTTCGAAAAAATGCATTGAAGTTTCAGGAGATTATATTGAAAAATGAAACATATTTGACAGCATAAATAATTATCATTCATTGTTAGACCGAGAAATTTTCTGATTTCCCTCGTACCTTCGATAGAACTTAACCATCAATAAGAATAAGAAAAACTGAAATATGAAGGAAGAAACAAAAAAAAAAGGGAAAATTCAGTCTGAATAAATTTCTCGTTAAGAGTAATTTTTTAGAATTAAAAATGAATCAAGATCAGGTGCCTTGTATGTCTTGCTTTTGAATATCGAAGAAATTTATAGTCTACAAAGTGTATCTATGAAATTTATAAAGATTTGTGCGATTCTTTTCAATATAGAAAAAACCGTATAGAATATATACACTAGAATCTTTTCCCGTAAGTGACAATAAAAATAGTTCATTGATATCGTTTTTTTCTTCAGGAAAACACATTTCAAAAGATTTATCTTAATTTAAATGTTTTCTAAAACATTTTCTTTATGTTTGTAGCAATTTCGTGTGGAATAAAAAACGAAATAAAATGCATTTCAGTTCATTTATTACTCTTGAAAGATAGTTTTCAATTATTCTTGACGGGGAAATAAAATTCGAATAGAAAATTTCTTGATTATACAATTTTCACTAAATTGCATTTGTCATTTCTTCGAAAAATTATTTTCAATTTAAAATAAATTCCAATTAAATTTGGAAAAAAATGTTATTGTATCTTTTTGTCCCAATTTCGATAGATACAACAATTTCGTTTTTCATCCTATTCGGATATATGACGGCTATGTTACTTTTCACGAAAATAGAATTTCCAGTTAATATCACAACGCTATTAGGCCACTTCACAACAAACAGATTCGAGTCTTGAAACTAGTTTACTAAATGGATCCAGTACACTATGAGTATTAACGCTTCCTTGTATACGATCTTGTATCGTAATTGAATTCTATCTTTTGTATCTTGCACTTTAGCAATTTTACTATGATACAAAGAAGCGTGAATACCCATACTATCTCTATAGTTTATTATTGCTATAGAAGCCTGACAGTAACACACCACCAACTCCATCTATTATAATTTCAACATAGACTAATAATAAAGAAGACTTCCAACGACTGTGCATTCAATTGATTCTTTTTGTATCATAATATCGCGACACAATATAGATTTTTCTCTTTCTTTCACATTAAACCTCTTTTTATCCATTCTTCTTCACCTACAGCAAAAATACTGAACATCACGCTGCTTATTTGGCTTGAACATCTAGGTATATGGTACTAATCTACAGTTTCAAGATCAGTACAAATAACAACTGATCAGATGTCAATGTAATTGACAGTTATTCCAAAGATATTAATAAAAAGAAGATGTTGAACGCTTAAAATAGCTTTTATTTAACATAAGTAATTTACATTGGGTCTTATGGCAAAAGCTTTAAGCTCGTAAAAGTTCCTTCAATAAGATCTAATGTAGTTTACTCATGTTAAATAAAAGCTTTTTAGAATTATACATATCTTTACTCATTTATATCTTTGGTTATTCTTTTAATGACGATTTCGATTGGCAGCGAGCTTGGGACGAATCCCTTTGTATGTACAACTTATTGTTCACTTATAAATATATTAAAAGTGAAATAGAAATTCTAAACAAATTCCGAAATGTAAAAGAAAACTAAAAGGATTAATAAAATATGCAATTATTTTTAATTTTCAAAATGTAATTCAGTCAGTGCACGGAACATATTAAGATATTTATAATATCGAATTTTCAGACCACAAGAATCTTGTTCATTTCCAATTCTGAAAGCATTTTGTTAGGAAAAACTTTTTCTGTTTTTTCTTTTTTTTTTTTCTTTGAAATTTATTCGAACAAGTCTAATCTCAAGTGAGAACATTAAAACGATAAATTCATATATATATATATGTAAGTACTGATTGTCGTATGAACTGTTCTAAATCGCGAGCATTATTCAAAGTCCTACAACCGTAAATGTGTTCAACTCCATCAAATTGCATTCAGTTATTTGAATTGTTATGCAAAATAACTGAGACTAGAATGCATCATGTAGTTTTGTATGTAGATTTTATGCTTTGGTTGTTTTTATTTTTTTGGAATGAGTATGTTAAATGTACAAAATAGGGGTATATAGAGTAATAGGCAATAGATTGGGGTTGAAGTTGAAAGCTACATGGATATTTTATATTATGCAATATAAGGGATTTTAATTCACATATACGAGAAGTTCAAGGAATTTTGCAAATTTACACTTTCATATATAGTTGCAATTTACAATTGTATTATAGAATTTTTTTTTCTTTTTTTCCAGTATTCAATACTTATATAATTCATTCGCATTTTAACTTGTTTTCGAAATAAAATATATACGACATTCGAAATTGCATATATATACATAATGCAAATCTTCCAAACAGCATATTGGGAAGGTAAAAAAAAAGGAATTTTCCATTTCAATCCTGCAAAATGCAAATATTTTTCAATTAATGAAATGCCTAGATGTGAAAAAATATCTAGTATGGCAAACCACCCAACTTCTGTATACGTAATATTTCAAGTCTAATATTTTTATTAATTTATGGGAGATTTGTATATGTAGTATATTCCATTTCAGGCCAAAAATTAGCAACTTTCATTTCATCATCAATAAAAGATTTGAATATATTGTGCTCGGAAAAAATAACCCTAATCATTTCTCGTCGTTATGGTTACATTTTAATGATATTGCCAAAGAAATATGAATTGAAACATTCAGAAGGTCAGAAATCAAATGTTATGACTTATTAGTTAGGTAGGTAGGTAGAGTAGGGTACTGCGTACAATACCAGGCACCTTATGGGCCCATTGTGATCCCTGCGAGATCAAGAGTTACCCCATTGGGAAACCTATTCCTCTTCAAAGCATTTGATTTTCCTGCAAAATTTCATTAAACTTTCCATGTCAGTAGCTTGAAGCATCTCTAAATTATTAAAGAAATTTAGGAATGCCTTATTAGTTACTAATCAGGAAAGTCCTAAGCTTCACTCAGTATTGTATATAATCGATATGTTTTTCTACCATTCTATAGATTCAATATTATTCAAACCACGCGAATTCTAATTAGTTGTTTAATTCATAAACTAATAATTACGGAGTCCCACGACATATAATAACCGCCAAGTTTCGAAATTTTCCAATAAAGTACGAGTATAAGAAAGTAAAAATCATAATGCTTTTACATAGCCTAAAATTTATTACAGGAACTATTATACAGAAACAAATTACTCCAAAAGAATATAGTTATGATTGAATACATTCAAGGATATTTTAATAACAATATTCACCTCAATTTAAAAACTGATTTTTCTTGTTTATTGATTGAAATTTTCAATATTTTCCAGTAACGCCGATAAAAACAAATATTTTGGTTTTTAGGTAATATGAGCTTTTTTATAAATACATATGTCAGAAAATTTTTAATGAAAATTCTCTCGAGGATTTTTGTTTTGCTAGTATATAGCAATATCATCAGAAATTTCCATTAGAATTTTTTAAATAATTTCTGATTTTTAATTTACTATATATTCAATTTGAACATTCTCTATACTCTGTATCAAAATTTGGAATGATTTCAAATTTATACGAATTTCCATTAATTAGTAGTAGTTTTGATGCTGGATTCGACTAAATTATGATCGATATTATGTATGCAAATTTATCATAGAGATAAGGGTGTATTAAGTACTTGATTTAGTAGAAAATTTAAGATATAGAAAATCATCTACCTTTTTTGCAATGACACTATACTCTCTTAGTAACAAAGCTTCTAAATACCAAGGACTAGAATCAATTTATAATATAATATCCCTATTTTAGTACTGAACATATATTGTAGAAAAACCGATTTTTTACAAATATAAAAATGCTTTGTTGCTGAAAATTCCTTTTAGGTCTTAATAAACTAAAATCAATAATAATAATAATAATAAAGGATTATTCAAACAACATCACAATCTTTGTTAATTTTATTCAATGCATAGAATTTTATCAATTATGAATGGAAAATTGTCGTTACCATTAAAACAAACAATAGAGGTACTCAAAAATCCAATATATATTCTGTTTATATACTTCTAACCTTATACTTCTAAGATCGAACAAAATAACATAGAAATATCAATATTTTACTCTGGAGTGCAATATTTGTGTCCTTCAAAATAGCACTTAAAAGTACGTACTGTTTTATGTTATATCAAAAAAACAGTATTGATTAGAAGAATACATATACGAGCACATATAGTATAAAACTTTTTAGATATTTACATATAAAAGCCTAACAAGGAGAGTCGAAAGTTCCACAAAATTGGTGAGTATTAGGAAATTTGTGATTGAATCGTCGAATGTGAAATTTAAAATATTGAAATTACAATATTGATGTCTATTACTACTTGTGCAGATTGTTTGGAAGATTGAATTGAATTTGATTTGAAATTTAACGTTCAGTTTTTGGTGTCACCAAATTTTCAGATTAGTTTGAATTTGGCATTTGAATTGATTTTAAAACATGTAAACCAAAATGAGTTTGAGAGCTTTTAGGCGTATACAAATATTGTAATTATTAGGAGGGAACATATGGCTGAAAGGATTTCTAAGCGATGCGGCTATTTATATATTATGACATACTATATGTATTTTTAAATAACAGCTAAACTGTTTGAGAGAGGTTTCGATAAGGTTAAATTTGAAGGAAAATGAAGATGGAGTACATCGATGGATGGAAAAAGCTTATGGTGAACATGCTCCATCAATTTCAAGTTTGGTTTAGACAATTCAAAATTGTCAATTTTGATGAAAAACCGCCAAAAAAGTTTAAAGACGAAGAATTGTAGGAATTAGTGAATAAAGATTCATATCAAACACAAGAACAACTCGCAAGAGCAATTATACATTAGTCGTATAACGATTTGTAGTCATTTGAATGCCATAGAAAAGATTTAAAATGAAAGAAAGCAGGTACCATATGAGCTCAAAGAAGGAGCATCGGAAGGCATTTGGCCATTTTTGAAATCTGGCTGAAATGTTCAAAATACAATCATTTTTGCAACAAATTGTTATTAGTATTGAAAAATGGATTCTTTATGACATTCCCAAATGCAAAAATCATGATTCAATTGCAGCCAGCCATCAATATCGACGGCATAACCGAATATCCATGGAAAGAAGGTCATACTAAGCATTTGGTGGGACCAGACGGATGTGGTCTACTACAAACTTTTGAAAACAGATCAAACAGTCACAACTGATCGTTACTGATAACAACTGATCAAATTGAACCTCGCTTTGTAGGAAAAGCGACCGGAATAGGCTCATAGACACGGTAAATAAATTTTGCAGCACGATAAGGCAAGGACACATATTCCTAAACCGGTTTAGGAAACGTTGGAAGCTCTTGGCTGGGAAATAATACCCCACACATTGCATTCTCCGATTAACATTTCCTTCGGCCGCTGCGTATTTGCTACTTACTTAGTAGTATTGTGCTAGCTAGAATTTCTGTCAAATCTTAATTTTAGCATTCACTGATCTGAGTGAAGTCGGCTTAAAGTCGATACGCTTATAAATTCGTTTAAAATCATTTTCAAGACCTCATATATTCGGGATATACATATGTTAGTAGCAAAATTCTTCTTCCACCTCAAAACATATCACCATACTTCGGTAACTCTTTAATTTGGATATGCATAATGGAAACTATACTAAACGTTGCAAAAATCTGAAACTTAAATTCTCAATTTGTTTTCTTTTCATCAATCATTTTTACTTCCTACATTTATTCTCACCCAAATTTGAATACATACTTTAAGACATTTAGGCATACGTTCCTATTATATCTAAAAACGTTAGTAGAATAAAATTTGTATGCGGAATCATGCGTAAAATTCATGTAAATTTCTTCAGAATACGGAATACTTTAAGGAGTTTCAAAAATTATACCAAAAAAATGGAAAACAAATTCTCCCTCTATTTACATTTTAAAGAATTTATAAAAATATCAAACATAAATAATATATTAGATATTAAAATAATGCATAAATAAATGCAATAAGATGTCATATTGCACAACATAAAATAGAATAACCAACAGTTATATATTTTTCATTTTATCCATTTATAAATCAGATTCTGTACATGTCATATATCCTTTATTTAAACAATACTTGACCAATCCTTATAGAAATTTCCATTTATTATCATAATATCCATTGATAGCATATATGTCTATATGTAAATTCGACGGGTTTTCAATTCATCCTTTTCTATATAATACAAAATTTTCGAAAATATTCATTCATATAATAAAATACAACTTTCACTTATGCTCTTCTCCATTCCGAGAATATTATTATATCGAGTAATAAATGTGTATGATACGAAATTTCTGATATGAATTTATAATCGCGAATTTGAGTCACTGAATCATGATATCCAGAATAGTAGTACTGAGTGCAATAAATCTTATAATTTTTTTGATTTTTCCTAAACATGTACACCATCGTTCAATACGATTTATGGTTCTATGATCTTGAATTATAGTATAGAGAGGAAGGATATTCATCTCTTATATATATAGAAGATATATATTTACAATAAATATAAAAATTCCCTTTTTTTTTTATATTTCACAGATCTTTAATAAGATGAATCTTGATGATTTTGCAATTTAAAGTTTTTTAGAAAATTATAGACCATGAAATTGGTCCTCAGTTTTTTTTTCTTCCTATAACTTATATACAACTATATATAGCGATATTTTTCTTCTATAAATTTTTTCCCTTTGTAATATTTCCTTTTTATATCATATCTGTTGGCACTTTATCAGAAATTGTTGGTTTCTTTAAGATACGAGTATGAAATTTTAATGTGAATATATACATTTATGTATACACGTTTTTATATATATATATATATTAAATTTTATTTCGTTTGGAACTGGCCTTATTGGAAAAGTTTTCCTCGCACTTACATTTTCTTTTTACACGAGGATATTTTCTTCTTCGTTTTTTTTTTGAATATAAACCAAAAGAAAAAGAAAAACAAACGCATATAATCTTCAATATATACAATTTACTTTAATGTTTTCGAAATTTATGGATAAAAACATATTAGGCACATAAATATTAAAGGCGAACCTTTTGTAATGGTTTTGTTTTTCTTAAAAAAATAAAATTTTCCAATATATATAGAACCAAAAATTATGTTTTCCTTCTTGATTAGAATTTCGTATGTTTTCATATGTGCCTTGAATAGAATTCATACAACCTTTCAAAAGGTATATATTACGATATATTAATATGAAAAGGATTTAATTATTGATATGAGGAAATTGAAAATAAATGGCATATGACTTTAAAGCTATCAAAATACAAGATTTAACATTACTTTTTCTACAATTTTGACTATTGAAATTCATTTAAATTAGTTCACATAACTAACAAATGGGATATTCTTATATAACCTAGTTACTCTCGTTTATGCCTTGTAGTAGGTATTACCAGAGGGTATATAAGTTTTGTCACTAAGTGTGTAACGTCTAGAAATAATCATTGTAAAAGGGATTCGATGCTATAGATGTGTAGAGAATCAAAAGTTACATCAGTTCGTGCATGTCCGTCCGTCCCATGTAAAATATAACTCAAAAACGCTGATTTTCATGAAATTGAAAATTTAAGTTATTTATTTCTTAACTCGATTTGGTATCGCATTTCAGTTAAAAAGGAAAAGCTAGGGTGACTAGAAATTTTTGTCGATTTTTAATGGTTTTTCGGTTTCAATTGGAAAGTTTGTACACCAATTAAATTGAAAATTTGTTCATACATTAACTACATAAATAGTTAACATACAAAATCGCAGAATAGGGCTAATTATACTAAATTTCAATAAAATCAGTCCAAGCATAATTGGGAAAGAAATAGTCGTAGGAGAAAATAAGCCTGTTCATAAAGTTTTTTGCCTGTATTTAAAATTGTAATATACCGAATTTACTTCAATTTACAGAATAGTTTTATGCTATTTGGATCTGGAGCCACCTGCGAATGAGAGCAAATTTGAAAAAGTAAAACCAAAGTTATCCATGAAACTAATACTATTTCAAAGACTGAAATAGTATTAGTTTTGGCTGTTTCCTGTGACATTTTTGACATAGGACATCAAAAAATCATTTATAAAAGGTATTTTATTTGTTTCTCTATTTCAATTTTACGGCATATTTGAATTTAGTTCATTATTCTCACAAAAATTAATTTCAAAGTTAAATTTTCACAAGTTTATATATTTTCATGGTATTCATATCTAGAAAATCTCAATGAAACCAAATAGAACCAAGTGCGAAGAAACGGTGCTGTTCATCAGAAAAACAACAAAAGCACACGACCCAACAATATTGATGGAAATTTATATTTACGGAAATACTAGATAGAATTTTCTATTTTATAATATAAAAAAACCTTTTAAGAATTTTGTCCTTAGAGAGCTTTCTCAATTATTTTTCAAAATGGGATATACATTATTAGAATTATATTTAGAAAAAAAAAGAAAATGTAACTTTTTGCTGTGATACTACGCGATATTAGAAAATGTCATAAAAGTTCTAGGAGCTTTTGAAAGATTCAAATCTAAATTGAAAATGAAAATATAGAAGGTAAAAAAAAAATAAAAATCGAAATTTTTATAGTCTATAGATTTTTCTTTTTTACAGGTAAAATCGTTGAGATATTTTCAAAAGTTCTATATACCTTCGATCAAAAACATTTATTTTACCGAAATTCAATAAAAATGAAAATCTCGAACTTATACTTAATGTTAACATATTCAAGATATTATATTGTTAGAGCCTAGGGCAATAGTACGCAAATTACCAACTTAATATATAGTTTAAATACAATTTTCATTGTAATTCAAATCGATAAAAGGAAATGAAAATGAAAAAGTATAAACAAATTATCTTCTTTAGGTTTAAGTCGTTTAGAACTATGGTTCAAGTCCAAAATTTGAGGATTGCATTTTTTCAATTACCTACAAATTCAAATATAAAAAACTTTACATTCAAAAAGTATTGAAACTTATTAAATAAAACACAAATAATTTATACATTTTCCTAAATTTCTTGTTCCAAATTCCAATTTATTAGAAATTCGATAAAAATAAACATATTTAAAATCACATTTTCCTTCCAAAAATTTTCATTATACTAAATTTATTAAAGTCCTAATTTTCAGTATTTTAGTTAATATATATAAATCCCACCCACTATATCTAGATACAAATTTAACTTAACTTTAAGAAACTTATTTCCATCTGTTCAGTAATTTATATAGGAGTCAGTCCCTCAAAAAACCGGAAGGAAAGAAAACCGATTTACCCAGGGACCATGTGATTAAGTAGGCTATATATTAAGATTTTACGGTATATATTTTAATACTGTATTTACTAAATATTTATTATAATAGTTTTCTCGATGTTCATTAATTCAAATGAGCTTAAAGTAAAGTTATTACTTTGGAATTCTTAAAATAACAACGTTTTAATTTAATCCTTAAAAGATATTTCATTTACACAAAATTAACATTTTCGCGGAAATAAACCTAAAAGGTAAAATTCGAAAACAAGTTTATTTCTTTTAAGAAAACTGTAATGATTTTAATTAGTTATAAAATTTCATTCGAAAAAGATAACTTGATCTTAATTCAATTTCAATAAACTAACATATTTTACCCAAAAATAATCCTGTCAAGTCTCTTTTTCTACGTAGGTTTCGCATAATTAGTTTAATTATAATGTTATTCATATTAATTAAAAGTAGAAGTTATGAAATCTCGTTTATAAGGGTTTCTTCTGTGCGTATATGTTAAGGCTTTTTATGGGTAGGGGTCCTATAGTAAATTCAGTTCTTCTATAGATTAGTACACACAGAAAAAACAGAAAACTTTTGCCTAGTTCAGCCCACTTAATTTTTTGTTACATATGGTAACTGAATTTTCATTTCCATTTTCCCAATTTTCTGAAAATGTACTTTTTAGCGTTTTTTTTTTCTTCACGTATAAACGCATGTTCCATGACCAAGAGAGACGCATATCTATTTTCCAAAGTGAAAAAAATGCAAGTCTTTCTGGAAATGAGATCTTTTCGAAACTACTTCAAGACATCTAGCTTATGTGAACTATTTCAAAGTCAATTTTAATTTGTCATTTGGGAGACCACAAATTGATATGTGCTCAAAATGTCAAGAAATTATTTAATTAAATTAATTATTAAGAAATTAACTAATAGTTTATACGGGCATCCAAATTTTACTCTGAAATCAAAGAAATCACTGAAAAATCTCAAGTGGTTGCACTAGCATGGGTTTGGAGTTTGATTATATACAGAATCTCGTCGAGGAAGTATTTTATTTCCTCCAACTATGCGTCTATGAATTTTATGTGCAAAAGATAAAACAGCGAAAGCAACTTTCTACTCCTACCATGAGGGTCAAGCCCTCAAGGGACCCAACAAAGTGACATCATGTTTAAATGATTATATTCGTGAAATTTTTTGCGTCTCTTGAACAATTTGAAAAAACCGACATGAACCCTTTTCGAAATTGGTGATTCAATTGTGACAAGAAAATTTCAGTTGTGAAGTTTCGACAACTTAAATTTAGTTGTCAGAACTGAGTTTTCATATATCACAACTAAAAATCGGGTGTCAGTACTAGCCATAATATTTGTGATTTTTTTGAGTGTGTAAAGGCAATATTTATAGCATATGTTAGTTAATAGTTTTCTTTTATAAAATATATTAGTTGCGATAACAATAATTTGTCTTAAACTAGAGATTCCTTACTATTTGTAGGAGTCATTGAATATATATGACGTTCCCTATCATATACAGAAAATAAATTAGTCAGCGACAAAACAATATTGTTCAATTTAATAAAATACCACAATGAAGATATCAATTTCATTTTTACAATAGAAATTGTCTTTAAAAACCAAATCTGTCTGTAGAAAACCTGACACAAGTGTTCACAAATCCCAAACAGCACATTTGACGTATAGAAATCTTAACTACTATTATGCGACTCTCTGTTATGGTATAGAGCAGTGTTTCCCAACGTGGGGCCAACGCCCCACAGGAGGGCAATTTGATTGTTAAGGGGGGCAATTCGAAAATGGATATGACATGAGTTTAACTCTTTCGCTCCGGGCCATTTAAATGCAATGCTAGAGTTCGGTGCCAAATTTAGTTTCTTAAGTGAACAATTCAATTTTTTAATATTAAAAATTATGTATTTTACATAGGGGGGGGGCATAATTTTTTTTAGAAAGGCTAAGGTGGAGCATGGCACAAAAAAGGTGGCTAAAGTGGGGCATGGCGCAAAAAAGGTGGCTAAAGTGGGGCATGGCACAAAAAAGGTTGGGAAACACTGGTATAGAGTGTCATTAAGTCTTGTACAAGTATACGTCAAATGTTCAGCTTGGGACACTATATCGCAGAATAGCATTTTGTGGTATTATCGTTTCATATAGTTACTAGCATAGATAATGACATCATTAAATAGATCAGTAGTATAGAATAACAAATTTATTGTGTCTTAATAGTAAAGTAACGAAGGGGTGTATCACATAACCCGTTATCAAATTTTGTTATCCATTGTGAAATCCCTTTAAATATTCGATCTTAAATTTGTATCAAAAAAATTAGAATTATGTCATCGTAAGAAGCTTTCCGTTTTCTTTTTAGTAGGTGAACAACCCTAAAAGTTTTTTTTGGGTGATTTTGATAACGTAACAAGAAAAATAAAACACATCTGTTGAAAACTTCCTTTTCAAAATTATATAAGAATGAAAGAAAAAAAAAAAACTTTGAAAAACTGTTATCTATGGAAATGTGAAATGTCGTATGTTTTTAATGATATCCTATATAAAAAAAAAAATATTTCATCATTTTTATGTGACAAATAAATTCTTCATTATTATATATGACGTAAACGCTTTCTTCATATCCAAATTTCAGGTGAAAATAATAACATCACAATTAATTATTTTTCATTATAAATTAGAACGTAATTATAATAAATTAAGAACGAACAAAATTTTATACAAAATAAATGCCTAAAAATAGGCAATTATAAAAACGTTGACTTAATATTAAAAATCATAATAAAATTTCGTAGAAAAGAAAATTTTTAAATAAGTAATAATAAATTGAATAAGGAAGTATTTTAATGTCGTATCAAAAAAAGAAAAACCCAAGACATAGTGCAATGTTACTATTGGAACTTATATACATATGTAAAATTATTGAACTTATGTAAAAACAGGTGACCTGGTTTGGGATTGACAGGGTAACACACTGACCGCTCGCTGAGACAGGTGCGCAACTGTCAAGTTCCTGAATAAGTGCTTACTCTACCTCCACATGGTGGTCACCGGAAACTATTCTGCTTATCAATCGCTTGTAAAATTAGGCTAAAATTGTAAGTGTGAAACTGGCCTTCATTTTGGGGGATGGCGTAAAGCTAACTACCCCATCCGTAAAAAAAATGGTTCTGAAAGATAGGCCCAGGACCTTCATTGTCTGTAGCGCCATCGAAGTAAGTATGTAAAAACAGATAGTAATTGAAAATCGGCATATAGCTGACTTTTTGAAACCCTATGACAGAAATGGGTCAGATAAACACTATTAATAAATAGTTCAAGGCTTTTTCTACGTAATTTTGTTTCTTATTTTTAAAATTTGTTCTAATTAGCGGGTAGCCTAAGCCTTAATAGTACAAATCTATTCTGAAAATCGACAAACAAGAAACCTTTGCTTTTGCTGTAATACAATATCAAATCGGGCTAAGAAATAACCAACTTGCATTGCCAATTTCATCAAAATCAGATAACGCGTTTGTAAGTTATAGTAGTGACTACCATAGCGCATAAAACTTCCATTAAAATCATGTCTGTTTTGCAGTTACCGGAGATTTCAGGGAGATCCAAATTATGTTCTGATACATGGGAAAAAAACTACACATATTCAAATTTCTGCTAATATACGACGGCTAATTTGTTCATAGATAATTAGATGATCCTAGAGACATTGCAAGCCTCTAATATATGAATTGCCTAAAGCCTACCAGGCTAGTACTACACACAATTGGTAAGAGTGGATATTTAAGTTAAACTTCGTCCTCTCAAAATGTCATGATTTAAATGAAAAGAATATTTCTAGGATTTGCTAAATGAGTACTCAAATACCATACGGTATACAAGTGAGTAAAAATTGTGGGGTAAAAAAAATGTCTTTTATACTTTTTTTCATAATTTACCAAAAAGGAACTTTTCTATTTCCTTGAAAAGAGGATCAAACATTATAATAGAAATTTTTGGTTGGTATTTTTGTTCATTTCGAGATAATTTTAAAGCTGAAACAAAAACAATAAGATTGTATAGGATTTATAAAAATTTATTGAATTAAAATTTTTCTTTTATTTTTCCAATTAAAAGTAAAATGTCCATGAGAAGGAAAAAGTGGTTTTTCTGTTGTTTTTCTTCTTCGCATCAGAAGAAGCTTTCAATACTCTGTAGCGGCTACCATTATCACAATAAAATGGTTTATAATAATAATAATATAAAAAAGAACAAAAGCTGGGAGAAACAAACAAATTGAAGAATACTCTTGAGATCTTTTTTGTTTCTTCACGCTTTCGCTTTTCACAGAATAAATTTGACGAAAAATTTAAGAAATTTTGCCATTCATTGGAAAGAGTAAAGGATTTTCTTTTGTACTTTTTCAATCATTCGATATATTATTTAAAATCAGTAATATTAAATCAATATAAAAGAAAAACGAATTTTGAATTTTACAAATGCTTTTGATGTCGGTTCTATTAAAAATAATAAGATACAATAAATTTGAGCTTCTCGATAATAAAAAAGAAATAAGAGAACTTCAATCTTTTAATAATATGAAAATACAAGCAAGCTTGATAGAGAAACACATTACATCGCCATCTATCGTATTAAAATCTTTTTATTTTAAAATTTTCTTTTGAATATAAAATTTCAGGACATTAAAAGTAACAATCTATCAACTATTAAGGTATTTACCAATTATTAATTGGAAACAAACATCAGATGCGAGAGCGAGGACGGGGGCCAATTCTGAAGTCTTTATATTAAAATAATGAAAGGGTAAATGTATATATAGGCATATTAGTAACTATTTCCTTTAATACACCAATAAAGAGTAGTCTATTAGATACTGAAAGTTTAGGTGTGCACACCCTATAACTTTTTAACCTTTCAACTAAGAAATTTTGTAGCATAGAAATATGACCATCCTATAAACTTTGATATTCATCGAACCATTCTATTCAATTACTTTGAACTAACATTTCAAATTGATAACAACAAAACTTATGACAAACAAAACAGAATTCTGTTATTAATTGTGTCGAATTTAGATCAACATCCCTCATAAGGCCTAATTAAATATCTTTTGAAAACAAAACTCTTTTAATAATTCGCTCAATTTAACAATAAGAAAATTTCATCATTTGAATTCGTAACTTTTTCACACAAAATAAATCATTTTAAATAGAATTAATTTAGTAAAAACATTTAAAAAAAAAAGAAATTAATATTAATTCTTATTGAATAAAAATGTGCTGGGAAAATTTTGAATTGCCTATTTTCCGGAGCGTATTAAAATTATCCTTGATGAGGACAGATAAACATTAAATATTATTTATGTAATCAGTATCTCGTCCCGGGACTGTTGAGACCATAGAAATCTGAAAATAGTAATTAAAAAATTCACTGCAAAACCGTTACTCTTTTTTTTTTAATACTAGAGACGAAAGCTGTATATTAAATTGCATCACGTAATTATAAATTGCCAATTATCCGGCGCGATTTAAAATTTTTTTGATGAGGATAAACAGATATAATATATAATTATATTTTGTCCGTAATATTTCGATGAAATCTGATTTAAATCAATTCAAAACTTTCCAACTAAATTAGGGAATCCTTTTTTTTTCATTTTCAAAAGGGAATATATTCTTTATTTCCAAAGATAATACTTTAACAAGAAAAATTTTTTTTTCAGTAAAACCAGCAATAAAGAACCGTTCAACAAAATTGAATACGAAATTTTTCATATAGTATATATAAATATGTATATGTATTTTTTCAACAATAGTAAACGTATAGGGATAAATGGACGAAAAGGTTTGATGAAAACGAATTGAATGAAAATTCTTATTCAAATTATCTAAGCAAATAATATAAGGAACTACCTCAATTTCATTTTAGTAAAATGAAACTTTTGCTACTAGATATGTATACTATATAGTGTCAAACCAGAAACCATGAAACCATATCGTCTTCTAGGATAAAAAAAAAGGCTAACCCATATTTAGGTCACAAAATATATTTATTTTGATTTGAATGAAAACGTTTCTTATTTTCTTGATAACCTTTTCGTTATATTTGTTTGTGAATTGAGTAAGTTCTATATTCTATTATAGATCCCAAGGGACATTGAACTAAGACTCTTTCATATTATTTAGTATTACATTGAAAACTTATTTGACCGTTTCTAATTCGATTGCCAAATGAAGAGGAATCTTTATGACTTCTGTTCATTTTCAAAAATTTAATTATACTTTATTCTGTACACAAATGTAAAGAATCTAACCAAAATCATTATTTTCCGTTGTCATTTTATAGTTTCGGTTAACCTCGACAGAGCTCTATACTAACATTTTATGAACAAATCAGGTTTTTGCATTATCTTTCGTCTTTTTAAAGTATGCGGTTAAATACTAAGTAGAAATGTTAAAATTATTACAATTTGTATTTGTTACTATTTATACTAAATATCAGAAATCTGATTGTCAGAAACAAAGAAGTGTTATTAAAGTTATAGAATCTTTTATGCAAGAAAAAAGTTTAAAAAAAAATTTCATTGAAAAAATTGGGGTCTTGGTGTTTAATTGCAAAAATTAAAAATATTATAAAAGTTCTTCACTTACCTTTTTCAGAGAGGAGCGAGCTTCTTTTCTAAAGAAACACCTGTAAGAAAAAAAAGGAAAATTATATATATAAAAAAAGAGTATTTTATTTTAAAAAAAAAAAGTTAGATTACCTCTCCTTTTGATGTTAATCAACGATCATCATTCCGAAAGCTTCTTGCGCTTTATGTCGGGTACAATTCGCACTCTAAAGGTATCACCACAAAATTGGTAAATCTAAATGCAGTAGCAATAAATAAATAACATATTTTATATTAGACTCTTGTATCTTTCTTTAATCCTTAGTGTACGGCCACATAGGCTCTGCGCTTTCGAAGATGAGAGCAACGATAAATATACGCCTGTAATTAAATGGAAGTGGCCATATAGCCGAGTTCATTGGAAGCAAGATACGATAGAAAAAAGAAAAGAATTGAAATTCAATTCGACCAGCACTGTACTTGTACTTTGCAACAAAACGTTAAGCGCTTTAGCAGAAAGCTGTTCATATTCAGTGCTGATATGTGACCAAAAGTTAATAAGACAGTTTCCTTTAAATTCGACTTTCAAAGTAGAGATTTGAAAGTTCAATTAAGTTCTCTTTTTTCTTTGATAGATAATTTAGCTACTCGAAAGTATTCTTCATTGAAAGGATTTGAAATCCAATTGTTTCCTTCATCAAGTTTGTAAAAGCACTTCATGAAACTTGATTTTAGCTCTTTTAAGTGTTCAGATATGTTGTTGTATTTTTTGGCGTACCCCTAAGCCATCAAACGAGTACCACTAGGGGTACGAGTACCACGGGTTGAGAATCGCTACTTTAATTGATCATGCACCTTAAATTCTTGAACTTAATTATTTATTAGTTCTCGACAAAATCATTGTGCATTGAATGTAGAAGGAATTTTTCCATTAATTTCGACCATAAAAGTATTATAATGACATCGAATTATAAGACTACCGCGTTTTATGGAAACAACTTTTTAAGAGTACCGTGAATAGAAAGAATTTTTTAAATTTCATATTTAACTCAGTTTAGTTCCTAAAAATTCAAATCATAAAATCAATCAAAGCAATCCTTTAAAAATATTCATTTTTGTTTTTTATATATCAAATATTTCAATTGAATAGAGTTCAGTTCTTTTTTTCTCAAAACATTTTGTGTGAAATTATTTAATCAAATTATTTCAATTATTTATTTTGTAAAATTTAAAAATGGATAAATATAATATTCCAAAAAAGGTTAATCTATTTGTGGTGGATGCAATTAAAGAATGTTCAACTCCTACAAATGGAGGAAAATTCACAGAAATTTTGGGAGTTGTAAAAATGAACGCTAAAAATTTGGTGCCAGCCAAAAATTTAAATGGTATGGTTAGAGACTCAATAGAAACCATGAAAAGTATGGGACTTATTCGGCAAACGGGACAAGAATATAAAATGAGAACTTTAAAAATTTTGGTAATATGCAAAAATTTTCAAAAAATTATATGTTATTAATGATTTAATTTAAAAATTAATACAGCTAGACGAAACGCAAGATGATGCGAATTCAAGAAAAGGAAATCACCAAATACTAGATAATGAGGAAGAAAGCCGTCATTACGGTGAAAGTTCCAGAAAACGTGCTCGTATTGGAAGCAAACGTGAACATGACGTAGCATTACTTCGAGCAAATATTTTGGGGTCATTGAATCTTATGAAAAATAAAGGACCAACCGATGGTAATATTGTATTTGTTATTAAAATTTTGGATAAAGTCTAATACATATTTTTTTAAAGAATCTGAATTGAGCTCAATAGAATATGAAGATGAAGATTCTTCAGTGCCAGAAGTGAGTATTTATGAACAGTTTTTTTTCTAATATGGAAGTGAGCTACATAATTTGTAGTAACCTCATTTTTTAGAGAAATCGAAAAACTTTTACAAAAATTCTTCCAAATTCTAGTTCGGAATATCCTTGTGAATTTTTTTAACTAATAACTTTTTAATAATACAAAATTTAGGATGGTGGTAATGATGACAAATCTATGAATGTATCTATTGATGAAGATATTGATGAAGCTATTGATGAATCTATTGATGAAGCTGTTGATGAGGATCCTAAAGTGACGGAAACTAAATCGGTGAAAACTGATGAAGAAAAGGTAATTAAAATTTTAATTTTTTTAAAAATTAAAAATTAAAATTAAAATTAAAACAATTAAAAATTGTAGGAACTTGAAAGCAAATCAAAAGAAGAAAGTGACACTTCCAAAAATGAGAATGCTGAACAAGTTACTAACCAAGCCTGATTTACAATTTTCCAAATTTCTTTTTGTTACTAAATTAAAATTAAAAATTTATATTTATATTATTTATATACATGGAGTCTTGGTGAAGTTTGTTCTAAATATATATTATTTATAAAAAAAATGTATCTTTTAAATACGCGCCGATATTAAAAATTTGAGGTTAGTCAAAAAGTTGGGGAAACTAGATGCGAAAATTCCTTTGAAAGAAGCATATTTTCCTTTTGATCCTATTAGATAAAAAAAGAAAGTTTGGTTTTGGAGCTTGGCCAGTAATGTACAAAAATTAACACAATGAGACCCAAATTGCCTGTGGTCTTCATTAGCAATTTTCTCTGGCAAGAAATATTTCATTGCATTGAAATTGGAACCTCAAATTGCAAATCATTGAATTATCAATTGAAATATAAAGTTTTTAATATACGTCCTTATTCTCAAACCGTATCCATTACGACATTCGTTACGCCGGAGTTGTACTGAAGCAGAGCAATTTTGGTTATTGTCGTTGGATAGCAATTAAAAAACTTGTATCGACATTCATAAATAAATTATCGACACAATTGGAGAATTGGAGAATAAGAAGTTAGCGTGCATTGTTCTAAGTGTGCGGCCACATAGGGAGAGCAACGATAAATATACCCGTGTAATTAAATGGAAGTGGCCATATAGCCGAGTTCGTTGGAAGCAGGATACGATAGAAAAAAGGAGAAGAATTGAAATTCAATTCTTCGCCCCTTTCGAAAAAGAACGCCATGATTTTTGTTTTCAATTGAGAAGAAGATTTGTATTTGTATTTGTGAATTAGCTGAGAAATTAGAGAAAATGTAAATGTGTTCAATGACAAGAATGATATCCGATGTGGACACTTTTCGCTCACCGTTTTCGTTCCTCTCATAGCTTTAATGTTTTTTTCATTTCATGTAGAAAGAGCAGAGCCTATGTGGCCGTACACTTAGGTTTCATACTTATTTCCGCTTTTCACGCCCTTAGATGTAATATGTACGAAATCCAATTTGATTCCGTTAAATCTAATCCTGTTATTGCTGTATATGTGGTGTCCGTCAAATTAATCACTTTAGACTTTATCCAGTTATCAATATGATGTATAATCAAACTCTCTACATTTCAAATTGTTGTCTCCTTACAACGATATGCTAAAATTGGTATGTTTAGATTCCTTGGCGTATGATGAGCTGAGATATATTACCTGACAATTTCGTTTCCAACGATCCATACAAAACTATGCAGTAGAAATGGTCGGTTTTCCAAATTTCGAAGATAATACCTCGACGTTCAATAATGAGAAATTAGAATTTAACTTGGTTTTATCTCACAAAGTAATTAAAGCTTCGCTGTTGTTGTTTTCCATGGATTTAACGCCAGATTTTATATTCTAGTTTGTCGGACTAAGTAAAACAGAAAATTATAATCTCTCCACTAAAACATATTTATACCGTATCAAAGTAATACGCTAGCTACGAAAAGTGAGCTATTAAAGCGAGGATAGCAACGATGAATATACGAGCAGAAGAAAATAGGACTGCTCATATCAACGTGTCGTTTGATAGTGAAAAGTACTAGAAATTTTAGCTTCTTTGTGATAGAAGAAAAAAAAAACAAATAATGCATTTTTTTACCTTTTTTCAAACAAATATTCTAGTTTTTTTTTTTCAATTCCGTATTATTTTTTTTTTTATTTGAATTGAAGTGCATTCCAAATTTTTTGTGAATATTGAAAATTTTGAACTTCTATACAAGGTGTTTTATGCAAATGCTCAGCTCTATCTCGAGCTCGTAATAATTTTTTGAGGAGCCATTTCTTCGTAAATTTAGGGATGCTTCAAGCGACTGACTTGGGTAGTTTAATGAAATTTTGTAGGAAAATCAAAAGGCTTGAAGAGGAATACTTTACCCAATCGGGTAACTCTTGGTCTCGTAAGGATCACAATGGGCACATAAGGCACCTAGTGTTGCACGCAGTACTCCTACTCTACCTACCTACTTACAAGGTGTTACTGAAATCATGATCTATAGAAAAAAAAAGAAGTTCTGTTTTTGCAAAACTCCATTTTTCAGATTCTAAATCGTTTCGAAGTACTCCAATAACTGTATGTCTGTCTGTTTATGTAGAAAATTGTGACCGTATTTTTGAAGCGATTTGAATGAAAATTGGTAGGAATAGTTTTTTATCCACATAAGAACCATTTTATCAAAAATTGGTTTCGATTGGCCTAAAACTTCGGTTAGTTACCGAACAAAAGTTCAGTTTTTGGTGTTTTAAATTACATCGTAATACTCGTTTAACATTATTTATGAACCGATTTCAATGAAATTTGGTACCGGAGACTTTTTAAACGATAGAACAATTGTGCTTTATATCGTTATATACAGTCGCAAAGGTGTATTTAAAATCTATATGCGTCTATAACAGTGCGGCTAGCTTACGGGGAGGTAAAAAAAAGAAAAACGTCTGTAATTCAGCTGGATAGGAAAAATAGCATAGCGAGTTATGAAGGGCCAAGAATTAAAAATCTTTCAAATTGGGACAACACTAGGGGAATTTTTATAAAAATTGGAGTGTATATTCTGGAATATTTTACTTAAAAGACGCGATATGTCTCTACTCGATGGATGACTCCCAAGAATTACATTTGATGTACATTTATAACACCCAACAACAGTTTATATCATAATATACAGTCGCAAAGTAGCGTCTGTAGTGCTATTTGATTGCGGAGAGGGCAAGAACAAAATAAAAACGTCTGTAATTCGGCTTTACAAGAAAAATAGAATAGTGGGTCGAGGAGGGCCAAGCATTAAAAATGTTCCAAATTCGGCCAAAAGTAAGGGAATTTTTATGAAAGTCTACATTCTGAATAGGTAAAATATATTTCCACTCAATCTTTAGCGCAGTCCATAGCCGTATTTTTAAAAGAAATGGATTTGTATATCGTATTCTAAGAATAACGCGAACAAAACCGCGGATACTAGTTAGTTCTGATATAAAATTAATGATATCAAAATATTTATTTCAAATTGCATATTTTTGGGTGAATAAAAATTTATTAATCCGACGAATAATTAGTGTAAATATGATAAAAACAGTAAAGTAATGAAAACTAAATTAAATAAGATAAATATATGTTTAATTTTTTTTTTTTTTTTACAGAGAGTCCATCAGAGGCGCCTTCTTCCTATCCCAATTCCAAAATAATGTATAATATGTAAACATTCTTTAAAACAATATAATTAAAATCAGGACATTAATTCAACGTCAGTACATTTATCATTATTAATGTTAACAATATCTAACAAAAATATTTGATAAAAATAATGTAATTAATCAAAACGTGACACTAATATTTGGATTTAATATTTTAGAGACTATATCATGCGTTGCGAAAAAAAAATCCAAACTTTTACCAACATTAATAATATAGAAATTATTAAATTTGTCATTTACAATATTTTGTTTCTTGGTTTTATGATATTTTGTTTAATTTAATAAATCCATTCACGTGTTTCGCCTTTGGCCAAACACCTGACATATACGTATTTTTTTTTTCCAAAGAAGGATATGCTTATTCAGGCGTAAATCCCTTGAACTTATGAAAATGGCTTACATTTTTGGTAATCAAGATGAGCAATAAATAAAATCCTTGCTATTTGCGCACGCTCAACAAGCACACATGCCTAACTAAATTACCAGAAAAAAAAAATGTTATATATATATGAATATATATATTCGACCATAAACAACAGTATAAAAATCATCTATATATACTTGAAAAGATGTAAGACGTTTGTCGTTATTCTTCCAAAAAGGAAAGTTCATCTGATTCTCGAGGCTCCATTAAGATGCTATCACTTCACTTATATTTTTCTATTGTTTTTTTCTTTTTTGTGCTTCTTATGTTTGATGTTTTGCTGGTTTTGCTCCGCATGTAATTCCTTTCTTCCTCTACATATATTTCAACTCATCCTTTTTTTCTTGCTGGTTCGCTCGGTCTCTCTCTTCTCTAGAAGAAACATAAAAATGGGCACGTTTAGAAGTTATTTATCCTCAGGACGTGACGATTATTTATCTCTGGAAACATTTTTTAATGAAGTCATCTGCAAAGAATTGTCCCCGCGTAAACGAACGAAAAATTGCTTTTGAACATGATGAAGTTCGTATTTTTTTTTGTCTTCATAGTAAAAGAAAAGGAAGCTTTTAAAGTTCTCCGGTTTTTTTCTTCGCTTCTATAAAGGGTATTTATAGATGAAAATATGAAAAAAAAAAAATAGAAATAAAAACCAACAAGAAACTTTTGAGCTTTGACTTTAATTTTTGACGATGTTTCAAATCCAGATAAAAAAAAACGGAAAAAATTTTCTTTTTCTCAAGTTATAGTCGAAAGAAAAATCTTTCTTGTTTTCTTCGAACAATAGAAAACCACAAAAGATTCTTAAAGATGTTGACAGATAGAAAAGGACATATTTATTGAAGTAATTCCTTATGGAAGGAACCGAAATCTTAATAAACAATAAAACGTCTTTCCGATTATATTATAATATATAGAGAGAGAGAGTATATCTATGCCAGCATATTGGATATAAAAGAAATTCTAGAACGGATTCTATTCAAAGTTTATGCAAAGTTTTCTTCTTTTCTTCATTTTTATCCGGCGCTTCCCTTTTGAGATACACCAAGATAAACGTACACACGTGCCACAACAACAAGGTCAAAATGATAAAAATCAAATCATCTATATACTACAAATATAATCCTCATGAATATTGCCTATGATGCCCAACCCTTATCCACATATGTGATTAGGGAAAAAAGGTTCAAAGAACCCACTAAAAATATTGAGAAAATAAAATGTAGGATCCTATCGCAAAAGCAAGTTTTCTTATTCTTTTATCTTTTTGTTTATTGTGGAGAAGTAAGAAGTTTCGGTTGACAATAAACAAATTAGTCGAAGAAAATGGTTTTTTTGTATAATTTAAATATGAAATATTTAAAACGTTTCGTATTAAAAAGTTTCAGAGAAAAAAGTCAATCTTTTCCAATAAAATAAATCTGAATTTTAAATTATATGGGTTGTACTTTAGAGGTCCCTTGAGCTGAGAGAAAAATTCAATCCTTAATCAAATGGTCAATTCTATTTCAGATATAAGTATTCTGTTAACGCATTTTGTCAATTTTAAGAAAACCAAATTGATTTGGTGAACATTACCTACGGTTTCTTCTAATACATATTTCAAGTGATATTGGAAGTCTGCGACAGGAAAACAAAGTCATAGAAAATGATCCACTTTCGGTATACGATTTCCGTCTAAAAACTAATCAGTTCTTCCTTGTATTCGAATAGATCGATGTTTCATATTAAAATCGTGTAATTCGTTCCTGAATAATTGTGACCACAAAAGACAAGCCACCATACCATTTTATCAATTGATTTTAAATTAAGCTTTTGTTTAAAAGTTTCTATTTAATTATATATTTATTTTCCCATGAAATTCATTTTAAAGCCTGAAAACAATTACTATCTAAATAATTCCCCAAAAAAATAAATAAAAGTAGTTTCCACCACATAATGATAAATGTCTAAATATATTATTCATGTTGAACGCCACAAAAGCCTAACCCCAAAAATGAAATAAAAAAAAAAAAATTGGAAAAAGGACTGTGTACTGCAATGGAATTGTAATCGAAATGGATCGATATGGAGGTTAAAATGAGCATTCCTGGATACAGTATCATTGGTAAACGAGATGCCACAACCGCATAATGTCGAGCGGTTACTTAATTTATGTGGTTTCTATGAAAAAGCAAACAGTCAGGTGAATGGCTCCCGTAGATAAAATTTAAATTTTTTTCAATTTTTTCTTTTTTGGTTACGATATTTTTACTTCACCTTTTTTCTGTGTGTGCCTGTGTGTAAAGAAGAACAAAAGCATGATAAATGATAAGCTTGGTTCAAAGCTTTCGCTGCCATTTTTTATATGGACATTTTTGTTTTTCGTGTACTTCTTTTCGGAAGACCAAAACAAACAAAAGGAATCCCAAATGGCTGTAAGGATCTAAATGCCATCACTAGATAAGACTTATTATATTTTCGTTTTTTTTTTCGATGTAATTTTCCGTACTCCATGTGTTCCTGTTTCTCAGGGACCACAATGGAGGCATTAAAGTGACTTTGTAATTTTCGATTTTATAGTATTGTTGATTTGTAAATATTGTGTTACCGATTGATAAAAAAAAGCCATATTAAAATTTCTGTTGATTAACATAAGGCAATATTTTTAAGATTAATTATTTACATTTTTTTATTCATAATTCGTCTGTATTTAAAGTACTTTAAAGGTGGTTAGATTTAGTAAAATAATTGAATGTAATTCTGACTAAGCACTAATTTCACGTCCTTACGAAAATTCCATTGGCTTTTTTTCTATACACTAAAAAAGGTGTATATGCAGAAAATATTTCAGTCAATATGTTAGTTAAAGGAAAGACCTAACTTCTAAGAGAAACTATATCTGGTCAGACCTGAGGAGTTCTTGTGAATGTGCCCATTAATTTCGTAACTTTTATCACACTAACTATCACTTAATCCATTTTTGAGTATAATTGAATTTGAACATTGCAATAAAATCACTAAATTTTCAATTCAAATTTAAATTTAGAAAGTAGTTATTTATCAAATTATCTGTAACTATTTTTGAAATGCATTTCCTTTTTTATAAATCAGGCTAAAATTTCCAAGAACGAAAAAAAAAAGTAATGAATAATTTAGGTACAGGATTTTATTCTTCACACTCTACTATACTACACTATATACTATTTAGATTAAGAACGTGTCTTAAAAGAAAATTCAATTCAATTCGAATCGATATATAAATTTTCCATATAGGAAAATTTTTTTTCTTCTATTTTGGAACAGAAAATTTCGGACGTGTCAAATATTTGGGATACATTTACAAAATGAAGAAAAAAAAAATAACCTTATTTTCGACATTAGCTAACATATATTCTGTAGATAAGTACGACATACATTTAGAGAAGATACAGACAAACTTTTATTGAAGGAAAACTAGAAAGAAGAAAAAAAACGTCTATATAAATTTTATGCTAAACAAGACAACACTTTTTTCATAAAATCATCGATCTACTACTAGGATAGCTATTCTCATATGTTTTTTCTTCACCTTATTATGCTATGCAAAAACTATTTAGAAAACTAGGTGTCATTCTGACAATCTGTGCACCACAAAATAGTTATCTTAGAATTTCGAAACAGCTTTTAGTTTTTGAATCTGTAACATATATATGTATATGAATATATTAAATATTTAGTCAACGATGAAAACTCGTACTTTTACTTTTACTTTTTTTTTAGCATATATAAACATGTACCTACATATTTTAATAAATTTCCCAAACATATATTTATAATATGTCGCTTGTTCTTAACGAAAGAACATCGTAATTACGCATATGTTGTTTGTTAGAACAACAAAATAAAAACTAAACTTTTTATCTACAAAATATAAGATATTATATCAAAATATGATAAGCGTTGCAGTAAAGTGCTAAATCCAATATTTGCATATTGAAATAAGTGTATATACATTTGTTAAGGTTTACTGTATAAATTGGTTTTCATATAACTTTGTTATGTTATTTTAAGATTCTTAACACCAGAATATATGTATGTAGAAGACTTAAAATTTATCTCATTAAGAATTTAACTACTATATGCATATGTATTAGGGCAACCTATTCTATCCTTAAAATACCCCACTTCAAGTAATTGCAATACCTTCGACAATATTATAATTCCCTTAAGTTTTGATTCTTTGTCGTATCAGGGATTTACAATATATCCATCCCCTAAGATAGACGTTATCTAGATTATTAATATATATATTATATACTTACAGGGTGAAATTTTGTGTATTAAATGTTATCTTTGAAGTGACTTTAAATTAGATACCTCAAACTGAAAAAAACTTCTCAATTTTTGTATACAAACTACGTAATTAGTGTTCATAATTTATCCGAAAAGTATTTCGAATATTGTATTTATTTGACACTTAATACTTCCAAAAAAACAATTGCCTATCAGATGTATAGATTAATTTATCTAAAGCACTCACTAACCTTATGGAAAAGTTTGAACGAAATGGACTTGAAATCAAAAATACTAATTCTTAGACAGACTGTGGGAAAAGAAGCACGGTTGTCATACATTTTAAAAGGGCTTATTTAAGTCATGTTATTATCGTGGTCTAATTTAAAGACAGTTATTTAGTACTATATTTCACATAATAGATGGCGCAAATCAAAACTTTTGTTTTTGCTGGAATATTTAAAATTAAGAGAAAATTGGTTTGGTTAATTTGTTTTTCTATTATTTTTAACGAATACTTCAAATAGTCGTCTCGCAAAATATTGTATTATTTGATTTAATCTCATTATTTATCTAAAAAAAGAATTTTTAATTTTTTCTAACCTCAAAAGACATGACTGAAGTTGGCTATGTGTTTCATCAAAGAAAATCAGTAGTACCAATATTCGGATTGGATTTAAAAGTTATAAGCACATCGATTTTTTTGAGAAAATGAAAAGGTGGCCTAAAAAATTTCCCCAAAAAATACAAGTAATACTATATATAGTAGACGTAATTCTGTCATTCAAATTATAATAGCTTTTTAGACAAAAAATGGAAAAACTATTCAATTACTAACTGAACCTATACAAAGCTTTGGTGAATTTCTTCATATTCATGTAATAAAACTTAATAAAATTAAAATTCCAAAAAAAATATTGAACTAATAATATCGAGAGGGCCTGTAAGTGGGCTGATTGAAATATTATCTAGTTTCCCTGCTAATATTTTTCTTTTTTCTTTTTATGAATATAGATTCAATATCACTCTCGATATAAATTCAACTTTAAATGTCATTTTAGTTGATTACAAAACTTCATTTAATCGAAATTAACTTCATAAGAAAACTCACCCTATTATATGGTATAATCTATGCCTCGAACAAAAATTTTCCTTCTAAATTTGTCAAAATTGAAAATACATGTTATCTACCATATACAAGATTCAAACTATAGAATTATCTTAATTAAATCTGTAGTTTAGAAAATTAAACTAGGAGACTTTGAATGAAGGTACTTTAGAGACAACATATGGTAGGCCCAAGTTATGTACAAAACTAAAATACTACAGTAATTGGCTAGATACAAAACATTGTATAGCCAATATATTCACAGAAACAAATGTTATTAACCTTTTACCAAATATAGTTAAAGATGAAGATACAAAATGACTAAATCGTAACAATCCTAGACATATTATATCGAAATGATATCTGATGAAATTTTGAGAGATCAGAATGAAATCGTAAGGTCAAGGGTTTTATAGATAATATAAATATTTTTTTTTTTTTAGATGAAGATTATAATGTCAGACGAAAGCGAATATCTTTAAATATATTGTAAAGTGGCAAAAACCAATCGATTTAGTTTATTTAATTATCTTTCGCAGAAGTTGTTGGTTCAAGTCATTTAGAATAGTCAATTATTAGTATCAAAAAGCAAATTGGACTCTAATTTAGGCACGTCTGCACAAGCTAATTCGTTAATAGTATTTGTTAATTTAAATTTGTTGTGTGATTTAAAAATCCATCTCTTTACAGCCGTTTTTACAAAAAAATTGCCAAGAAAAATAGCATTGAAATATTGCTCATTATATCTCATTATCGTAATACGATTATTATGTAAGTATTTCAAATTCACTTGCCTTCAAATTTGAACAAAATCATTATCGACATCACTAGTAACAGCTTTTCTTCTTAGTATACCCAGCATGATGCTACTCCAATGTAGTTCCATAGTTTAACGTCTATTCTCTATGATGATCATATTAAACTTTTCCTCTATTCTAAGCAATATATATATACATATATATTTACCATGTTCTATATTAGAATGAAATACCATAGAAATTGTTCACAAGCCACGTACATTTAATGATTTACAACAAATACGTGAAGATCATACATCATACCATATAACTATGACTATACAATAATAATAATTAACTTATGTTGGACCACTTCTGTTTTGAAGAGAGACTAATGTTTCTAGAATAATAAAACATTTTTAAATGGATAATGGCGACATAATAAATTTCACTTTTTTTTTTCCATACTCTTTCCTTATATGAAAATTGGCGGAAAAACGAAATGAAAAACTAAACAAAAAAAAAACAACAACGTTAAAGTTTGTAGAAAACCTATTTTCGTAAAGAAAAACGAGAGCCCATAAACATATAAATAAGAAAATTTTTTCTTCTTTCGCGCATATTTCTTATGCTTTTATCATGTTCTCAAGATTCTAACAGTTGACATTCTTTCATAAAGTTTTCATGCGCCTTCAATATTTCTTCATTTATTAGACTTTCAACTATGTTTTCATCAAGAATTATCTCACATAAGTCCTGCCATTTTTAGATGACACTTGTTTTTACCAGAAATTATATAATGAAAATATGGAAAGAAAAACTTGTATGAGAAGAGAATAAAATCTTCTTAAAAATGTGGAAAATTCTTAATGAAAAAAGAAAAAGAAAAAACACTAAAGTTTAAATTTATTTATATTCATTTTCAGGAAGAAGAATGTTAAGAAAATAATATCTGCATAGTCGTTATTCATATTTTCATTCATTTTTAAATTGTAAAGTATTTAATTTTTCATATTTTTCATAACACTTTATTTATATACGAAGGTGATGATATAATCCGTTCCCTTTTTATATACAATTTCGAAAAGAAAATATTTCATTTTAAAATCTACAAAGTCACATTAAAATCTTGTAAATTTTTGAAAACTTTGAACTTTCCATGAAGAATTGATACAGGATGACTTAAAATCCGCATATGATATGGGAGAAATTCAATAAATTCAATATGGAGACTACTCGCAATCGCAAAGCTGCCTTCAGATTATCTATTTTTTCATTGTCTTCAGAAGAATTTTGTCAAAAAGTAATTTTTAGAAACATCTCTAAACATTATCATAGCATATATGTGTGTCCTATGGTTAATACTAGCTAATTAGACATTTTCGACAAAATTTTTGCGAAGACATATGACAAAACAGATAGTCTGCGGACACCATAATACTAGTAAGAATATATGGTATTAATACCAGGATTTAGAAATTCCATGGAATATATCACCATATGTGTCACCGAATACATTGTTTATACCATTTTAAAATCGTAGTATATATGAACATGGTTCTCAAATTCGAAAATTTACTAGGTCACTGCTTGATTACTTCATATTTTCAGCCACTGTGCTATATTTGTGAATGATTGTTGCTTCTACAATGTGTGTAAAGACTTTTTATACCATGTTTATTAACATTGAAGTACATATATGTCAAAAGAAATTTCTAAGGCCTTCCCTAGTTCCTGGAGGGTGTGCTTCGTACCTTTTCACCTGACAAAGATTAGTTGCCAACAAATGAGTGATAGTAATTAATTTATATTTTCATTCTTAGTATACCACATGTTAAATTTTAACACTCCCATATAAAGCTCTTTAAGACAACTCTATATCCAAATTCAGTTCATTTAAATAATTTCCTTCAATAATTTTTGAAACACCCTATATTTAGGATTCATGTGTTTTTCTACTTGTCTCTCAGCTTTCTCATTACTTTTCCTACTGTTTTTCTTAGTATTTTACGTTTCTCTGATTTAATCATTATGGGAAAAGTTCTGTCCTTTATATTCTCAAAGAATTTATATGCAAATAAGTTTTGCACAGAGTAATAATGGATAACATTTCTTCTTTATAGACTAGAAAACTGTTGAAAAATACAAAGTTTGGATATTTTCTAAACTTCCTTGTCGAACATTTAAGAAAATCTTCTTTTAAAATACGAAATTACTAACTTAAATTTAAATACGTATATATATACATATATATGATTAACTTCTATGCAATTTTCCTGTTTCTCACAACATTTAGAATTTATCCGTTCGGATAAGTTTAATATGTGTGATAAAACTAAAATATCATTTAAAATTTAGTTAAATTAAAAGATAATCGAAATTTTTAAATCAGTTCCGAAATTTCTTAAGTAGGAAAATACTTAAAATAATACAAAAGTGATTATTCAACAGAAATCTTATTGTTAATAAATAATGACTAAGAATATATGATTTGACCATTATATGGTTTTAACAAGTGAAACTTCCTCTCCTGCAATTATTACATGGTTTCCTTTTGACATATTTGATCGAAGATCTTTGAAGGAAATATTACCTGTGTTGTGGTTAAGTACCATACGTACACGTAATTTGATAACTCATTATTTGAACATGTCACCCATTATTTATATGATTTATTAAAACACATTCTATATATGATTGTTTAATTAGAAAATATTAATAAATAATGATTTTATCGAATCAAATTTAAAACTTTGTTATAACGAAATGAACCACCAATAATTCATATAACATATCATACAATTTCTTATTTTAAAGATGAAAATTTTAGAAAATACGATGGAAATTTATAATGGAATTATAAAGAAACAACAGGAAAGGTATGCGAGATTGGCGGTCGTTATAGAAATTGCCGAGAATTAAAAACTTTTTTTTACCATTTACTCAACTCTGATTTTCATTTAATTCCATTTTATTTAAAAATTAAAAAAAGTTCCTCCTCGTGAAAGCATAGGGCACCTATACAGGAACCGAAACGAAGTTCTATTCTGCTTTCATGTTTTATCGATTTTATTGGCTTCTCAACACTGCTTGACACCATGGGTTTCGAGCTTTCTTTATAATGCATTTATGGTTCCATTCAAGCGCCTGCTTACATGAACTATAATTAGAAAGTCGCAAGATATTCCTGATCCAATTTCAATTTTTCTTCCAAATGTATTAGATCAACTTAAAACGCTGTTTTTGTATTTGCGGTAACAATAACCCGGATATATTTATTTGACACAATTCTCGTCTGGAATATTTGGCAAATTACGAATAATGTCCATTCCTGTTTCCGTACATATACTAATTATATTTCAGTATTCAAATATCTGCACAAAATTTGAATTTCTTTGTCATTTTCAATTTAGTAAAAAATATAAATAATTTCAATCTAAATACTTTTCGAATAGACCTTTTATAATGGTAGTAATTAAAAAGTTTTCTTACCAAAAATCAATATCCATTATTTACGTGCTTAACTATAGTATAAAACTCCACGCAATCCTCATTATAAGTGA
Organism: Xylophagus ater; assembly: GCA_963422695.1. Classification (NCBI taxonomy): domain Eukaryota; kingdom Metazoa; phylum Arthropoda; class Insecta; order Diptera; family Xylophagidae; genus Xylophagus; species Xylophagus ater. The sequence continues at coordinate 12,852,253 of OY730486.1, read as the reverse complement.
AATTTCTTTCTACGTTATATATAAATCAAAATCCGGAACCAAAAAACGAAACTCATAAATTAACACCTCAAGAAAATCTCTAAAACAATTCATTTCATTAATTTCTGTGCTCTTTCTACTTAAGATGTCAAAATGAAACCATCCACCATCAACCTGAAACAATTAAAATTTCTGAGATCTGTGTCGAATGTAAAAACCTTAAGAGCTAATCTCTATGCTATGAAATCAAAAAAAAAAAAAAACAACTAGTTTAAGTAACCGACATCGTTAATTATTTTCGACTCATTTACTAAAAAAAAAAAATTTTTTTTCCCTCGGTACAGGTGTATTATATAGAAATCTTCCTTTTACTTTATTCAATATATAGGCAGTACATCTATATTATATGCGCCCTTCAACATTTTACATTACAAGGTATTGTACCATTTACCAACGAAAATTAGCACATTAATAATTTCTCTCGGTAGAGTATGGTCATGACGATATACCAAGGAACAGAACCCAAAAAAAAAAACCAACAAAAAATTCCCTAAGGTATTTTTACGTTATGTTAAAAATTGTAGAATAAAATAATACGAAGGGAATACAAACTACGATGATGATGGATAAAGGTAAAAATGGTGTATATTTAAGATGTACCAGATAGAATCGTTTCTCACTTTTAATAGAGATGATGTATAATATATATAATGTTAAAATACAGGCACAAAAAAAAAATTGTATTACATCTAAGAACACGTCTTTTAAAAACAATTATCGTTAAGTGCGAAGAGGGTGCCCCATAGAAGACTTTCACCTTGAAAACATACCATAAACATTTTCTTCATAGTATGAGAAAAAGTCGATGACTATAATTCTAAGTGTCCCATAAATTTTGAAAGATAACTCCACACACTTCAACTGCACCAAAAACATCATGAGGATAACACCTTTTCCCTTTATCTGGAAAAATACACTCATAACTCGTAGTCGAAAATCTACAAGTATCTTTGAGAATCTACTAGAATTTCGCTATTCTAGAAGGAATATATTGAAAGTACGTTTGAATATAACTACTGCAAAAATGGCCATTCATAGAATTGGAAAGAATTGAAGTTCAGAGATTCTGGACTCTTTTATATCGGGAAGGAAGAAAAATATACGATTTGAGTATATAGGAACAGCTTTGTTTAATAGCACATCTATTCTGTTCCATTCTTTTAATGGTCTGTTATATTTTTTTTTTTTTTTGTTCTTCTCCACCTTTAAGAGACAACGCGTTCTTTCTTGGTGATTTGCGATGAAAAATGGTGAACACTTAGAACACATAAAATATTCGAAATGAGAAAAATACGTGAAAACAAAAATTCCTTATCCTTGTTTTTCTTCTGATTTTCGTTTTTTTCGTTTTTCTTTTTACTCTATGATTTATTATTTCCTTTTTTTTTTGGAAAATTTCAAAGGAAGTACTAAAATATCATTTTTATATGTTATTTTCCCACGACAGCCTAAAGCTTGAACAAATTATAATCTTCGAAATTTTCTTATTTTATGAAATTAAGAAGTAGAAAATGTTGAGAATTTTTCTTTCGCACTGATTTTTTTTAATTAATAGAAAAAATATAAAACGTTTTCGTTTCTTGAAAAAATTTGGCTCTTAAAGTACATCAAAAAAACTTTATGAAGAAGCTTATTTTCTCTTAGGATTATTTCTTAAGTTAAGGAACAACCAATGAACATTCTAAATTTCAACAAAATCAGATAACGCTTTTTTGAGTTATCTTGTACACGGACGGACGAACAGATGTGCATAAATCGATATAACTTTTGATTCTTTACACAACCATACCCTTGGAACGTTTCTACGATGATATTTCGATGCGTTACACATTTGATGACGGTATATAGGTAGTATACCTACCATAGGGCATAAAAACTAAGTATTTGCCTCACATTTGTAAATGGTAAAACTCGTATAGCACAGATTTTAAAAGAATTTCTACACTTTAGTATTATTAAATAATAAAAAACAAAGGAAATATTTACTAACTTTGAAAGTTTTCAAAAGTTTTGTTCTATAAATTTTAATATCTAAAGTTCAAGAACATCTAACCATCATATAATGAAACTTCTAATGAATAATCTGTTATTCAGCTTTAATATTCTCTGATTTACAAAGAAAGTGGTTTTCATGTGTGGTTAAAACAACGCATATAATAAAGCATTTCATCAAAAGGAAATATAACAATGCCTGCTTAATTTGTATGTACGTGCATATAAAGTTATATCCCTAATTAGAAATCCCTATGCCAGTGGCACAATTTACAATTATAACATACTTGGTATTCAATTACTATTCTGTATTTCCGCATAAAACAGCCTTTCAATACCATAAAGAGAGCTTAAAACTTTCAAAATAACATACTTAAAATGAAGTAGCTTTAGCAAGATTCATTCAGCGGACGAACGTGTTTAAATGAGTTAAGAATTCTGACAAAACTAAGTACATCCGTGTATTAGAAACATTGTGCAAGGCATAGAATCTATCCTGTTAATACTTCTAAAGGTTAACTAACGCTTGAATTAAATTAGTAATTTCAAAATAAGATTTATTCCAACTCAAGAAGACTAAACAGTTTTGTATTTTAATGAAAAGGTTAATTTTCGCTGTACTCATTTCAAGTGACTACAATTTACATTATTACCTTAAGTTTTTCATTTTTTGTGCCTGTTTTTAATTAATTACTCTGTCAAAATAAATTCTTTGAAGATTACATAAAGTATTTACACTTACGTCTGCTGAACAAGCGTAATTAATAATTAGACATCAAAGGATTTTGTTTTTTTACAAACTGTTTTATTACAAGTATATCTTAGTATGTCTTTATTCATGTGCTTAATACCTTTTTGAATAATACACGAAAGTGTGGTTAATACTTAAAAATGATAAATATATGATTTAACAATAAGGTCTAATATCCCAGTATTAATTGGATTTTATGCAGCATTAATGCTGAAATAATAAGTCAGGCTACTTTCTACGTCCTTCCATCGATGATTTTAACAAAATAATGTTCTAGGCCAGAGTCCATATCGGCTACTTCCTGCAATACCGAGAATGCATTTTGATATCAATGGAAAGAAAGCGATGAAAGCATTCATTTGAAAAAATTGAGTATCTATGGTAATGAATTGTACAGAATGGAAGGCATTTATTTCGAATTTTCGATTAAAACATATATTATACATATATTGTACACAAAAGTCCCTTTTAAACTATACAACTATTCAATAATTTAATTATTACAATTATTTATCACAGTTTATAAAAATACACCACAATCGCTATCTTTAATAATGATCACAAATCGCCGTTGTAATCGCTTCCACAAAAATAATCACGTTTCCAATCTTTGTCTTGTATGATCTCTGACGAAGCTTTTGACTTCAACTGATTGATGTTTCGACGGAGTTTTTGCCTTATATACCTATCGGTCTAAGTTCCAGAAGTTTCATCGAAACGTGTCGAAATTATTTAATTGAGAAGCTTTTTCTTAGCGTTTCTAGAAAGCTCTGGTATGGTGAATCATTGTTTTGATTTACTTATTATTTTGTGGTATGGTGTTTTTTTTTCTTGATTCTTAGAATATTTGATAATTTTAATGAATCACCCAATATTCTAACTGGAATATAGTGCAATATATTAGGAGTAATTGAAAAATCTTCTACAAAGATACTATAGTGGTGAAAAATACAAGCTAACTCCATTTTGCACTCGAAATTAGCTCAATTGAATGCACTTTCTCCACTCACTTATTTTACCTGCTCGACCTTCATTTATTAAGACCCAAAAGTACAATATAAGGAAACTTATAATCAATATCCCACATATATAGTAGACCAAAACTTTGAGCTTTTCAGTATTTTACACGATTTAAAGGGGATTGTCTAATATTGTGCTAAACAAGAAGATTACATTTTTATATGATATCAAATATTGTGAGCCATCCAACCCTGTTTTTTTGTAAAATATTTTCATACACGTATATTTTGATTTATGACGAAAACTCAAGAGTATTATAAAATTATGAAGAAAGTTTACACGTGAAGTGAAAATATAGTGTTATATACGCACCTTCATTCATTTCTATTTTATATATTTGTTTTTCAGAAGTAGGATTGAATATATTTTATAAATGAAAATAATTTAAAGTCAGTGTATACAAAATAAACGTAAATGAATTTCATGTCATCTGTAAATCTTACAAATTTAATTCAATATTTTGGTGAATAGTATTTTAACGAGAAATGTTTTCAAAATGAAGAATGTATTATTTGAAGCCGAAATTTATATTACTATATTAAGCATTGTATGGAGTTAGTACACACTTCAAATCAAACAGAATTTCCTATACAAAATTGACATTTTGCAAAATTTGAAAGGAAATATTTTGTTTCTGATTTTGTTTCACAGACTTTAAATCATAATATAGATTGCAACCGAAATTACTATAAATTTCCCAAACAAATTTGACAACTGCTACATTAGATTAGATTAGATTATATAATAAGATGTTCTAGTATTATGACCTTAAGATCTATTGTACCCACTTTTCCTCAGTGCAGTAGTTTGAGTAAATCCCATTCTAGAGCACCTCCTCCAGACCTATTTCTTTGGGGAGAAACAGTAGGCCCCTACGTATTTCCTTCTTCTACGGAATAATGCTTCGTAATCAGAGAGTGTTTCTTCGACCCACCAAGAACTCCTAAATCTAAAATTAAAATTTCGTTAATGACTTGTAGTATGCAAAAATCTACATATTATTTTCAAATTGTATTTTTAATGCGAAATTTTCGAGAGCATGTAAACAATTCGTTTCAATTGAAATCCATACTATACTATACTACACCAACTAATTAAATTTAGATATTAGATACTAAATGAAACACGATTAAAATTTAAAGAATTTTTTCATTTCAAATTTTTATGGAAATTTTGTTCTTATATAAATATAATTATTTCGTTTCGTTTCAACTTTATACTATACTTTAATACTACATCAAACTGTCGTCAAGTGAAAGAGTTTCAAAATTTAGAATTATTCCACATTTTGTTGCAATTCACCTTGACAACATACCAAAAAGGATATAATATAAAATACATTTAGGTGAAAATCTCCTTTAATACTTATTTTATATAAAATATCTTTGAATCAACTAAAATCAGATATATAATATGATTTCTCAAAAACCATAATCAACTAACCAATGAACTATGACAAGAACTAAACCTGAAAGTAAATCCATAAAAGGTTATCCAATTTTCCATAAACCTTTGGAATTTCTCTCCAAAAAATACATATTTTCAGATCATTGAAATTCTTTGCAGTATCAAATTTATATCATCTATCAAAATATGATTTGACACATATACTGGATATATATACCTATATGGAGAATATTTTCTATGAATGTCATCTAAAGAAAATCCACTATATATCATGACAACTGTTAATGATCACACATCGTTCCATTTAAGATTCATAATTTGTTTGCCTTATTATACCTTTATTTTTTATATCTTTTTCAAAGGACGAAAATATAAAGAAATTCTTTTTCTCCCATATTACTACTTGATAAAAATACATATCTCTAGACGAGTTCATAACATTTCTATTATATAATATAGAAAATTCATTCTTTAACATTTTGATACTGAACAGAAAAAAAATTTATATAATATATGAGAATAGTCATCTTAATACACTGAAGAAGAAGACCAAAAAAAAAAGGATGTTTTGTTGATTTTCTCATACATACCGAAAACTAGGAGATCCTATAAACGTGACATAAATATCTAAAAAGTGTCCTTTCTATTTCTTATTATTTAAAACACGTAAACCATTTTTGGTGACAAAATATCAAGACCATAGAGTAGAACAACACAAGGTAGAGATATAATCTTAATGTCATTTACTTCTATGAAAGAAAATTTTGATATATATATATATATTTCTTTATAGGTATATATTTTTATGGGTGTTTCATTTTAATAGTAAAAATGACAAAAAATATAATTATACGGTCTGATATCTTAAATTTAGAAATTTTTCATTGAGATTTTCATGTTCTTCCAGAACACAATATTATAATAAACCACCTGACTTGAGTTCAAATTAAACAAGGTATTTGAAACTTCTATACATATGCTCAAAACATTTTACTTTCGAAAAATCTATCTAAAAAACCTATAAAATTATGGCGAATCAGCTCCAGTCCTTTTCGTATATAATGTTGTTTAATTTTGATATGGAATTTTCAGAAAAGTCCTGAGTTTTTATTTTGCTATTCTGTTTTATCCTTTTCGACCTTATTAATACTGTTGGGTAATAGGTCCTCAACATTTGAATCCTGGACTAAAATTTGAAGAAAATTGCAGAATCCGCATCCTTTCTTAGATCCTGTTGAAAAGAACAGATATCCGACATGCATCCAGTCGGGTAACACGTTTGCGAATTATCCTAACTACAAATTATCAAGATAATATGAAAGGAAAGTTCAGACCATGATTCCAGCATCTTATATACTTTGTATAGAAGTTACAAATATGATTTAATTCCCGGACTGAATACTTTCACGTAACACTAGGAGCTTGTGAATATCATGTTTTTTAAGGACTATTTATATGGCAACCTTACGAACCAGTTTGTTCAAATTAGCATACGTAATTATTACAGGATATGTTGCCTTTAGGCAACTAGATGACTATTTTAAATTATGGTAAAATTGCAAAAATCAAAAAATTTTTAGATTGAATGAATATTTTTGGATAGCAACATATCCAAATCTGATTATGATTTTCAGAGCTTGGTGGACTGATGACATAAGTGGAAGCAGGTAGCTACAAAAATTTTGAAATTACCATGTAAAATTTTTGTTTAATCTTTTAAACATGCTTACGGTAGATTTCATGCCTTCCTTATCCCAACTACATCATTGTAATTTAAAATTATAAAGTCACTGATAGAAGGGGATCATTTTATAAAGGTACGTATCAAGCAAATGGGTGATGTACCCGATCTGTGTGTACGTTTGTTTTAGACATAGTCACAACAAGTAGAAATTTTTTGATTAACTGATACTTAGGCAATATCTAGAATGCATTCTCAAAAACTAGTTCCAGAGTTGAACCATTTAATTCGGTTGCGACTAAGTCGTAACGAAAGAGCAGTACCATTACTATGCTTTTCAATACGATTTGGTTCAAATCGAGTTTCACGATTTCATTCCTTATGTAATTGCCTTTTCTTTCACGATTTATAATAAATAATTTTCTGTTAAACAATAACGTACAATATTTTTTTTAATAATTTCCAACACGTAAAGAGGTCAAATATAAATGTAGAATATTTTTTCTTATCTCAAATATCAAAATATACCAATAACAAGGCTAACCAGTCATATATCTAAGTTTTCACAGACGTACATTATTACAATTGAATCCTACAACACCATATTATTATATTTTATACGCATTAAGTTGTGTAATGATCCGATAATTCTCATCTAAAAAGGCAAAAGGATATTCTTATGTATACGTTCAAACATCCATTATGAGATCCTTGGAAATTACCCATTTCTTTCTTATTCTAATAAAAAAAAGAAAAACACACACATAGTCTTCTTGAACTTCTTCCTCAATCCTTATCGATTAATTATAACATTCCCATGTGTACTCTTTATATGACCCAGAAAAAAAAAACAATCATAGACCGATGATATGTAATTCTAAATGGGCAATCAGTTAAATCCCAAGAGTATCATCACTTACATAAATCGATGTCTGAACCACACAACTAGGAGAGGTTACATACTTTCATATTCTATAATCAAAAAATTGAACAAATATCGAAGACAACATCATTTTTAGACTATAAGAAAATTATCTAAATTTGATACATTTAAGTTTTATTCCAGAATGAAATTCCCAAATGATATCCTATCAAATTTAATTTCTCATATCAAATATAGTTTTGATGTTCAGTTTTTCTTTTTCTCTATTATAAATATCACTTGAATTAGTCATGATAACACACAAGAGACATGAGACTCGCAGCTCGTTACTTAACTTGATGTTCTAATGAAATTTAACTCACTTGATGTTATTTTTCCGTATTGTATTCTATAGATACTATGATCTAAGTCGTGTAGGATACAGCACAATATAGGACGATTATAGATACAATTGGAGATAATACAATTCGATTGCCTATATTGAAGGATACATAGTCATCCTATCAACTTAGTCAACCAAAAAAAGAAGACCGTAAAGAAGTCATTAAGGGGACCTGTGTGACGATTAACTTCCATAGATTATGACTGATTTCTAACCAAGAATTGTAACTGATAAATTCCTAATAAAATGCTTACATTACCTACTCGAAGCAGTCATTGAAAATAAAGCACTTTAACAGGTCTGGAAAAAGGACTAAAGTCCTACAAGAAGGAGGAGGTTTCCGCTCAAGCAATTGGAAAACTTCAGAGTCACTAAACTTACGAGTATTTTAGACTGTAGCGAAGAACGGAGTAATCAACCACTGTTTAAGATAGTACCAGCGAAAATCCAACTCAGTTTTCCTTTTTAAATTCTTGAAAACAAATTAGAGAGATTTGGACTCTTTTCCTAGCTGTACACTGTATGTTTCTTGAAAGTGTTTACTATTTTTTGGCAAGGAATGTTGTCTATATTTCTGTCTGTTTAGCTGTCGATTTACATATACACGCTATGTTCTTTTTCCATAATGAAAATGTGCAAGAGAATAATCCTTAGAATGCTGACTCCATCATTGAACTTCATGGCTTTGATTGTCGTAAAGAAAGTAGTTATCTTTTTTTTTCTTAGTACAATTGTAAAACTTTATATTAAGTATTATATGAGACATCATTTCAACAAAACTAGTGTAATTCTAAATGCTGAAATAGAAGAAGAAGTATTCATACAATAAATATATAGTCGAAAAGATTTTTCTTAAAGTTGTTTAGAAACTTTACTAGTTTATTATTGCAATTGCGTATACTAAACTTGCAACTAAAGACAGAGTATATTTTTGTTGTTATGGAATCTCAGTATAAGTTCATGTATGTTCAAAGCTATTAAGAAATTTGTGTTTTAAGTTTAACCCATAAAAGTCTTTAAAAATTGCCAGATAACTTTTTATCAGATTAACTTTCAAAAGAAGATTATTTTAAATTTATTTAATTATATTAATAAAAATTGTTATTTCATTATCTAATGATGATATACGATTTATTAAGTCAGCTTACTTTTAGCCTTTGGGCGAACGAAAAAAAAAATCTCCAAATCTGGTTTCTGACACAATTTTTAAATAAATTCTTTAAAATCTGAATAAAATATATTTTAATCGTTTTATTATTTACTCAACAATTTTATTATGAACAAAATTGAAGCAGAATTTGTAGATTTGGATTTGATATTTATATTTTTTCAGTTGAGCAAACACTTTGTATAAACCATTTTTGTTTGTAACTACATGAATCTCACTAAATTTAAAAATTCTATATAAAAAGGCTGATATTTTTGTCTACTTGTCTAGTTATCCAGTCTTAATTAAAAAAGAATAGTTAATAGCTTTATTAAGTACGATTTAAAAATGTGGATTTTCGAGAAAAAAGTATTTTCAATTGTAGTTTTGTTATTGGTAGTGAATGATACAAATAGTTTGATTTCCTCCAAAATAAAAGATGATTTTAGAAAGGCCAATAAGGGTTTTAAACCAGTTGAAGATCAAATTCAACCGATAGTTGAAGATATTAAAAAAATCAACGAACAATTAAAAGCATTTCAACTTAAGGTTAGTAAAAATTGTGTTATTGAAATATTCTACGAAAGAAAGTCAGAGCATATTTTCAAAACTCAGAATCTATATTAAAAACAACATTAAACTGGTTTAATGTTGTACTGAACTAACTTTATTTGGTAATCTGCTTTGAAATGGCCAAATTTAATCCGATTTAACTAAATTAAACTAACTAAAATACTGAAAAAGGTTATAATATAGTATGACTAGAAGCAGTGACCAATAGGAATAGTGGTCCTCTTAAAACTACTTCCTGTATTGATGAACCAATATTTAATATTGCATCTGTTAATCACTTCCAACATTCCTTGCTACCCGCAGTATATATTCCAAAGTGTAACTAATAATAAAGTATGGAAACTTCCTACCGTACCACCGTTTTTCAAATTTGACTGTTCTTCTTCAAACAATTTTCTCTCCACTGCTGACATAAATAGAACTACAAATTGTACATATGGGTGAAAGAGAAACATTATTTTAAAAAACGTCCCATTCTTCGCTTTTGGGTAATTTTAAAATGTAAAGAAAGAAACACAGGCAGAAATTTATATACAAATGCACACATACCAGGAAAAGAATTTGGCGCTAATTTTTTTTCTGGTATGTGTGGGAAATTTTATAAAATTTGGGACCTTATATAAGATTCCAGGGTAATTTTATAAGATTTCGTTTGATTTTAAAGAACATTTCTGTTATGATGCTATTGTTTTTGTCTAGGATTGAGTTCGAGCGTGAGGGCGGATATTAAAGCAATCGGGAAAAATGATGTCGAGAAACAAACGCGTTTTCCTAATATAAAAAAACAAATATACTTTATTTAGACAATAATACATTAATCAAATAATACGAATTAAAGAAAGGCTAATAATAATTCTCGGCGGCGGGTTTTCTAAAAATTATTTATATTCGGCGGCGGTTAGCAATAGAATGTCTATATTCGGCGGCGGTTGCAGAAAGACTGTGTATATTCGGCGGCGGTTGGTCATCGACTGTTTTTTGGTTGTTCTCGACGGTTTACTGGTAATTGTGTTTACAGTCCAGTGGCGGCGATCATATATGATTTATGTATTGTTTCCAGCGGCGGCGGGTTACAGGTCCATGACATTTCATTCTCTCTATTCCTGATGGCTTTTGCCTATAAAAACTGTATGTACTCTTGCGTATTCTTTCGCACTTATTGCCACGTGCTTTTACTGGTTACTTCGCTAGCTTTCCATACTTTATCATTACCTATACTTTGATATATACAAACGGGTGGATCCATTTGAAATCAATTTTTGTATAATTAGATTTTAAAGACCTAAATATAATTAAAAAAATTTATTTTTAAAAAAAGAAAATTTATCATTTTCTATTTTTAATTTTTTTATTTCTTATAAAAAATTTTATTTGAAATTCATCAAAAATTTATGCTTAATCAAAAATGGTCATTAAAAAAAATTGGTCAATAAAGAAAATTAGTATACTTTATTATATTTATATACTTTACGTCTATACTGAAAAGACGATGATGCAAGGTTAAAATCTGTTTCTATTTTGGTAATTTTTGTGACTTCACTGCCTTCAAACTCATATCATATTTAAATACCCCCAAAAATGTAGTCTGAGAAGAATGATTATATATTGTTCCAAGGATATATGAAATGATAAAGGAAACTGTTTCATTTGGTACACCACCCGAAAAACAAAATAAATGTATGTACTCATAGAAGAAAGAAAAAAAAAACCTATTGGTTACCAGTTTGCTTTCTTACGATAAGGATAACAAAAATCACATAAAATTTTTATGGATTTTATGGTTCGGGAGCATGAAGTAATGTTCGTAAACAATCGAAATATTTTGTCACATTTTTCATCCTTTTTTTGCCATACCAAAAATAGGGTTTAAGACAGGGTATGGAACCTAATATATAGTATATATATATATATATTTTTTTTATGATATACAATTCTTCGATCCCTGATAGAAAATGAAGTGAGAAATGATATAAAGCATCTGTATAAGAGGCTGCTATATTTTGCATTTACGCGATTTTTATGGTAATGGAAATTGAATTGTGGGTGGTTGGAAAATATACTGAATTTGATTGACGAGTAAATTGAACTTTATCGGCATAAAAAAATAAAAGTTAAAGAAAAAAAAACAAAACAGATACAAAATTCTTGTTGCTAGTTACTTTGATAGAACATATTTTTTTAAACAACCAACAAAATTGTACATATAAAACTTGAAAATGTTGTGTAACTGATTTGATTGGAATTTGGAATGTATTTAATTTTCTGCTATAAATCGAGATATGTTATTAAATTCGAGAAAATCGGTGCAGATGGAGTGCAGGAAAATTGTTAAATATAATTCTCTGAGATAGCATGAAATGGTTTTAACTATTAGGTGTGTGAATTAGTTTCTCATATTTTTTGATAAAAATACACGTTTATTTAACAACTACACGATACTTTGATTTCATTGAAAGTATTCTCCGTCTAAACCTTCGCGAATCTTTCAGGTAATTTACGGATTCCGCGCTGATCTTTGTTGCCTTTGAACCAGTAAGGTAAGCATTAAGCTACCCGCAAATGTTATTTATTTGGCACGTAAACTTCCATTTACAATCGAATAACAAGCAATATTCTTTACACTTTAACCAAATGCCATGTAGTAAATTTTGAAGATTATTATAAAATACATGTTGTGCCCATTCACACGTATTACATATAGTATGACTTCCGTCATCTAATGTAAAATAGTAATAACTTATTCAGAAACCTATTAATTTGAATGAAATTTTGAAATTTGTTTTAATACAATGTGTCAGTTTGTAATATACTGAAAGATACGTCATAAAAAATATATTCATAGGCAATTTATAATTGTAATTAAATGATTGATTTCAATGTCATAAAAATCCAATCTAAATCAATTTATTTCTTGTCTGGCTTTTATGAGTTCAAGTGTGATTGTTTACTATGACTACAGGGTAATCCTTCAAACATATTTTCAATAATTTTCATTTTAATTTTCCTTTTATTAATACAAAATTTAGAATTTTATTTCACTTTTCAAAGAGTTCCGATATTTTAAATCAAATCGAAAAGATACAGACAATTTCACAGGAACTTACACAGCAGTTACAAAGACATTTAATTTCGGAATAGAAATTTAGGTATTGATCGGATCTTTACGGTTATAGAGCGAATTTACGATTTGAGAATATCTGCCTTAAGCCTTAGTTATGTTGATGAAATGGAGACAAGACGGAGACGGGACGGCGACGGGAACAGATTGCCATGCCAGTTATATTGACATTTGACAAATTCATTCTCAATGAATTTTGTGTTTGATTGTAAATAAAAGTGCATGAGAAAAATAATAAAAAATCGATTACGAGTTCTATGTCATGGTTTTACTTTTAATTATTGAATTAAAAAAACAAGAAAATTCTCACAATCCATTTTCATAAAATTTACGAGTTATTTGACGAAGAAAATTGGTTCACAATATGAAAAAAGGCAGCACAATAGTTACGATAAATACAAATGCCAAAAAACAGAGCTGACTCAAATTAAATTGAAAGTTCCGTCTACATAACAGCGGGCATACAATTTCAAGTATTCGTTTTTTTCGTTCCGTCGCCGTCCCGTCTCTTTTTCGTTAACATAACTAAGGTTCGAAATTCTTTTTACTAAAATCAGATCAGTCAGGACTGAAATCGAACAATATTGATACAAAATTGCATGCTATTGAGGCAAATAGTATATGAGGAGTGTAAGGAACACTATTTCAGAAAGAGATTTTTTAGGAATTTAATATTACTAATTACTATGATAATTAATTTCTAACCTAACATATGGTATTGAAGGCAAATTTGCTTTCTTCAATAATATACCATAATCAAAATATAATTACACTATATAACACCCTGTATAAAGAATCAATCAATTACATTTGTAATATTAATTGAAAAGAAAATCATTACCAAACACAAAACATATGAAATATTTACAAATAATTGAATACTTATAATCAATATTCTTATATCAATTTATTTATAAAATATTTAAGAATATAAAATAAGAAAGCTTTTCGATTTCGATGAGTTTTATTGCAAAATAATATCAAAATATCGGAAAATTACCAAGTTTCTTTTTTCGATAACAATATCAATTCATTCCTAGTATTAAATATAATCGATTTTAAGATAACAATATTAATCAATATTACAACACTTTTATAACAAAACTCGGGCAAATCAGTATAGGCAAAGAAAAAAGTGTGAAATTGTAGAAGTCTTGCTAAAAATTAAACCAGGAAATGAATCCTCAGTTCTAGTAATGGATGGTAAACTATGTGAACTACAAAGATGTTGTAATTTAACTCATTAGTTTCATGGAAAACTCAACCAAATCCTTAAAATTGAAACATTTTTTTCATTTTTGAGCGTATTTCTTAAACCAATTTTAACAAAACTAAAAGAGAATAAGTTTAAATTTTAGGTCAACTATTCACTTTAAAGCTATATTTTTATTCATTGTTCAAAACCAAATCTAATTTTATATTTATCATCTAAATCTAAATCATAGATAATTAATGATCTTGGAATTATTTTATAAGTAAACAAATATATTTTGTTTTATTTAAACCATAAAATATTGAAGCCACACATTTCTTATTATATCAAAAAATGATTTTAGATTAAATAATATAACAATAAAGAATTTATTCTGACCTTTAGATATATATTAAAAAGGATCAAAAGGATACGGTCTTAATTTAAAGTTTCCCATTCATTGTCATCGTTATTTGACAAAATATGGTATGAAAGAAAAAAAACTTAACTTTTATTAACAAAAGCCAAACCAGCATAATATATATAATTCCACAAAAAAACATATATCACAGGTCATATAACCAGGATAAAATATATATATATATATATAGAATAAGAACTACAAGTATAGTATATATAGTATAGTATAGTATAGTCCACACAAGTACCTAATAATAATTCTGAAGGTGCACCTTAAATCTAATACCTTATACGAGAGTATATCATATATTCATATAGTACCCTTCTTCTATATAAGTATAAAACTTTTTTTTGAACACAATAGAGATGATCATAGATGATGAGGTTTCGGTCATTCTAGATCATAACCGCATGGGACTCTTGTTACACAAAAATATATTATATAAACGATGTATCCATACAGGTAATCATGTACCAAACATAACAAAATAAATACAATATGTGTGTATAGAATAGAACACAACACAATCCATGGTAATTGTAAAAGTTCCAAAGAGAATTCCGCTTTATTAACCCCTTTTAAAATGCTCTCAGAATTTATTGTTGGTGATATTAAAGTTAGTGTTAGATAGATATTACATATGTACCTATTTTAGGAGAATAGTTATATACCAAACAACCAAACACGAATCATAGAAGGTATATTATCATGGCATAAGGCCATAAACCAAAACTATGAGAACAATTGGCTCTAAAGCTCCACTGAGATTTATTGTAATGTCAGTTCCGAACCAGAAGAAAAAAAAAACGTATTAAAAAATATCCCAGTCTCCCCACAAATGTATTTGTGGGAAAATTCAAAAATATATTAGAACGGTGATACCAAACACGATATTATTTACAGAGAATGGTTAGGAAAACTGTTAGTTTTCCAGTGATGTAATAATTTATGGTAATAATCAGGCAACCGAAAGCATACTATAATATGTATGCACCCATATAGAATATAATTTAATTCTATACATACTATATTTTCCATCTATTCCGCATTTATTCCTATTTATATAAAAGTTGAAATTCTAAAAGCATTTTTTTCCGATTTTTTCTGACTCTATAATATTGAATATAATAAATTTTTGAGTTTGTATGACAACTCTATATTATATCTTGATATGAAAACTGCATGGACACGTTCTATTTTTATATGACACAACGAATATGATAGCTTTGTCCATTCAGAACTACTGCAGTGGAAAATTAGAATTTCGTTTGTGTTTCATGCATAAAAATTTGGAAGACGTTTTTCTTTTTTCTTCCATTTCGCAAAAAATATTTAACATAGATTTTAAAATCAAATACACACCACCAAAATTGAACAGAATTTTTCTTATTTTCCTATATTTTGAAGATACCTCAAGAAGATGAAAAATGTTCTGAATGGTTGAATTTTATGAGAATAGTAAATAGATGGTTTTCTTCTTTTCATTTCAAATATACTATATATGAA
This sequence comes from Xylophagus ater, assembly GCA_963422695.1. Taxonomy (NCBI): domain Eukaryota; kingdom Metazoa; phylum Arthropoda; class Insecta; order Diptera; family Xylophagidae; genus Xylophagus; species Xylophagus ater. The sequence continues at coordinate 12,836,141 of OY730486.1, read as the reverse complement.
ATTTCTTACAACAATAGTGAAGTTGATCGTTACGACAGACTCGAATATATGTAACTACTGTCATTCGAAAAATTAAAAACCTGAGCTGAATAATATTTGAAGATATTTTCATAAAATTATTAAAATATGTTACAATGTTGGAGGATAAATAGAAATGCTATTGTTTTAATATGATTAATATTATAAACTTAAATCGATTTCAATCTAATCTGATAGTACTTCTTTAAGGACAATAATAGCGGTCGAGTTATCTATGAACTAAAAATAAGGTATATAAGGTATATAAGGTATTTGTTGTTCTTTTGGTGGAAGTTAAACTACGATCCATTCTAGTATGTATAAAATTTTAGCATTTATCTATAAATTCGCTCTATTTCTATTAATTTCATTTCAATTGATTATTTTACAAATCTAGATCCCAGATTTCAAAACCAATTAGTCAATACTTTTATCTCCAGAAATTGAAAATTTTTTAACAAACTAACTATATGAAATGCAACCAGTTCCTCCAGAGATATAATAATTGTTGAATACTAGCATTTCCCTACTAATGAAAAATTGCTTATATGCTTCATTTTCATTTGATACTATTCCAATTAAAAATTATAGGAAAAATCTCATTATAAAATTTTACTGAAATAGAATTTGGAACCTTTCATGTTGATACAGTTGCCCACTTATGTTTGTATAAAAATATGGTTCCATCTGTAAGTTAGTAAGTTGGAGGTATTTTTGTAAGACACTTTTCGTCAAATTTTACTAACGCCTACATTATAGCACGATCATTAGAATGAAGGTAATAATTTTACGAAGGAAAATTAACTCATTTTCTTCATTCCAATGATCATCCTATAACTTAGACCGAACCTAGATTTATTCAGTACACCTTAGGCCCGAGTTATAGAACGAATAGTTTAATAATAAGATTGCAGTAAAAAATTCTTACGTATATCAGGTATTTTGCTTTTTATAATTGTTTTTTTAATCTCAATGATGATATATATTTTACTTGATCAGCTGTGTTTTTAACAGTATTTCAATTTCAGTTCAATTCCACTGAAGAGCTGTCTATTTGTTGCTTTCATTGAATCTTTTGCGTTCATTTTTGAACAAAACATATAGTAACTTAAAATCGGACTATAGCCGATTTTTTGTTGCCCTATGGTAGAAATGGGGTAGAAAAACTGTCAAAACTAACATTGTAACTTTGTTCCTTCTTCTCAAAACTTCTTCCAATTTACAGGTAAACTTTATGGTCACGCTGGTTTTCCTTTATAACTTTGCTCCCCCTGTATCGATTTTGCTCAAATGCAATACGAAATCAAGTTAAGGAATAAGCAACTCACATTGTAGTACCTACCATAGGGCATAAAAATTGAGATTAGTATTAAATTTCACTAACATTCGTATAACTAACTTTCATTCAAAATCAGAAAAAGCGTCTGGTTTTCATTTGTTTCACAATTTTCTTCATTCTAATGATCGTCCTATAATTTAGGCCTTATCAGGAACAGCGCGTCTTTTTTCTCTTTAATAAAATAAACTTACCATTAAGTGGACCTCATTTTCAATGTATAAAAACATTAAGAAGTTTGTATTTCGTTCAAACTTTTTGGTCCGAGTATATTTTTTTCGACTTATGAAAGCTTGTACTACTCTAACTCGTTCTTAATACAGAAATTTCCTGTATTTAAATTATAAAATTATGCAAGTTGAGAGTCTTTCATAAAAGAAATTGTCGGTATTATCATCCACCTTTAGAACTTTAGACAAATAATTTACAAAGTTTCCAAAAAAAAAACCTAGGTAGTAGCTGTTCAAAAATGCTGTTTATTAAAAGAAAATTAAATTTTGTGGTACACTTGCTCAATAGTACGACAAAGAAATCTTCAGCATTATTTTCATATTTCTAATTTGAACTTTTAATTGCATCCGTTTTATAAAAGCCAAATACGCTTTTATAAAATTCCAAAACTTATTAAACAGATTTAAAATATTAAAGGATTCTAGATTTTGTATTTTTTTCTCCTTTTTTTGAAATGATAATTCAATTTCGCGTTGTTTGAACAAAAGACAACATCGTTGACATGATTTCATTTCAATGCAAATATTTAACGTAAAAATTTTTGCCCGGATTTAATATTATCAACATACATATCCTATGCGATGATCTGATATATAAAAGTAAATGCTTTTTAGAGTAAAAATTCAGAAAATTTGTATTTTGTAGGAAAAGCTTCACATCAAATATGCATGTTTTTATTTTCTTCATATCCATAGAATACATAATTGCCACAGTTACAAATCATTATACAAGTATTATATGGACCAATTTTATGCATATATGGAAGCGAAAATCATGATTTATATAATCACATCTCTACACCGTTTTCGACATGGCTTTGATGTCATTGGTTTTCATTTTGTATATATTGTACCACCACAAAATTGTGAATATATTTTACACTATGAGATGAAATCATTAACGAAAGCTTTACGTTGCACAAAAAGTTTTCAACTATATATAGTATGAGGATACTTTTAATGTCCTTCGATATGATTTGGAATGAAATTCACAGCATGACTTAACCTATCCCTAAATTGGATTATGAGAATATATTCATATACGTGTACATGACATAATGATATGATATGTATATTTTCTTTTGCATATGAGGTTACAAACAAAATGGGTATATGTATTTCCAATTATCTAGCTTAAAAAAAGCTTTAAAAGTTGAACGTGCTGAAGATTATCAAAATATATAATGATCTGAAGATAAGATAATATTATAATTAATAGAACATTTGGCTTATTTTAATCGTGTTCGTATTATAAATCTACTCGTTATTTTAGTGAAAATGCAGAAATTTTATTGAATAAATACATTCTAGTTGCAATTTCATTTTATTATTAAATTGTGTTAAAATGAAATCATAATTTATTAAATCATAAAAATAATAATAATATGAATTTGATTGAAAACCATTCCAAATAGATAATTAATTTATATCGCATAGTTTCATTTTATTGATTGATTTATCAACTAATTTAACTTCGTTAGTAACATTACAATTGGAAGATGTCACTCAACCCAATAGAACTTTGAGGTTTAAAGCAGGTTATTGAATAAATATATTATATATTCCGACTTTCAAACCTATACTCGAGAAATGAGGCCTTAAACTTAGTACTATATATTTCTAGAAGATTTCTAATCAAGCCAAATTATATGTACATATGCACAGAAGTTCTAATTTGGATAAAAGATAAAAGCAAAGATATAAGTCGTATTATAATAGAAATTTTTATTTTTTGAATTATCTAGAAACGAACATTTTTTTAATAAAATAATTGTCCAAAAAGTATCATTATCATTTTACCAATAACTAAAATAGCTCAACTTTTTCAGTTCCTCGAGGGTTTCAGACTACTCAGGAGTTGGGTCTTCAGGAGTTTCTGGCTCTTCGGGAGTTTCTGGCTCTTCAGGAGTCTCTGGCTGTTCAGGAGTCTCTGGTTCTTCAGGAGTCTCTGGCTGTTCGGGAGTTTCTGGTTCTTCAGGAGTTTCTGGCTCTTCGGGAATTTCTGGTTCTTCAGGGATTTCTGGTTCTTCAGGAATTTCGGGTTGACCAGCGCATTCTTTTATAAGATCCAATATTCTATTAACTTCTTTTTGAGCATCAGTAGTAACTTTTTCGACACAATTTTTAGTATTCAATGTGATATCCTTGAGTCTAGAACTAGCTTCTTCAACGGCATTCTTAGCATTAATAATAATTCCTGAAATTGATTCACGAATAATTCTTGCCTTTTTAACTACACATCGAAAAACTGAAATTGGATTTATTGCTTCACATTCCTCAATGATTTCTTTCAATATTTCAATATTTTCTTTTATTGCATTGGTAAAATTACGAATATCATTTCGAATACCATTAATTTGAGCGATTGCATCAACAGCACAATTTCGAATATTGCTTTTTGTTGTTTCCAAAATCTCTTTTAACTCTGGACGATATTTTTCAACGCATTCCACCGATTGAGGATTGCCACCATAACGTATTACAATTTCGGTTTCAACACTATTAATATACTCTTCAATATCATTTAAACTTTTGAGAATAAACTTTTGAATATCTTTTCTAACACCACCTATAAGTTTTCCAATATTTTGGGATATCTGTTTGATTGCTTCGACAGCACCCCTAATAATGACTTCTATGAACTCTTTCAATCCCCTCAAAGGATATTGCACCACCTATGAACATAAATTTATTAATAAATTTATTAAAAAACTAAAAATTTCATACTTCTCCACTTGATAATACAGTTTCAGGTCCTTGAATCCTTGAATAGGCCTGTAATAAGTTATTCAAATTTTATATGATATGATTTAGAAATAGAATTTAATTAATATTTACTCCGATAGCACAGAAACTTAAAACACAGAACAGAATTAATTTCATATTTTCTTAATTTTTTTTTTTTTATTAATAAATTTCTTTAATTTGATTGAAATAGACTGACAATTATAAAGCCTTTTTTTACCTTTTTATATACAAAATGACATGGAATTATATAGAACAATAACACAACTTTCTCTATATATAGAGTTCTATCCAAACAAATCGTCGATCGAGTTCAATCCGACTTGAGTCGATCCAATCACAAAAATTTTCTGATCGAATTGAAAGTCTCATGTAAATTCAGATCAACTTCAAATTGTCTTGAATATTTAAAGTTGAGTTTGAACAGAGGGGGAACATAACCAAAAAAACAAAAATTTGTTTGCAAACGTCGTAATTTCAAGTTAATCTTTGCATATGGTAAAGCTAAAAAACCTGGCTTTCAAATCGATCTCAAGTCAATTTTGAAGTCGTCATGTAAACGCCTTAATTGACTATGCCAATCATAAAGCTGACTGTAAAGTTCTATAAAGTACCACTGACGGCCACAGTACTAGTACTAGAAATTAATAACATACACAGAAATGTACTATTAAGCACTAAAAGTCCTACTTGATTTTTGATTCTGTTCTTTAAATCATAATTTTCATGTACTAACAAAAACACCATAGTAAAATGTCTCGATTCAATGGGAGTTAAAAATACTTTTATATAATTTATGGCACCTCGAGAGAGGACTGACTGGTTTGGCATTGTAACTTGTGCACCATTTTCTGCATAACTCGTGTATTTCTCATCTCCACAGCCACAATTGTCTGTCCTATATAAGACTTTTGAATTTTCCTTTACAGAAATTTAGTTGACACAACTTTCTAAAACTTAAATTTACAGAATTTCCTTATGTTTAAATCACTTCATCAGTGTAATATTTAGATGACTACACTTTCATGGGGCACATAGAGAAATATAAAAAAAAACTTTATGTAATTTTATCTTTCAAAACTAATTGTCTTGAAATATTTTTATCAATTTTTTGTAATGATGAAATTTGTTTTCTTTCAAATTCTTATCGATTAAATTTTATATGACTTGACATTATCTTCGTAATCTACTAAATGAATCATGGACTCTCAAGATCCATATAAACTTACATTGGTTATCAGAAGATAAGATGTTTCCTATATTTTATTGCAATTCAAAGTTTCAAAGTTTTTTCAGAATATCTTTTCCCTTACAATGTCAAGAAAAATTTATTTATTAAAAACTTTATAAAAGTTTTTTTTTAGGAAATTAACAAAATTTGTTTAACAAGAAAATAAACAAAACTAACAAATTCTAAGATTTTGAAAATAATTATGAAATTCAAAAACTATTTGAAAAATTAGTTTTTTAAATAATTTATAAAATTTGGTGAAAATTGAATTTGAAAAATGAAATTTTCTCTCAACAACATAAATACCAAAACAAATATAAAGTTACACAATGAAATCAATATGGAATGCAATTTTAGATATATAAAGTTTGTAAATTCTCTACACTTGGGAAGAAACCTGAAAATAAACTTTATAAATTACTTTTATTGATTTTTGTTTTCTGGTTCTTTTCTAAATTGAATAAGTTATTAAAAACGAAAAGTTGTAAACTCCCCAAAAAAAGGAAAAAATCAAAAAAATATATTCAATTTTCATTCCTATATGTAATTTTTGGAAAATTTTTGATTTTCAAAATAAATTCAATTTTATCAAATACATTTTCTGAATACATAAAAAAGAAACGTACAATATTAAGTTTGGAAAATTTTTCAAAACAACTTTTCTTATAAGTAAATAATGATATGAGTAATACTGCTTGTTGAATAGTTTTCTAGTTGAACCTAAAATTTAGAAATACATAATTGTGGGCAACTAAAAATATGTGAAATCATCGAAAACTGAAATTTACTAGAAATTTTTAAAAAGTACTTTAATTAACTTAGGATGGCACGCATTCTTAGGCCCGTTTTAATCATATATTCTTGCGGCCATCATACGCTCTGCCATACACATTCCACATCTTGGAGGTATTGAACCGAGCCACAAGGGTTACAGAGCTCTAAATTAAACCATACAAATGCAACATAACATACAAGTCGAATCAAAATAAAAAAAATTCAAGAAAAATATAAATCGAATCGATTTTAATCGGAAAATATTTTTGTTATTCACTCTAGAAACATTATTATCCTATCTAAAGTATATACTTTAATCTTCTTAGTAATAAATCCTCTTTAATAAGTTTTATTGACCGAAAAATAAAAGAAAAAAAATACATTTTTCATACAATAATTTTGAACAATAAAAGAAATCAATCAAAAGAAAATCGTATAGAAATTAAAATTAGACTAGACCAGATTTTTTGTACATCCTTTGATAGAAATGGAATTCGTAGTTACTTCAATTAACTAACTGTGAGAAATAGAACAGCATACTTGAATAACATTTGAATGAATTCCTTTGGAATAACTTGATTTCATCTTTATCCCAAGTAGCATATTTGAGGTATATAAAACTGAATGACCCTTTTTATTATAGTATACAGTCGCAAAGTAGTAGTTAAGATATATGTGCATCAAATATGCTGTTTGAGATGTATTTAGCTCTGGTTTATAAATGTTTCTTCCTAAACTATCTTGATATGGATTTTCCTGAAATTCTACATAGTATCCTGCTTATATAAAGAAATATGAACAAAATTAGTTTAGAACTTCTTGAATTGACTTAGTTTTGTTTGGTTTTTATTTACCATATATTATAGCGCGCTTGAAAGGTAACATTTCATAGAATATTTTTTTTTTAAAAAATTGTGAAATTCAGTCAGAAGTAATTGCTGTAATTGGGTTCTGAAAATGAGCCGAAATTCTGAAAAAATTCGCTATATTTTACAATATCACTATCGACCAAGGCGATAAAGCTTCACAAAAAAATTTGTAGTGTTTACGGTGAAGATGCTCTATCAAAATCAGCAGCAAATAAATGGTTTCCTCGTTTCCGCTCTGAAAATTTCGATGTTAAAGATGCACCGTACTCTGATACACCAATCACTCTACAAGTCGATGAATTTCTCCAAAAGATTGAGGTAGACCGGCACATTTCATCTTATGACATTGCTGAGGAACTAAAGATTGATCAAAAAACAGTTTTTGAATCATTTACGTCAGCCTGTATACAAAAAGAAGCTCGATATTAGGGTTCTACATGAATTAACAGCGAAAAGTTTAATGGACCGAATTTCCGTCTGCGAATCGCTGTTGAAACAAAACGAAATCGACCCATTTTTGAAAAGATTTATAACGGATAATGAAAAGTGAATCCCATACGACAATAATATTCGAAAAAGATCGTGGTCCAAGAAGAATGAAGCTGCACAAACGGTGGCAAAGCTAGAACTAACGCCACCTAAGGTAATCTTTGTGTTTGGTGGGATTTTAAGGGAATTATGCATCATGAACTGCTCTATACTATAGGATATAAATATCTTCAATTTTCTTACAAATCCATGACAACAATTGCCAGTACAATTCATCCCTCAAGGTATCATCAAAATAACGAAACCGAAAAATATCATAAAAATGAAAATAGATTTAAAATGAATTTTATATAAAGAATTGTATTGCAACAATATCCTGAAATATCATTTTAAAAATATTTTATCTCCTATAAGAGAAAATAGGAAAAATTCTTCGATTATTTGATATTATTTCTTCTTTTCTTCTTGTTGGTTTTATTATCATTTTCCTTAAGTGTAACTCAAAAGTTCATTTTCTTTTAATTCAAAATCTCAATTTCCCTTATGAAGAAAGAAAACTCATAAATAGTATATTTATGGAATTGTCTCAAACTAAAAAGATGCAATTTTCTCTCTTAGAATTATATATCAACTGTTTTGTATCTTCAACAATAAAATCCAAGTAACAATATTTAGTAAAATAAGATTTCATGGCGGAACAAGAAAAAATGTTGGGCTTCTTTTGAAAAGGAAAATACATGTTGTATGAACATTTGCAAAATTAAAAGACTGTTGAATATATTTGTATGTACCTCTCTAAACACTTCTTTACAAACTGTTTCATGGGTTTGCAAAGCAAAATGCACTTCAAGTTTCCTGAGATTCCCTTCAATCAAACAGAAGCGTATCGTTGCTAATCATCACGGAATATATCCATTTAAATTTCGATTCACATATAGTTATTTAGGTTCACCACCAAAATTTTACTGAATGATATTTCTGATTTATAAATCAAATTGATTATTTGATCTGATCAAGTTACTACAGAATATGCCAAGCTTCATGCGTGCTACATGCTAGCTACATAGATTTTTTTGTGGCGATCAAAAATTGTGCACCCTACGAATGTTTGTACATATCAGAAATAGTTCTGTGGTCTTACTAAAATACTATGAACATCACAATTCCTTCAATTTATAATATATTTCGAGAAAATTTTGAATAAACGATCATAATATCAAAGAAATCACCTTCTAAAGACATTGTATTTTGTAATAAATAGTGAAATAAAATATCAAGAAGATTATTACCATTGTTATAATATATTGTGGCAAATTTCTTAAATAAATATTCATTTTAAATAGTATAATTTCGTAAATAATTGTATTCCAAATTTTCACTATCATTATATGACTTTAGTTTACATTCTAACATTTAAGTAAATACTTGACTGAGACTGGAACAACGAAAAACTCTAGTAGTTTTCGTATATAGTGACTATATACTTAACTAAGTGAAGTAAAATAAACTGACAATAATAAAAGCCTTTAAGATTGTCAATTCAATGGGTTGAATAAGAGCCTAATTTGCATATATGTTCTAAAGTTTGTTATTCGTTAGTATTTTGTATTTCTAGAATAAAAAAAAATCCTATAAGTATTTATTATTTGTTTAAAAATTGTTTCTCTAAGAATTGTTTTCCGTTTTGTACGACACAAGACAACTATTTAATTGCCACCATCTTTATTTGTACACAGCCTTTAAATTTCTTATTTAAGTACATTATTTTTACATGTTTATAGTTTTTATTTAAATATAGTAATGTAAGAATTCTGGAGAAAAATTTAATACAACCAATGTATTTATAATTTAGCTAGAAGCATAACATTTTTTTCTGTCTACATAGTAAATTGAAAACATTTTCATGTTTTTAACATCAAAATAAAATACATTTAAGAATTAGATTTAATGTTAAATAGTTTTTATATTTATTTATTTAGTCGTGACAAAATTGTGAATTCATTATTTGATCCTACAAATAGCAAGATGAACCATTTCTACTCAGGTATAGGAGTAATGAAAGGTCCCTGATAATCGGGATACCGGAATTATGGAAACTTATAATTTATTGGCGTGTTTTAAGTAGTTTTTTAATTTGAGCTTTGGAAAACAATAATTACTTTATAAAATAAAAACACTTTCTTAATTTCTATTTGTAAATTGTCTTTATTCTTATTTTGTTTTTTAGTCCTCGTTTAAATCGCGGTTCTCTCTCGACTGACTTAAACACCCTTCTTTCATTTATCATGCAAAACTCTTATCTGCATGACTATTATTCATCCTAGTCCTCGTTCAAATATCTCTATCGTCATGTAGTCATCTTATTGCCATGACTCATATTTAACTTGGACCTTTCCTTAGTCTGATGTTAAGTCATCATCCGCTTAACATTAGGCTATCATGTAGACTTCTTATCTACATGGCTCATCTTTACATACGACTTATTTTATCAGGCAGCTGAGTCTACATGTTACATCTTATCCATCTTATCCAACTTGGCCATCCTACATATATGTTAATAAAGAATTAGAATTTAATTCAGTCATGTCCGACAGAAGTTAGTTGTTGAGGTGAAAAAAAATGTTTGGTATTGTACTTGTCTATTTTGGGCTATACATTTAATATATAGACGCGTTAATTTCCAACATATTTATCGCGAAAAAGTTAAACTTGGTAAATAATATGATCACTGCCGAAAACTACAACAAAATTGAGAGATATTAGACTCATGCCACGGACACTATTAATACATATTTCTCAGGATTTTAATGAAAGCATGAACAGGATCGACTATTTTGCTAGTTTTATTTGAAATTGGATTCGATTTTTTGCTATTCTTAAAATATAAAAAAGAAAAACTAATATGTAGCTAGTTACACGCTATACAGGGAACGCATGTGAGCTACAGGTTGAACATGACTGATTTAATTTATCTAAAAAAAAATTTTGACATATGACTGACAAGTCTTGCTAGAATGTCCAGATATTATTGTTTTATAAAAGTATCCGATAAGGCGTAGATTTTTGCACTCAAAACTCTATAACTTCGGAATTTTTTAGAATTTTCCCATATATTATGGCTTCAAATTGTCTTCATAAGTTAACTCATAAAAATATATTTAAAAAAAAAGTATAACCGCTTAGTATGTTTAGCGACAATAGAATTTTATTACAAACTCTCTGTTGGCCAAAACTTTAGCATAATTTACTTAAAACATCTAACTTTTTGGCAAACTTCAATATTATACAAGAAAATGTTAACTTGAAGATAGTTATATACTACTAAGGATTATACTATTCATAAAACTAAAAATTAAAGTAGAATGTCCTTTTATTTTATCCTTATTTGTGAAGCTATAACAGTTTTTATGATCATATATACATAGAAATAAATCAATGTTAATGGTTCGAGCCGAATTAATTTCCTTACTTAAGAGAGTTGAATCGATATTGTCCAAAGAAATGTATATCCAAAATATAAGAATTCATTATGGCTATAAGAACTTCTTTACAGATATTAAATTGTCTACTATAAAAACAAAATTGAAGGATAATAATAATAAAAGTATCCAAAAGATATACCATATTATAGTATAAGGAATTTACGATATAACCCATTCCGGCCTGACAGTTATTTTATAGTTCAACGGAACATCTTATCCGTTTATCTCTATTTACTTTTAGAGTATTTTTTTCCACTGTCATAATACTTTACCTTAAAAATTTCATTTTATATGAGAAAATAAAATCAAAAGATTTTGGAAATCAATTGAAAATTAATAACTTTCCATATTATCCAGTCGATTAGTTTGTATCATCTTCTTTTCTTTTAGATATATAATATAAATACAAGAACATTAGAAAAGAAAAATCGAACGAATATTTTTGGCAATCGCATAAACGGACGTCAGTTTTGTCATTTCTCAAAAGATATATATATATATATATATTGAAAGGCTTGTTCTCATTTCTCGGGACATCAATTTTTGACTTTGATACGAACAAATTGCCTTTTATATGTTTAGCTATTGATGATCAAATCAGAAAATTGGAATCGATATTGGCGGCGGTCGATTTGGTATTGGCTTTTATCTATTTCGGATAGACACTTTAATGAAATTACTTGGTTTTTGTCTAGAACGTAAAAAAAAAATATATAGAAAACTAATACGTATATCGTTAATCTAAACAAAAGCACGTGCGACTATTAAAAATTAGACGAATTGGAAAGATAAACATGTTGGTCCAAGCATATTGCTACTAAACTAGTTAGTTACTTAAATCTTATATTAAATATTTATTCTTCGAGAGTTACTGAGCGACTGTTCATAATTCCTTACAGCACATAATATTTGAAGAAATTAGTATTGTTAGTATCGAGTGTCCCAATAAGACCGCCTGATTTAAGACGCCTAAATAGAAGTACATGTATACTTCGAGTATTTTTAGTCCTACATACATAACCCATAACCCATTCGATGGACAATTGAACTACAAATTAAACGCCAGTATCCGTTTTCAAATATATTCCCTTTTGGATCAAGAAGTGCAAAAATACCCAAGTATGTAGGGATGTGTATATTACGGATATTCTAAGTCCTACAAATATCACCCATACCTTATTCGACGGAAAATTTAATTAGGATTTAAATCAAGGATGCTTCACTAAAAACGCAGGTTTAGAATTTGGCGGAATTTTTCTTTTTGTCCCTAGTTAGCGCTCGAAACCTGACAGATGTCAATAACAATGGAGGTCCTTCGTATAAGGATTCCATGACTAAAATCGCAATAACAGTCAAAATTTTAGTATCGTCAACTTAATGAAACCCTAAATGTTTCCAAGACCCTACTAATGAACTACTTCTGTACGCATTGTCAGCGAATGGTATTCATATTCGAATAATAGATGATGATTGAATTCTAAGTAAATAAATCATTCTCAAAATCAGAACACAAAATAAATTAAATATGTAAATAAATAAATACAATAAAACGAAAATTCTACACTTTTACACGAAAATGATCTTTTGTACACTATTTTTAAAGTAAAAATATAAAATCCACATAAACTTACCGAAAAGAAATATAAAAGAAGAAAACACGACATTAACACTCTCTTCTGGGAAATAAATAAAACCGTTTACATAATTTTTAGCCAAGGTATATAGAGATCCTTACATCCGAAAAAAAATACTATATCCTATATCCGTCGCCACCCTGATACTATGTTTCATTCTTTAATATCCATTCTTGAATATCATTTTGTTTATACTTGTCCCCAAAAATGTTATGGGATTAAATGTTCACATGCGGTTGAGATATTGTACCGACTAAAATAGATCCAAAAAAAAGACAATCTTTGTATAGAATACTCGTACCATCTTTTCCCGTAAATAAATTCTAGAATTTTAACCTTATATGGCATTTTTAGCGGTTATTGTTACCATCTGAATGGATGAAAAAAGGTCACCAGCCGATCTCAAACTCTTAAAAGCATACTTTAAATTTTAAACATTACTTACTTCTGTTACAGCGTATACAATAGTGGTCCCATGACATAAATTTTCTCTTTTTATTTTTGTTTTTTCTACTATATATACTATTGTAGTACAGAGATTACATTCGAAAATTTACACTCATCCATATATAGATAGAAAAAGCATTAAAAATTTATTATCAAAATTTGTATTTTATTGTAAATAATTGCATATTTAGAATTTATTTGATCAGCGAAAAACGAAATTTTCATAGAAATTATTGATTTCGAATTATAAGTTAATGCATCAATAATTAATATTAGTAAAATTTCTATTTGAAATTTCAATGTAGTTGAATTGAAACATTATTTTGTGGTTATATTATTAACAATTGAAGAAGAAACTCCAGTAAATTACAATTATGTGACAATTTATTTCATAGTATCGAGGGTTTTTCTTTTTCTTTTTTCCTTTTAATTGTAAATATTATTTATTGTGAAACGATATTTTATTGTGTAAAATGTAAATAGGGTATTTATTTATTTCATTTATTTGAAAATATATTGAATTTTCGGGTACTTTATTAACTGGAAAATTAATTAATTTTAGTAAATTTTTAATAATAAATTATTTGAAAACATATAAAATTTGATTCAAATCGAAATGTTTACTGGTTTTGTTTAAATTAATTATTTATTTATATTCAATTTAGTTAAGGAGAAAGTGAAACTAATGTTAAAGAATCAAAATTACCTAAATTTTTGGAAAACATACTTTCGAAATCACTAATTCTAGTGATAGGTAATAAGCCAACTAAGTAGATGCTATTTAATAGCATGAAAAAAAACAGCTATGGTTTAGGACAATATATATCAGAACCATCTACAAACCAATTGAATTAATCGCTTTACTAAATATTTTTCATGTAAAACAAAGAATTTAAGGAATCTACTATCTATTACCGGACCATCTTTAAATGGACCACATTTTCCGGTCACCATAAAGCAGATCGAATTAAGCAGGTTTGACTGTGTACAACATTATATAAAAAACAATCCATATTAGTTTGTATAAGATCAGAGGCACAACTATAACTTAAAAAGAAACAATTTGTTTGCAACCGTCTATCAATTTGAAACTAATTTGAAGTTGATTTGAAGTCAATCTCTCAAGCTGGTAAAAATTGAAAATCGGATTAAATTTAAAGTCTATCTAAAGTCAATTTTGAAGTCACCATATAAACGTCATAATTAAGAAGTCATAAATTGTGTGCGCCGGATATTATCCAGCGCTAAATTAGCGCTTATAAATGTATGATATCCGTGCTTATTTTCCTCAAAAAGGCACAGCTCTTGCCAGTTGTTCTTCACAAACCTATTCATAAGGCGTCGCGATTCAATTATGAGTCCGATACAGTAAATGGTAATATATGTATATGTATGGCCATGTATAATGCTAAATCTTAGGTAACCAGTGATGTATGAGATTCGTTCTTTTTGATGTTTTTATCGTAGGCATGGAAGATTTTCAAACGAGGCGTCCTTGGTATGCCATCGAAAATCGTTACATAAAATTTCCCACAGATAAATAAAGTATTTCTAAACCCTTAAGAAGTGTATAATTTTAATCCCTGAACATCACTAAATTGATACACAACATATCTCTTCCATTCACAATGAACCATTGTAGCTTTGACGCCATTTCACCCTCATACACAAACCTAACATAACCAAAGGACAAACAATAAATTTAATTTAATTAAATTTTAAAAACATTTCTTCTTTAAGTTCTTTTTAAGAAAAAATAAAAAATCACTTAATAATATTTAATTTATAACAATTATTTTAAAAGTTACAATATTAATAGATCGCTGCTATTAAACACTATAAAATGAAAAGCAAGTCGGGAAAAAAAAACGAACAACTACAATAACGTTTTTGACTGGTAATAAAAATTTTATTCAAGGATGATGAGTCCATAAAAATTAATTACCCGCTTGAAATATTTTCAAGAAAGGAATATGGTAAAATCAGCACTCGTAAAGTACCACACCTACTTGTATTATTTTAAACTGAAAAATCTTGACTATATAATATTTCTATACTATCCCATGAATCGAGTTAGTTTCTTGCATTTAACATTTCTAATATTTAGAATAGAAAATTTAAATTTTTTTTTTTTTTTTACCTAAAAAAAGGAATGAGGTTGGGGAAAACCGTTTCCATTCAACATAATTTAATTTCATTCACATAATGTTTCGTTAAGTGGAAATTCAAATTAACTGTCTGGAAAATGTTCCAGAAGTAAATTTTTAATGTTTCATTATACTTCTTAGTCATGTATTTGTTAATATTATATTATATAAATTATAAGAAAATGTATAGAACTATTTTTCATGTAGAGAATATACATTAGTGATGTTTAATATATGTTTTACATATTTCTAGGCGTTCATAAAAAACTACATACGATTAAAATGATGAATTGAATAACAATATTGTAAACTAATTGAATACACAATATTGTGTTATATAAGTAATATTATATAATAACTATAATTGTACTTCGAATAGTATTCTCATAAAATTATTCTAAGGGTGAATAGAAATTACCCTGTTAAATTTTCTAATTGGTAATATTTAAATAATGTTTAATAGAACATTGAATTCGTTTGCATAGAACAAAACGAAATGATAGTAGAGCACATAGAATATTGTCAAATAATGATGGTACTTACATTAAAGTTAATAGTGTTGCATATATTAAATGGAAATCTTTAAGAAAATCTTATATACAATGAAATTTTATTTTTCGATTTAATCACTTCTTTTTTATTGTATTTTAAAATTTACAAGAAAACAACACTATTTATAGAGAGTTCATTCTCGAACGTAAAAGTAAATTTTATTGATCTAAAGAAAATACCTGAAATAAGTTGATTTATACATTAAGAAATAGAATTCTCAAATGATTCATTAAATATAAGAAATTCTTTATTATAAATATATATATAAAATTACGAGCTGGACAATTATTTTAAGAGTAAAATTAATTATAGTACTTATAAAGTTTAAAAATCTTATAAAAATAACTTTCGAAAAACTTATAATAATAAAAAGTTGAAGTTTTTCAAAGAATATTAAAATAAAACGTTTTTCATTTTTATCATTTTTATGGTAATAATAATTTATGAAAAAGAGAAAAAAAAACTTTATTAAGATAATACCATAATAATTATTATTATATGACCGAAAAAAAAGAAATCTCCTTCATATATTAATTTACAGCGTGAATCAAAAGTAATTTGAATTTTTTTTTTATATAAATATTAGACAAGCTTGACATCAAGACATTACCTCGCCATCTATCTCATAAAAATTAACTAAAATTTAGAAAAGTAATGGATTTTAAATTGTAAAAGCAACATTTACAATTGAATACCGAGTTTAAACTTTTTCTAGGATAAAGGAATAAACAGCAGCTTACTCGCTTATAAACTAAGATTGATTGAATATTTGTACTAAGAACAATATATTACATCTCTCGTCTGAAATAAATAATTAAACATGAAGAATATTTTAAGAAGCTTATCTAAAGAGTGGATAGGAGCCAAGAACTAAATGCGAATGAATCAATAGTCATGTCCGAAAACTAAAGAAATATTTACTACTTTTGCTAATTTTATCACATTTCTTTCCAGCAAAATGTGAAAGAAAATTCTTTATTTGTTATATAATGATAGGGTATTGTAAAAATCACTAAGTCAGTTCCATCGTGCTAAGGGATGGTGATGGACATTTTCATAGTTTTGAGGAAATTGGAAGTTTGTTTACAACTTGTATATAATCAATATGTCAATAAATTGATGAGGGTGCACGCACCCAATGTAGCAAGTTTCGTTCTAGAAAAGGCCGGGGCATTCACACAAAAAAATGTTCTGCTAACTAATTTTCCTCTAGATAGGCTCCGCATATTGGACTCTCGGCCACCCCTATTTTCCACATGTGTTCGTTTAAGGAGCAATGTCCTGTCACAATACCCACAATAGTTCTTAGGATTTTACGCTGGAGTTCCATCAACATTCTGGTCCTTCAACAGTCCGGCCCAACCAGTCTCATCTTAAAGTTATTCAAGTAACTACGACATTCAAGATTTAGTTATTTTGAGAACTATTAACATATTATAATTTAAATGAAATATTATGCCTAGTATTGATTTTGTTGATTCCGTTGGGTTATATTTATCGAAGGATCGGGTTTAATTTCACATCAAATTTTTTCTTAGCTTAAACCAAAATATCTGTTTAAGTTTGGAAATTATTCATTTTCGTCTGACCTTGTATTTCACTTAACTCTTATCATAATAAACTACAAGTACAATCGATAAAGTTAATTAATTAATTAAACTTGAAAAAGAGATGGTAAATCATTTTCAAATAACAAAACTAATGACAATATAAATCCGAAATTAGGCCATGGTATATAATAATAATAATCAAATGTGATAAATTTGATAAATCATCCAAACTATATTACCTCGTAATAAACGAATTTTTCTTCTACTATTCGAAAATAATCTTTATTATTATCATTTTTGAAAATAATTTTTGTCTGAAATTCAAATATGAACAATATGTCATCCGATAAGCTTCCACTATATGAAAATTTCTTACCCAAAAAGTTAACTTATATCTTTTTTCTCCTATACACACCTAATATGAGTATTAACCTTTTCGAAAAATGGTCCCAAAATTTATCGTTTCCAATATTAAGTTATATTCAGTATTATATACCAAGAAAAAAAGGAAAAAAATTGTAACTTCTTACCAAAGCGAAAATCAAGAAAAAATTTTCCGGAAAACAGTTAAGAAAAATATATTTTACATTTTGTCTTTTTATTTTGAAATTTTTCTTGATTTACGATCTTTGTTTTAAAAGTTGAGCACACATTCACATTTACAGGATCCTAGAAAACTTTGACTGGAAAACCCTCTTGAAACTAGAAACAATTTTCTTTTTCTTTTTTTTTAGGGTCTTAAAACAAAAAAAAGGAGATTTTCATTTGAAAACAAATATAAACTTTTGAGCAAACATTTTTATGTGAATTTTATGATTGTTGACATTCATATTATCAAATCCATATGAAATCGGATCATTGGAAAATTGGTTTATTTGATTTTTTCTTTTTTTTTGTCAAAATAGGTACTAATCAAATCCGATTTTCAAACACAGATTGAATATATCGGGTGTTGTAAAAAAGAAAGATTTTGTTTTTCTACAAAGAAATATAAAAGTTGACAGTATTTTCTGTAAAACCAAACAATTGATTAATTTCGGTTGATAATAAAAAAGACTTACGATAGGAAAGTTCTAAATTTTTTATTTGAATAAAATAAATAATGATATTCAGGAAATAATTAAAAACTTCAAATACTATACGAATCGAAGTAAATTATTTTCAAATACATTTACAATAAATTCGAATAGAAAACTGTAAGCCTCCATCAAAGTGTGAATTTATGAAAACTTTTGAAATTTCAACATAAAAAGAAAACTTTGAACTTTTACTTTGACTAAATTCTTTCACAAAGGTTTTTCTTATGGGAGATCTAAAAAGACTTTCTTTCAACAAAGATTTTCAATATTGTAATGTAACAAAAATTGGGCATTAACCGAAATTTCTTTGTCGAAATGACAAGAACTAAAATTTGTTGGTTCTTTTTTTAAGATTAAAGTCACTATTACAGCTTAGTAACTATTATTGTGCTGTGATATTGCAATTATTTAGCAATAATGCCTGCTACTTGGAAAGTAACTTTCAATTAAACAAGAAATTTGATTCAGCTAAAAATACAGTATAAACCGAAACATCAGATTCAAGTTCGAAAGATTATATGATAATCTTTCGAACTTAAATCTGATGTGTTTCATAGAGAAATATTTTTAATAAAGAATAATTCCAGTCCCGACTGATGGTGAAGATGATACAACAACGAGTTGTATGAGTTATTATAGTACAAGAATATTAATCTTGTCACCCAAATAGAATCGACGCGCTATAGATGGGCAGAACAAATTATCAGGTCTAATGACAATAGCACAGCACAGCACACAGAAAGAAGACAAGCCGGTGGACTAAAATTGAGATGGATTAATGATGGTAATTAAGATGCTGTTGATATTCGATCAGCGAACTGGAAGAAGGCTGGGAGAAATACGAAATTATGCCGAACTAGACTTAAGAATGGCAAAAGAAGTACAAGGCTGTAGATTGATGATGAAAAGTTTATATTCAGCAGAAAAATATGAAAATTACCGAACCTTAGATTTTAACTCCAAACTTTTTAATTGCTAAAGATATTTGGTACTAACCAAAGACGATCAATGGAATTTTTGATTTTAATTTTCCTCAGAAGCGTTCTAGTTTTTTAGAAATAATAATCCAAATTGGTTCTTGCATTTTTTTAAACCATCCTAAAAGTGTATTCGGTGATAGCCCGTGTTAATGAAGTGGCGGTTTCAAATTTTGATTGCTTAAATTTTATTCAATGATTTTGTCGATTTGAGGGAAAGTTTACTTATCTGAAAAAAATCATCAGGTTTTTTATATTAAATATGTAACTAGAATTGGACTGTGCTCACCGTAGCATTTTGCGGACCCCAAAGAACATTTGAAGAATACTTAGATATGTTTGGAAATTTATAAAATTTATATGTATATTTATAATGCGAGCCCCTATGTACTCATGCTGTTATTCAGTTCTGGTTACGAGGTTGGTATGAACAACTCTACTAAAGTAGGTTGTTAACAAAAATATTTCGGTCATTGTCAGATTTCGATTATAAAAAAAAAAAACGTACCCATATTTTACTATCATGATTCTGATAGAATTTTTATGTAAAATAAAAATTCGAAATGAAATCTCATAGGAAATTCAAAACCAGAATTTTCATTTATTATATTGTATATCGACAAAATGTTTATCCGTCGAATTTAACTTTGTTTATGAACTATCATTAATTAAAAAGAATTTCGAAAATCAAATGAAATAAAATACATCATTTTTAAAAATAAAAAGGATGTTATAAAATAATAGCATTAAAAAAAAAGAGAACAAAAGAATTAACAATATTTTATGCAATTATAAAGGTACATTTTTTAAAATTTTTAATAGTAATTATTCCCGGATAAAGACTGTAAAAAGTATTATTTAAAATATCTGAAAACAAAAACAAGATATTAATGATAATAGTGTTCTATTAATTAAAAAAAGGGTCATTCCAACAAAAGAGACATTTCCCAGAATTGTATATCTGCATTTTTAAACCAAAACCATTTAAAAAGACTGTTTGGATTATCAAAACCCCATACAATTTCATTTTTCTTTTTTTTAATGAATAAAATAATAATTTAAAAAACTGAAAATGGCTTAAGGAATGGCTTAGTTTTTTTAAAAAAAGGATATAACTTTAATTATTCAAATATTAAACAATTGAAAATTACAAAAGAAATCCTTTAAAATTGCACTCAATTTACTGCAAAAGAAAAAAAAATTACATACATATATGTATTTATGTAAATAGAATTGTTTTATTAAAACAATTTAATACTATATAATATAAATGTTGAACTATGTATATTTACTTATTTATCAAAAAAAAAGGAAGAATGAAATTATGTCAGCGAAACTACTTTGTATTAATACAAATGTTTTTTTTCATTATTATTATTAAACATACAACTTATGCAACGAAATGACTATAAACTGCATGCATTTAACTTTTGAAAAGGTACACAAAATTTCCATAACATTTAGAGATGGATTTAACTTCGAATTCTTGAAAAGAAATGCATTTTTCAACATACTTGTACATTTTGTGTTGACGTACATACATTATATTAGTTAACTGGCAAATTTCAATTTCAAAATGTTTATACGCTCCACTCGAGTTATTCTATTATACACAATATATAATATAGTTTAATAATCTAAAAGATCTATTTAATAGGGCATAATATATAACATGCAGAGGTGGTCAATATGTTGGTTGGAACTAGGATAATTTGTCGAGAACCAAACTTTTCTTTGCGATTAATTACATAGTTACGCCATTCATGTACCTCTTCTTTATATGAAACTACTCGGTCATAAATTAAGTATACGAATAAGACTGGCCAGATAGATAAACCCAACAAGGACAGTTTCGGCCTTAATTCACTTAAAAAATGGGCACAAGATACCGGGCAACCCATTGCTTATATATACCTAGAATATGTATACTTTTAGGCGTATACAAAATAATTAGATTTCTATGGTTTAGGTAAAATCAAAACTGAAAAGAATGATTAGTGCCTTCGTTAGCTTAATAAATAAAGTCTGGTACAAAATATTCATAGTTTCAGAATTCAAATACCGCCCTCAAATTTATCACTTAATTTATTCCAAAATACAATATATTAAAAGCCACTAAGTATAATGAAAATGAATTGAAATCCTGAATTTTTTACTGGTCACAAAATAGAAAAAGTTTGAATACGCCTGATATTATAAAATTGGCCCAATTCTTTTTGCTATTTTTAAAAAAATAGTCTTTTTCTTCCTATTTTACTCTACTTGTTATCCTTTAGAAATAGTTTCTCATATATTATGCTGAAATAAGAATGCGCGACTGTTGAAAAGGAAGAGAAAGGAAAAAAAATGTACAAAGTTTATTGGAAAATTTCACCCGGAAATTTGTGTTGTGCAACATTTTGTAATTTTCAAGAAAAATGCTAATATAAATTCTTTCGATGATAAGAAAAGACAGATACGTATTCACATCTGCAACATATTCACTATGAAACATGATATTGCTTCGTTTCTAATAATGTCACGATATTCTTTCATTGGATTTAGAAACTCAAGAAAATGTAATCATTTTTTTTTTTTAGTATTAAAATATGTAAAGAAAATATTTAGTTTTCATTTTATATTTGTGGATAAAGAAAAACTAAATATTTTTCCAATATCCTTGCTTTTATACTGAAAATAAAAACGACTGTAATGCAATTACGTATAACCAAAATGCATACAATCTCTGTGCTATAACATAATTTGGCTTTTTCAAACAAATTCTATATACTTAACTTAAGTCGGTAAATTTTTCTTTTTAAAAATTTTGTCAAGTAGTTTTTTGAAGTCTTTTAAAGGTGGAAACATCTTTTGTTTTGTATAATCTGATTAAAAGTACACATTTGTGTGAATAGGAATATGCATTTCTTGTGATATGTAACTCTCTGTTAGTTCGAAAACCTTTAAGTTTTGGTTTTAGGTTGTCACAAAGTAAACGAAAACGATTTTAGACTTAACATTCTTGCAGAAGGCGAAAAACTATTTATTTGTCATAGATACAAGATCCAAACGAACTATCTTTGGCGTTCATCAAAATTTACTTGAAATAAAATCAAATAATAATAATTAATATAACAGCAGAATAAATGCTTTTTTATTGCTTAAACTAAAATCCAATAAAGTCATAGTTCTCCCCAAAAGTTAAAAGAAAATTTTGAAAAAAATTCGAAAAATGATTTGTTCAAAATTAAATTTACTAAAAAAAAATTTCCATGAAAATAAAAATATGACTTTCAACTTTTTAAAGATTTTTCTTCCAAACAAGCAAGAATTCGTTTCTCATGCGATTACTCTAGATTCACTCTCATGTCAATAAAAATGAATGCAATTCTTCTTCAATTCAAAAATTGCCTTAAGACTGAAAAACCTTTTTTCTTTTCTCCACAATGCAACAAAAAAAAAAAATACAGAACAAAAATTCTTACAAAAAGAAAGTTTTCCAGAAAATTGTAATCCAGTTTAGATTCGTCAAAAGGTTTTATTTTTCTGCCTTATTAAAGTCATCTCCCTCGAATTAAAGAGGGATGCTTTTCCATTTTCTTTTTTAATATTTTGTAATAGCTTACACAATACTGAGTACAATTTGTTATTTCAGCTTTTTCTTTTACTGCTAAAACCCAGAATGATGAACATATATATGTATATAATGAATGGGCCAAAATATCTTTGCATTTTTTCCTAAATGGAAGAAGGGACAAAAAATGTATTAAACCCAATAGTGTCCATTTTGTCCCCTGACTTAACCCGAACTTTTGGGTTTTCTGGTGCAAAATCCCAAAAACAGTTAATTTTAGGCTTCTTTTGAAGCCAAGTTCATATCAATAAATTCGTTTTGAAGAGATAGAATTAAATGGTGGTTTGATTGTACAAGGTCAGGACTACACGGTGGATGCATTTAAAATTTCCAGCCAAACTCTCTCAATTTTTGACGAGTGACCAAAATTGTACACTTTCGTGATTCAACAATTCTCGAAATTTCTGATTGATTTAAAGCTTGATTTCGGATATGTTAATCTCTGAACAAACTCTTGTCTCTTTAAATACCTATTGGATTTGATCATTCCTTTTATTTTGTCATCATCAACAACCGAAGAGGTTTTTTGGCCCATCCAATATATATGCATTCATATAATATTAGTACAAACAAAAAACTAGATGCGAACTTATAAAATACAACTCCTTCAGTGAAGAGGAAAAGGATAAAATAGGACTTGTAGAGCAAAATAGAATGTTTATCTTTTATTTAAACAACAACAGTAAAAGAAATGATCCAGAGAAAGCAAAGTTTTTTTTTCCTTTTTTGCAACATAAATGGGTGCATAAAAAGCTTAAGATAAACGGACCAAAGTTCAACAATAACAAGCTGGTGCTCTCCTATGGTTATTTTACCCTCAAGCTTTTTGATAGAAAATAACGAATGAAGAATCAAACCAAGGCTATCGAAGAAAAAAAATTCCAGAGTAATAGTTATGAAGATGGGGAGTTTTTTGTTGAAATATTTTCGGGCTTCAAAATACTATAAAAACCCTCTTGAGAAGCAGATGTACACTATGTCGAAATTTGATTCTCCACACACTAATCTTCGAATTGTTAAAACTAGAAAACATAGATATATGAAAATAACTGGTAGCAACTATTAAGGGAAGAACAAAAAAAAAAGCAACAACGAAAAACAACACCATATAAAACAATACTTTCAGACTTTCTCGATAGTCCGTCGTTGCTGGTTGGTCCCGAAAACATAGTTTATTTATGATTAGTCTGTAACTGGCATAAGCAAACATTTGGTCGAAACTTTATCCTTCGAATGTTGTACAGAATATTTTAGATATGGTAAAAGTTCTTCATGATTTTCTAAGACTGGATATATATACAAGTAGTATAGTATCCACAAAAATCATTTATTATGTTGAAGACAAATTCGTTAATATTCGGAGGTGAGAGAAAAGAAAAGTGTCCACAATTTATGTACAAGTTGTTGATAGTTTTTTTTATGACTTATTGTGTGGAGGAATGTGAAATGATGCCAATCTTTTTTTAATAAGTAAAAATACTTTAGCACTTCTACTAAATTAGATTCAATGGTACTACAGTAAACAGTTTATATTTTATGTGTGCTTATATGTAGTTAATATACTATAATATATTCATATTGATTTTAGCGATTTGCGATATTAGTAGTTCAGATTTTGATTGACAGAGTTTTTTCTTTTATAAATTCATTTCACAACCACTACAGCCATTTGTATTATAGATTTTTGTATTAAAGTTTATAACCACTTCTATTACTAGGCAGGACTATATTCAATCTGGTTAGATGCAGAATTAGCAGTTCATTCTATGTTCATAAAAACCACCCGCTTACTGCGGATTATTCTAACTATCTTTTGGGTTTTTCTCGAAAGTAGGTTTTGCAAATTCGGTGTAGCCGAACTCAAGTACACCACTGAAATGGACTTTCGACGTACGACTCAAAACTTTTTGATAAAATTGTAAACATTACTTCGAACTTACTGCTATATATGTGTGTTTTTATGACACTGTTCTGTTCTGGAACAGATTGCTGGTGAACAACAGAAAAATACAAAAGTAGAAAACAGCTTAAATTAATTTGCAGTCACATGGAAAGTAAATGTCGAACACAAAATTACATTTTGAAAATAAATTTTATTGAAAATAGTTGGATGTTTATATTATAGTTAAAACACACGACATATTTCCATATTTCATTCGCCCAACCTATCCTCATTTCTTCCGATGAAATCCCGCGACCGACATTGCCATAACCCAAGAAATGCTCGAATACTGAATTTCATCCAGATCGGTCAAATGGTTTGGACGTTATATAAAAACATTGCAAAATCCAATTTTTTTCTTCTGATATTGAAAAATTTTCCCAAATAAAATTCAATTGAAAAGAACTTTTGCGTAATGCTTTTCTTCCTAATAAGTTTTTTCACACACAAAAAAAGAAGAAAATTACAATTTTGTGATCAATTTTAAAGAATTTCCTATTAAGATTTCGACTTCACATATAACCTAAAGAAATCCATTCACATTTTTAATATATATCTAGAAAATGAAAATAAAGTACCAAAATCTCATCATCCTTAAAGGAGATTATGATTTTGAATATATTATATACAAATTTTGTGTTGTGAATGTGAATCAATCAATCAAATAAGGATGGAAAAAAAAATCTACGAAAACGAAAGGACCAAAAAAATAACGAAAACTTTCTTTCGAAATTAATCTTTTCAATCATTCAAAATCATTCAACCTCCTCCAAATGTGAATAGGCTATAATTTCAATATTGGCATAAACATTTGACAGATTACCTGTCGCTTTATTTTATATAACTCGAGTACATGGACCAAAAAGAAAAAACGAGGAAATAGAGAAGAAATTGTCACCATGTCTTATAATCAATCAAATCGTAAGAACATTTATTTGCAACACTTCTAACTAAAATGGGCTTTCTTCTTTCGTAAAGTATAAATTATGTGATGTCCAATCGAATTAAAAATAATCACATATATACTAATGAAATTTAAATGAATTTCATTCAAATATAGTGAAACCATTTCGCCTAAAATAAAACGGAAGACGTATGATTTTTCCAGGTCTTTAAAAATAATAATGGGTTCTGAATATCTAACGAATGTCCCAAATCTTCATGAAAGTAACAATTTTCAGTTGTAGAATGTTACAAAACTGAAATATACATTTTTTCAGATACTTTCAGGCCATTTTTCAAACCTCCCCAATTTTCCCTATCGCAAAAATATGTCGCAGAAGAGGACTATTTTTAATACTTTTGCATAACATTTTTATAAGATAGTGTCAGAAAGTATATAAAATAGGATGTAATTGAAATATTTGATGGACGCTATTGCATTGATGATGATAACAAAATAAGGACATTGATCGAACCCAATTGACGTTTAACGACACGAGAAATTGTTCTTTAACTTTAATACATAAATCGAGCATTGAAAATCAACTCCTCATCAAACAAAAGCATTATGCGGGAAACAGAATGACTGATCCACGATGGATTCACGGTTTTCTGTTTTCAGATTGTAAATTAAAAATAGTCCGTTGCGGATCCGTAGTCTAATTAAAAACGTATATATTAAAAATACTAATGCGTCATGAATCCGTCATAGAGCCATTATTATACTAGGACTTTTAAGAATTGGTGAATCACAAAAGTGTTGTGTTTCATCATCATAACGCTAGTTCACATACAAATGTGGTCACTCCTCAAAAATTAAGAAACTTTTGATGCACTTATCGTCTACTCCTGACTTTACACCATCAGACTACCATTTGTTTTGAACTCATCAGAACTCCTTTAATGGTGCAAATTTGAGTGAAAATTGGTTGTCTTGAATTTTTTGGCCAGAATATTTAGAAATTTTACAGCGACAAGCTATGATCCTGCCAGAAAAATTATATAAGGTTAAAGACCAAAAAGGGTAATACATTCTTTATTTCCCATGACAGATTCGTCTATGATTTACAGATAAACCCAACGTACCTACATTTTGTCCTATCCATTATAAACATTACTATCAATAATTGTGGGATGAAAAATTTCCCACAATTACCTGTTTTCCAGTATCACCAGATTAGGTATCAATCCCCTTAATAAACTATTTCATGCTTTAATACCAATTAATATTTATAATTCCGAAATATACAAAACGTACTCAATTAAGTTTAATAATACTGTATTTAGAAAAGAATCTAGAAAAGTTGTTCATTAAGAAATTAATCTTATTAAAAAAGAAAAACAAAATTGAATATTCTATAAAATTGGATTTTCTAAATTAAATTTTTCACCAAAACAAAAATGGAATTTATGTTAAGAAATTAAACACAATATAGTTTTCCATAATAATATTAAAACTCACCTATCCCGAAATTCCTTTCAGGTCTCATCATATATGAAATAAGTTTTTAGTTTTAATGAATAAAATTGCATACGAAAATATTTATAGAATAACTTCTGTACATAGTAATAGTACGTAGTACGTTATCATCTTTCATTACACTTCATCAGAATGCATCATAATACTTCCTACTGTTAAGACCTAAGTAAAACGAGAAACTATTTTTCGTGATACAGACTTGAAATAATATTCTATAGAAATATTCTATGGTAGAAAACTTTAAATTTAGGTTAATTGAGTTTAAAAATTCTGTATTTTATGTTTACAAAGTTTTTTTTTTAATAGCTTACACAGGTATTACGTTTCTGTCAGGTATTTACGAACTTATAACGAGACGACTTTACCTCAATATATATTAAAGTCAATTTTTCACCTCTTCCTTAAAATTAGATTCCTTCCAATGGATTTTCTTATTCATTCAACCAAAACCCTTTACTTATTTATATCTAGATGTAAAGAATTAGTTTTTGTGAAACGACAAAATGTAGAAAAAAAGGGATTTTTTGATTGAATTCAATAAAATCAAAGTTTTTCGTTAAGTTACTTCTAGTTTTTTTGTTTCTTTGAAAAGCTGACGATTCTTTTTAATATTGTATATAAAAAAGTTATTCAGTATTTAAGGAAGTTTTCTTCATAAATGACTCGAATCATTTCAAATCGGAATTACCAATAAAATGTTTAAAATTTTATATTATGTATTTAAAATGGCACTAAATGGCAACATTTTAAGATGTTTATTTGTACAAAAATGCATTAAAAATGTACATTAAAAATGAATATATTTCTTTCACATGTCTACATAGTTTAACACTATGTACAAATCAATTTTTTGTATTGATTTTGAAACCAAATTCAAGTCAAATTTAAATTTTAATTTTAGTTAAACTTAATATTCAGGGAAGTTGTTAAGAAATGGGTTAATCAGAAAACTAAATATTAACTTTTAAGACTTATTTTTGGCTTGTTATAAGCAAAAATACAATCTTGATTTAATTTAGTATTAAAATTTCCGTAATTATGTTAAATCTTAAAATAAGAAACCTTTTGTCCTATAGGAGAGACATGGAACGTATTAAAACAAAAGGCCTTTTGAAATATCTAGGATTTTTGTCACAAAATAGTCATCAGAAATAAGTTCGCAGCTAGAATTTTTGATCGCTGGCACACTTTGACACTAGTGACAATATCTTAATAAGTAACTGTTATGTAGTGGATACTGAAAGTGCAATTTTGGTTAAGAAATAATTAGAAGATATAAACTTTTAGGCAACTTTTGTACTTTATGTTTTATAATTATTCATGATTTTATCTGATTGGAAAATTACTTAGCTGATCAGCTGATTTTAATGCCATTTTAATTATCAATCTTTTCCTCTGAAGAAAAATCAATTGGTTTCGTTAGAGAAAATATGTAATGTAATAGAAAATTTTACAAGCATTTAGTATAATGAGAGAAATAATTTTAGTACAATGACTATACCAATGTACATAGGACAACTTATTTTGTTAAAATCTACTAAAAATATGGTATTGCATAATGTCCAATTATCCATCGGTGCGTGCGACAGCGCTTCTCTTTTTCCGTATATCTACCAATTTTGTAAAGGAATGCTGATCGTATAGAAAACATAGTTTCAGCGATATCTTGTTGGTCAGTATTCCTAATATTTTTTGTAAATATTACAGTATAAGTGGCAATATTTCCATTTCTACATTTTATGTACGACATTTACATTGGAAGACTTCCCTTAATAAGAATTTTGATTGGTATATACATAATTCGGTGCCTCTTGGTATTACATTTTATACTATATAAGTACGAAATCAAAAGATGAGCAGGCAAACAAACAGAATTTCGGTTTTATAGATATAAATTGATGGATATAGGGGTAGATAGGTAGATAGACAGATAGATAGATTGATAGATAGATAAATAAATGCTTTAACAAAGAAACAAAAATTAATACTTGTAATATTATTATTGGACTTACAATATTAAGGAATTCATCTTAAATAACATTGCAGATTTGCCATTATTATTGGTATCGCAGAATTAACAAATAATTTATTGGATATTATGTGTTGCACAATGGATCCCATTATATATTGCACTACACATCACTAGAAATTGCTGGAAATATTTTGATTTATTTATTAAATCAAAAATATTTCCAGAAAACTCCAAAATTAAATTGTTCACACGACCGAAACAATAGCAATGACTAATGTCATAAAAAAAAAAGCACATACAATACACTTCTCAATAATAATAGCAATGACTCATGCCATAAAAAAAAAGCACATACAAAAGATTTTTTTTTAGAAGTAAATAATAATAGATCATTGGCACAAACCTAAACAATGATTAGAACTTTCTAGAACTATTCTTTGTGTATTGAATAAGAATTTTCGGGAAACTATTCTTTGTGTATTGAATAAGAATTTTCTAGAGATCTTCTTTGTGTAAACGTTGCCACCTAGTTTTTAGAAAGCCAAACGACCAGGCTTTTCGAGAATATTCCGAGACACACCAATTTTGATATAAAAACAGCTGTAGGGTCGAGCCTGAAATCAATTCAGATCAGAAGCTCAAACTGTGTACTTGAAATATTCGGGGTAAAACAGAAACTTTGAAAGTAATTAAAATAGTGAAGCTCTAAAACTGTGATAAATTAATTGTAATAATTAAATTATTGAAAGACAAATATTTTTAAGACTAATTGTTAAGCAGAAATAATTACAAATAAAGTTTATACACTAAATTCACATAAATAAAAAGTGTTATCATTCTAATAACATCGAACCGAAAGAGGAACACGTCACAATATATTCAATGCCGAAACACCCATTTATCATAGTATGATTCCCAATACATGCTTGGTTAAATTTGGTATTTCTGTCATGGGCTTCTTACCATTTTTAATAAGTGAATGTTTTCTCCAGCGTACATACTAACTTCTCCTATTTTTATTGTTGATAGGAAATACGCCATTCGTATAGAATGGTTTTCTTATGTATCACGGGAAAATTACCCATTATTTCTTCAGTGTCTTATTAGACCAAAGAAAAAGCTCCGCTTTCACTTGCTCCCAGACTACGACTTTTCTAAGCATATTGCATTATATGAACTACTCATAATAGGAATCCTGGTATCTAAGAAAAAAATTTACCTCAATTTTGGCTAAAATTGATTTTTACAAATCCAATATTTCAATATGCCCACGTCTTCCCTAAGTCATAACATCAAAAATAATAGAAAAGAAATAAATATTTTCATCATGTTTTTCCATGACATATATTGCAAAAAAAAAGAAAGAAAGTACAATATATATATAGTAAAGTTAGTATATCAATAGAAAGACAAACAAATGTATGAAGGATCTACATAACCAACTCAATTCGCTACATCAATTTTTATTGAATCAAAATATAAATTCTATTCGTTTTTCTTCTATGTGTTTTATTTTTTGTGTTTTTACATTTATTTTTCTTTTCTATTTTCTTTTTTTTTTTTCTATAACGCTGCTGAAATCAAGACATGTCTCGCACATTTTCCGCACTTGTTCCAGAAAAAATTCAATCACTTAAACTGGCATTCAAATAGAACATAAAATACCACCCCTTCAATAGTACCAAATAAAAAAAAAAAGGAAGAAAAGTGCGATATGGTTAACTAGTTCAGTTGTTCTTATCATATATACTATAACGATATATCCTTATGTAAACTGCGAACAGTATGATTATATCACCCACAATTGGAGCTACTATCATAACCATATACGTATTTCATGTATCCACAAAACCAACAAAAAAAAAATTGACTTCAGAAAGAAATTTTTCTATTGAAAAGAAATTTTTCCTTCTTTCGTCCAATTTACATTTTTACATTGAAAATTATCGCTGGCCATATATGAAAATGGAACCTCAATAAAATACAAACAAAAAAAAAAAACGAACGAACTTGTAGAAGAATAAAATTTATATGAATATCAATATTTTCTACTCTCATCTCTACAGCACATATGCCAATACGTCTTTCAATATATAATCGACATTCCAAACATTATTCAAAGATATTGGATTCAATCTAAATAAAATATATAAAAAAAAAAAACGAAGAAATAGTATAAAAAAAAATAGAACTGAGTCCTCTATCTTTTATATACCCTTGTATCTTCGACCTAGGCGCACAATTTTAACTTCGACTTTTCTATATTATTATCATTGACAATGTCTATACTATCGGCCATATGCCAAGAAAATGGCATAGTGTGGCAAATAAATTTAAATCAGACCTTTGTTCAAGTTTAGGGTTCAATAAATCTGATGACTTACAAGAAAGGGAATATGAAATCATGATATATCGAAGATATTTAGTATATAGTAAAGTAATACTTCTTTTTTTTATATACATATATATACATACATTCTATACTTCTCAAATAGGGAAGGTTTTCTTTCGGAGGCAGTAGAATGGATACGAAACTAAGGAAATTTTCTCCAATTTTTGACTAGAAAAGGTAACGATTTTCGATCATGGCATATTGCCAATTCTATAAAAACGAAATATGTACGTAAAAATTTATTGAAATATAAAATGAAAATTTTATAAAATCGATAATGATTTATTTTATATTAATCAGAAAAATTTGACAAGAGATTGACATTAAAAGAAATGCGTATTAATTTCATTTTAATATTTTAGCATATTACAGGGTAGGCAGTGGCGTACCTAGGGGGGGGGGCGGTGGGTGCGGTCCGCACCGGGCGGCACTTACCTTGGGGCGGCATTTTTTATATTTACTTTTAGTTGTAAAAAGCAACTTATTCATTTCATATTTATTTTCTTTCTTGAATAATAAATGATTATTATGATTATTATAAGTTTAATATTTGATTTATATAAATTATGATTAACTATATGATTTCGAATATTATTCCTCGGTGTATATAAATGCATTTTAGTGTAAATTTTGAATTCTAATTCAAGAACAAGATAATAATTTTATTTTATTGTATTCATTAAAATTCGTTGAATTCGTAAAAGGATCTTTACGATTTTGTTCGGCAATTTTTCCTAACTAAAATTTTTTGATATCAGTTTATAAATGTCCTTTCTTTTGAAAAGTTTATATGATTACTTTGAAGTGATATATCAATATTTTTTTAAATCATCGATTTTTCTTTTGAAAAGCAGGGCCGGCGGAAGGCGGTCTGCTAGGTCTGCAAAGCATTAGGGCGCCGGCATAAGAACTATCTTTTTCAAACAACAAAATCTAAACGAGACAAAACAAAAATACTGACGAAGTTTTTATGGCTGTACCTACACTAAAAGAAGAGGCAAAACATTGGAAAAACGGGGAGAAGGGCCCTCTTGATCTGCTAAAATTTATTCAGCAGTATAGGTTGGAAAATTCTGTTCCCAACATTGTAATTTTGTTAAGAATTTTTTTAACAATTTCAATCAGTGTCGCTAGTTGCGAAAGAAGCTTCTCAAAATTGAAGTTGATAAAAAATTATCTTCGTTCTACAATGAGTCAATTAAGACTACAAAATCTTGCAATATTGTCAATAGAACAAGAAATTACAAATAATATAAATTTTGAGAGCATTATACACGATTTTTCTAGTATGAAAGCTAGAAGAGTAGATATTATATAAATATGTTTACGAGTGCATACAAATATGTCTAAAAAAATTTACTCTGTGTATTAATTAATATTGATTAAATAACTCAATAATTTATTTATGTGTATTAATTTATAAAAACCACTATTTGATTGACTTATAATAGAAAGGGCGGCAAACTGGAGATCGCCCCGGGCGGCAAAAGTTCTAGGTACGCCACTGAGGGTAGGTGTATATTATTGAAAGTAATGGAGCCTTAAGGAGTTTGAATGAAACAAACGATGATAGATGGTGATTTTCCATTCATTATTGAATGTATAAGATGGAAGCGTTATACAAAAAATTAGTATTTATATGATTAAGTTAAGATTTAAGGCATCAAAATGGATGTAGGAGTTTGTATACAAATTATTTGGTTCAAAATATGTAGGTTCTATTAAGTCTTACTTATACACACAATAGTATAGGCTAATCGAACGTAGCCAGTACTAAAATGATTTTTCATTGTATCACGTTTTCATCGATCTCTTGATCGACAGAACCCTCAACCGAACAACACGTTTTCATCAGATCATTCCTGACAACAAGTAAATACATTGAATTAAATAAAGATTAATAATAAAAGAGCCTACAATAGTAAGTTCGAAAATTTGCATAATAGATCGATTTCTTGCTTGGCAAATTCATATTTTTTTACGAGCTCGTTCATTAGACTTATTGTCTACGGAAACGAAACTTTCCTGGTTAGATTTCTTTGACTAGTTACAACTCCTTTTACCTTATTGAATTTTTTAAGTCCTTCATAAATTAGAACGTTAGGAAACCTGTGAAAAAATTAAATTTACTTTCATAGTATTTCGTATCTCCCTGTGTTTCCTTCGAAATGTATTACTTTCTAACAATTAAATAATGTTACATATTCTAAAGGAATGCTAGGAAGCAAAGAATATCTTATTTCATTCAAGCAATTCATGGGTTTTCTATACCCTCATATGTTAGAAGTTCAGTAATTTGAATATTTGAATTATTATCCCGTTCCTACGCGTTATCCGAATTTTGGGTAATTTTTCGAAAAATAAAATATATTCTGAACATATTTTCTCTTAAAACAAAAATTCTAAAATGAAGTTAATTGTAACCGAATATATCTATATATTTATTAACGTATGGCAACAACATATGAGCCTACATATGGTAAAATATAATATATAAAACTTTTTCCGAGGGAAATTTTTTTACAAAATTAAGGTGAAAAATAAACATTATTTATAACACGTAAAAAACAAAATATTCCAAGAAATATTTTAATTATGTAAAATATTATATTTGACATACTTTTTATATTGTTAATTAAATATCATATAAACAACTACTTGGAGAAAAAAAGCTTTTTTAAGCCTTTGAGCTAAGAGTAAATATATAAATTGATTTACTTTCTTATACATAGTTTTGTTAATTTGTATGGTAATTTTTGACTAAAATTAATTAAACATTGTACAGTTTCCTTTAGGAGTAAAGAATTTGAAATGACAAATGTTTAAGACTGTAATGAAATCGAGTAGCTCGATTTAAACCTAATCGTTTCGAAAGAGGATGTTTTCTCGATACGATTTAATCTCAATCGAATTACACCATTCCAAACTTTTCATCAAAATATGGTAAATCAAACTTTTTCAAACTAAGTTCGCATTTAGTAACGCAAAGGGTCCCATATAGGTATCGAATTTGATAAGTCTTCTGCTGTGTAAGTTTGTGTACAAAAGTTTTAAAATAAAACTAAAAATTGTATTGTTTTCTTAAAAACAATAATATCTGATATACATAAAAAGAAATTCACAATTGCATTCAGTGACTTAGTTGTTAAAACCTGTTGTCTACGGTTTTCCGTGGTCCGGAGTTCGAATCTCAACCATATGATGATCACATATTCTTGCAGTGTTTGTTATTCTTTAGTCACCATTCAATGTGGCCGCAAAAAACTCAGTCCCAGCCTTCTAGATTACTCGCATTGGATATGAATAAAAAAATCTTTGTAAGGATACATTAGTTAGTGCCATATACATGTGGATTTTTCGGGTATCAGGTATCAGGTATCAGGTATTATAGTAACAGGAAAATTAAACTTAAATATTGTGTATAAGAAATTCGGGTGATTTCCAATTCTCATGAGTTAACATAATTTATTTAAATTTTCACGATATAAAATAACGTCAATCAAATATCTCCAATATATTATTTGTTGTATCTCTGTACAGTCATAAAATGTAATATCGTAATTGCATACTCTTTACCCACGTCATAACGCTTGTTATATTAATTCTCTGTAATTTCAATGCACCCAAGTGAAACTCAGCACATTATAGTATAACATCATAAACTTATGAAAAGCTCATATAATATCAATTTTCCTACAAAAAAAAAAAAAAAATAGGCAACGTTAAAATCTCTTATCCCATATGTTTCTTCGAACGGTTATATATCACAGGATATACACCTTCTATGATGTGATAATTTCCTATATTCTTTTTTTTTATTATTTACCTTGGATTTTCACTAGAAATTGTTTGTTTTTTTCAATTACTATATATGGAACACCTTTAACACCTGGAGCTTATCGATTGATTAACTGAATTTTCCAATTAATATAGCCATGAAAATTGGATAATATTTTTCTATAGAAAGAAATAAAACAAAACGATCATGACATTTTCAATATGTGTTCTTTTGAATAAATGAATTTTCCCGAGTTTCCCGGCCATGTTCGACATTATTCTTTTATAGAGGAAATGTTATTTATTTCTTTTTTGAGTTATGTCTATAAAATATTAAACCATAATGATAACAAGTTAATTATTTTTATGGTAATGAAAGAATTTTTCTATTTTTTTTGGTTTTGGTAAAGAACAGAGATTATATTCCGAACAACATCAAAGGATTCGAATTTAGTTGTGACTGTAAAGAAATACTACAAGATGAAAGCGTGTTCAGGTCGTTGGTGTTACTTTCTTTCTAGGATTTTATGTTGCCTTAATTTTTTTTTTTTTTTTGATTTTTCACATCTTATAATGTTGCTATGCAAAAAAATGTAAAAGGAATAAATCTAAATAAATACTCTTATTAACATTTCAAGGTAAATTCATTTTAGGTGATTTCGTTGTTTCGAAGAAAATGTAGAAATAACGAAATTTATTAAAGAAAATATAAAGAAGAAAAGAAAAATTAAAAATTCTATTTCATATTTTGTACCCTCAGGAAAATTGCTAATTTTAACTCAATTCATTTCTAATATAATTTGGAAAGAGACGTCAGACAGTCTCGAAGGGCTATAGATATAACGAAGTAATCTTTCTGTGTTTTATATTTTTGTGATTAAACGTATGTTCATCTTTCCAGAACGACGATTGTTAGTTATACTGGGTTAGGTAATCTCGACCTAACTAGTGCGTATGGTATTTCATCACCAGTTTGGAGAAAGCAGAAATTATAACGGACCAATATAGGCAGCATTCCATACAACTATTATAAAATCCATTACCATTACTTACTATATGATGCTATGTATTGTATGTAGTTTATGGATTGCGGTAAAAATTATGAATATATGATGTGATACGATAGAACCAATAAAAACAAGTTTTGAACCAGGGCTAAATAATAACCGAACTGGTCGAATTTATCCTTTATTCCTCTTTATTTTGGTAGAGAACAAATTAAATTCAACTGGTTTAGTTCACGCATAAAGTCTGACAAAATTTACAAAATATAGATGTCAAAATATAAAATTCCTCTTCTATAAAGATGGTATTTTTATCTTTTATATTTTTTATCTTTTCCATTATTTTAAAAAATTCACAAAATTCAAAATAAAGTCTATTCTTTTTCCTGCAATAAATAATGTACTTATCATTGAGTTGACTTTATTATTAACAGAAATACAAACATACTTATATGTACAAAGTAAACACTTATATAAATTTCCATGCCAAACTGAACGCTTATAAGGGAATCAAAAATGTTTTATCATTTATAAAATATCTTAAAGACATAATCGAAGAATTTCTTTTTTCTTAAAGCATCTATGGACCAAATTTAAAAGGCTGAAATAATTGACTGTTAATATTCAAATTTAATATGAAGGAATTGTAAACATATTTTTTTTCTTCTTAATTTAGTATCTTTACAAGGTGGTAAACAACCCTCTTTAATAAACTCATCAAATGGAAAATTAAAATTCAAATATGGAAAAAGAAGTACGTACAAGATAAAATTGACATTGTATTGTATATTTCCAATCCAACAACAAAACATGCTAAGTTGTATGTGTGACATTAGATACGCATTAGATATGTGACTTTTCAAAAAGTTATCATGAAAATTCATTCTAGAATGTTTATCTATGTATTCCAGTATATGTGATTCTAATCTAGCAGTTTTAGTGTACGGCCACATAGGCTCTGCGTTTTCTACGCGAAATTTGAAAAATATTAACGCTATGAACAATATGCGCTAACTCCTTATTCTCCAATTCACCAACTGTGTCGATAATTTATTTATGAATGTCGATACAAGTTTTGTAATTGCTATGCAACGTCAATAACCAAAATTGCTCTTCTTCAGTACAACTCCGGCGTAACGAATGCCGTAATGGATACGGTTTGAGAATAAGGAAGTATATTAAAAAATTTATATTTCAATTGATAATTTAATGATTGGCAATTTGAGATTCTTCATTAGCAATTTCAATGCAATGAAATAGTTCATGCCAGAGAAAATTGCTAATGAAGACCACAGGAAATTTGGGTCTCATTGTGTTAACTTTTGTACATTACTGCCTATAAGATCGTTTTATCTAAAGCTACCAAAACCAAACTTTCTTTTTTTTATCTAATAGGATCAAAAGTAAAATATGTTTGTTTCAAAGGAATTTTCACCTCTAGTTTCCCAATTGTTTGACTAACTTCAAATTTTTAATATCGGCGCGTATTTAAAAGATTTATTTTTTTTTATAAATAATATATATTTAGAACAAACTTCACCAAGACCCCATGTATATAAATAATATAAATATAAATTTTTAATTTTAATTTAGTAACAAAAAGAAATTTGGAAAATTGTAAATCAGGCTTGGTTAGTATCTTGTTCAGCATTCTCATTTTTGGAAGTGTCACTTTCTTCTTTTGATTTGCTTTCAAGTTCCTACAATTTTTAATTGTTTTAATTTTAATTTTAATTTTTAATTTTGAAAAAAAAACAAAATTTTAGTTACCCTTTCTTCATCAGTTTTCACCGATTTAGTTTCCGCCACTTTAGGATCTTCATCAATAGCTTCATCAATATCTTCATCAATATCTTCATCAATAGCTACATTCATAGGTTGGTCATCATTACCACCATCCTAAATTTTGTATTATTAAAAAGTTATTAGTTAAAAAAATTCACAAGGATATTCCGAACAAGAATTTGCAAGAATTTTTGTAAAAGTTTTTCGATTTCTCTAAAAAAATGAGGTTACTACAAATTATGTAGCTCACTTCCATATTAGAAAAAAAACTGTTCATAAATACTCACTTCTGGCACTGAAGAATCTTCATCTTCATATTCTATTGAGCTCAATTCAGATTCTTTAAAAAAATATGTATTAGACTTTATCCAAAATTTTAATAACAAATACAATATTACCATCGGTTGGTCCTTTATTTTTCATAGGATTCAATGACCCCAAAATATTTGCTCGAAGTAATGCTATGTCATGTTCACGTTTGCTTCCAATACGAGCACGTTTTCTGGACCTTTCACCGTAATGACGGCTTTCTTCCTCATTATCTAGTATTTGGTGATTTCGTTTTCTTGAATTCGCATCATCTTGCGTTTCGTCTAGCTGTATTAGTTTAAAAATTAAATCATTAATAACATATATTTTTTTGAAAACTTTTGCATATTACCGAAATTTTTAAAGTTCTCATTTTATATTCTAGTCCCGTTTGCCGAATAAGTCCCATACTTTTCATGGTTTCTATTGAGTCTCTAACCATACTATTTAAATTTTTGGCTGGCACCAAATTTTTAGTATTCATTTTTACAACTCCCAAAATTTCTTCAATTTTTCCTCCATTTGTAGAACTTGAACATTCTTTAATTGCATCCACTACAAATACATTAACTCTTTTTGGAATATTATTTTTATCCATTTTTAAATTTTACAAAATAAATAATTGAAATAATTGAAAAAAATAATTGCAAACAAAATGTTTTGAGAAAAAAAGAAATGAAGTCTATTCAATTGAAATATTTGATTTATAAAAATCCAATCCAATATTTTTAAACGATTGTTTTGATTGATTTTATGATTTGAATTTTTAGGAACTAAACTGAGTTAAATATGAAATTTAAAAAATTCTTTCTATTCAGGTGAAATCAATAAAAATCAGGTTCATAATTCATGACAAATTGTAGACCCAAAATTGTATCTATAAATATTGGAGCCGCGATCTTTTTCGTGTGTGTCCAGTTAATTTAGGGACACCCAATTCCCTTCAGAGAATATGTCATTTTTATTTTAATTGAATTTCAATTCTTCTCTTTTTTCTATCGTATCTTGCTTCCAATGAACTCGGCTATATGGCTACTTCCATTTAATTACAGGCCGATCCCACCTTTCAGAAAACTAACTAAAGAATTTGCTAGGTTCTTTACAGTCGGGCATATTCCACTCACGGAAATCATTTTCTAGATAATTTTCTAATGGCTTCGCCTCTGTTCGCTCCCCTATCCAACTCCCAAATAGTATAACTTATTTTCTCGTTTCTCCATATATGTTGGTATAGCAACTACGCTTCACTTCAATAATATGTCGTGGTTATATGGTTTTTTTTTTTTAACATAGCCCAAGTCATTTATAGTTCGATTTCGTATATTTTCTTTGCCTTTAAATAAAACAAAAATTTAATATATAAATTAATAAATATATTTTATGTTCTTTAAATGAGCTTTTAAAATAAATGATTAAAAGAAATTTTATAGTTTTCTCTGACCATATCACCAAATATACCCGATATTCCATTTCAGTTATCATCACAATAAATTACATTTTCAACAAAATACACTATTCTAGTAATTGTTTAAATTCATCTTTATTGAAAATCTAGTAAAAGTTTTATAGTTTTCTTGGGAAATATATATATTATTTTCTTACAAACCGTATTATTTATGCGATTGCAATATTGTCCAATCGTAAAAACATGTAATACTATTGGAAGGACTTACATACTGGAAAAGCTATAAAAAAAAGCATTAAGTGTATAAAAAAAAATACAATATTTGAAAACATGTTGCAAAGACAATTAATATTATTATCTTTGATATTAAGTCTTTATATTAATTAATTTAATAATAAACCAAATGTGCATTAATTATTAATTTTCTGCTGAACAAAATAATATACCCACTTAAACTTCATTTTTATCCGCCATAATAAAACTATATTTTTAATATAATCTCATTCATTAGATCAATAATTGCCATAATTATTATTATTATTGCTTTCTTCCCATTAATATTAGGAATAAAGTTTTGTGTTATTAAAAAAATTTGATGTCCAAATTATTCAAAGATTTTCAGTATTTAAAGTCTCTAAAGTCCGAAAAACTTGATTTTAAAAATCCCATTCATGTACCTGGCTATTTCTTTATATATCTATGATTGAATTCTTGGAAATTCAGGAAATTTCAGGGAGTAAATTCGGGAATAAATTCATATTTCTTTTGATCAGAATTCTGATAATGGTAAGGAGAGCCCATCGTAGTAATATATTACATCACGCAAATAGAACTTCTAGTCTATGATATTTGTGGTGTATTTTATTATAGAAAAAAAAAATACATAAAATTTGCATTTAACGCAGAAATTGTATTTATTAATTAAGTTCGAGTATTCGCTTCACAATTATTATTTCGTCATATTCTAATTATCCAATTGATAAGAAAACATTAACTCATTTTGTTTCTAGTATTTCTATTTCTACCCACTTTGAACGCCCTTTTTCCATGATAATTGCAGTGGTGTAGTATGATATACTAAGGATTTAATTGATGTTGATAGGCAATATTGGGTCAACTTCAGCATATTAACAGGTTCAATTCGGGTCCTTTGAATATCTATATCTAAATGATAAGTCGGAGCGTGATTCTTTGCTACAGTTCTTTTATTTTCATTGTCAGTGGTCTGCTGAAGTTTATCAAAACAAGCGAATGTGTAATACTAACTGCTAGTTATTCCGTCTGATGGTAAAAATTAGGTGTGACCCACCGGAAATTCACACCACCAGATAGAAGGGCAGATTGTGACTCCATTCGAGATGAATGTGTAAAAGGTGATATTCTTCAGATGTCATTAAAGTGCAAGACCGAGAACGTGATTCTAATAACTAAAAGAGTCATTTTAACAAATACTGTTAATTAGATTGCGTATGAAGACGCGCCCAAATCAGAATCCAAGTTGAAAGCTCTCTGTATTAATTGGTTTTTGGTAAAATCAATATCGACCTCCGAAAATACAAAATAAATTGTCCGCTTCGGCTTCTGTTTCACAACCTAACATATGAAGCTGGCCTAAAAAACGTGTATGAAGCTCTATTTTCTTTGCATTAGGATTAGAGCACTATTACAGGATAGTAGTTTAATACTGTGCTATGATTTATGAATTTTTTGGTACGTTTGACCGTTTGACATAACAACCCTTTTGGAGCTTATGTATTTTATGAATCATTAATTCCATGCTGCACTGCACTTCACTGTACAACAGGTATGTTATGTACAATAATATCTAATATTTCTTTATTATTTTGTTGTTTACTTTTGTTGTTTTTTTCTTTTGGCTTTGGTTTTGTTTGAAGATTTAACCCTTTCGGTACTTTTTTTTTATCCAACCGCCCATTCACACTTAACTTTATGATATCTATTTTTTTGTTTTATTTTATTATAATTATTATTATTTTTGCGCTTTCTATGGTTTTAAGCAGTAATTTTACTGATTGCTTGTTGAGTGTTAAACATTTTTAATCCAAAAGGATTTTCAGCAAATTTCTGTTAATTGAAAGAAAAAATTTTAATATAAAAGCAAGTACTCATAATGGTTATTAATTTAGTATGATTTCAGTTAAAATAACTTTCACATCAGAATATAGAAATTATATTTGAAAAAATAATAAAAGAAAAGCCCTAGTTTTGCTGATAGTGATAAAATTTTCAAATTTAATAAAACTTTAAAAATTTTTGGTTATATTTTTGGATTACATATTTTCCTTTTTATTTTCCATTTTTTGTTGAATGAAAATATAATTGTTGTATTAAAAGGAAAACTATCTCAGAAAAAAAAACTTTCATAATAAAACTTTCAGCAATTAAACGTTTCATTGCGCTGTGGTTTTGTGGCGTTTTCTTCTTCCATGGAATAAAAAAATATAAAATTTTCAATTTTAATTTTAAAGTGTTTTAATATTTTAAATTAAAAATTTAAATATTTTCGTTTTTCGTACTTTATTTTAAAGTGTTTTAAAAGTAGTGAAACTTTATTTTTCATCATAATTTATACTAAATATCAAATATGGAAATAAAAATAATATTTGTAAGTAATTAGTTTAAAACATTTTATCAAAAATGAATGTTATTTACTAAATTAATTGTTTTTTTTTAAATTACTACCAATAAATAAACATAATTGGTTTATTTTCTATTAAATCATTAAAATATTATATTTATATAATCGATTATATTTATTTTGATATAAAACTTGATTTAGCCTAATCAAAACACATAAATTCGTTATCGTAAATTAACACACAATATGGTTATTTTAGTTAAGTACTATTTTAACTATTAAATAAACACTTTGAAAACCAATAAATAATATAGGGGAGCATAGTGTAAATTGTAGTGGTCA
This sequence comes from Xylophagus ater, assembly GCA_963422695.1. Taxonomy (NCBI): domain Eukaryota; kingdom Metazoa; phylum Arthropoda; class Insecta; order Diptera; family Xylophagidae; genus Xylophagus; species Xylophagus ater. The sequence goes on along the minus strand of OY730486.1, from coordinate 12,793,019 downwards.
GTTTTTTTTTTGTTTTATTGAGTTTAATTTAAACTTCCAAAAGAGTTCTAATGAAATTATATATATATGATTGATATCAAGCTAAAGTATGAATAAACATATTTACAATGGCAACTTCTGTAATACTTCTGCCTGACTATGACGGATGAATTAATTGCAGTACTTATATAGAAAAATTTAAATTCGACTTTCTCTAAAACTAGTAAGGCTTCGGCAATATATAACATAATTTTGAGCATATTTTTTCAATCCGTGCTTTCAAAAATTCACTATAGTAATCCATAACTGAAAAAAAATCATAGGCACTAATAATTGTGTGGCTCAACATGATGAATTTTTGCACCCTTCAAGTACACGTAAGTACTTGAATATTAAGTATTCAAGCAGTTGTACCCCTACGTATCCCTATGGGGCGCTGGGCGCATTCCATTTGCACACTTCATATACTTCAATACTTACACGTTCTTGAAGAGCAGAAATGGAAAACGCCTTATAACAAAACGCCTATATTCCACCGATTCAATCTAGATAACTCAATGTGCTACAATCAAACACATGTTGTATTTTTTGAGAATGCTATCCGCCTCTATCATATAAATATTTAGCGTCGGAAAATATCGGGCGCTAATTAGCGATGGATAGGAGGCATGGATAGCAGGTTGGATAGTACTATGTACCAGCTGGTAGATGGTGCAAATCAAAGGTTTTTTTCCATTGGAATATTTAGAAATAACATAAAATTGGTTTGAATCTTGAATCGTACCTGATTTTCGTCAGTTTTTTTTTTCTATTATTTTTATTACATTTTATTTTATTTAGTTAAAACAATACTTTAAATAGCCGTCTCGCAAAATATTATTTGTTTTAATTTCAGTATTTGTCTGAAAAAGGAATTTTTTTTAAATTTAACCTCAAAAAAATTACTCTATTTGGGTACAAAACCAAATATTTTTAGTGGTTCGAATATTCGAAACTTTTAAGAACTTATATAAGAAAAATCGTTCTTTGGAGCCAGTAAATTAGCGCCCAGTAGAATTCCCAATAAAATACAGCAAGACTATGCCTATTTTAGTTTATTTATTATTATAGTAAATAATATAAGATTCTTCTAAGTTTTAAACAAAACTAAAATATCAGGAAAATTAAATGAATTATTATACTGAATTTATTTCTAGTTCAATTTAGATATTCTTTCCTCTATAACTTCTTCATAAATACAATCTCACTTAATTACGAAAATCTTAAGATTATACGATTTTAACTTATATTCCCCTAAACGTTTGCTATATGCAGGTAACTAATAAAAACTATGTTGTCATTAATTTTGGTCCGTCAAAGATTTTTCCAATCGAAACCGAAAGCTACATCAAGATTAGACATCTTAAAATCATTCTAAAATAAATTTTAATTCCTTCTAAAATATTTATTTAGATTCATACACAAAAAAAACATATGTCTTAAAAAATTGACAACGATATATTCAACGATATATTTTACAATAACACATTAATATTTGTACACACATTTTCCGATTTAAGGATACAAAATTTAGATTTATATCAATGCAAATATCAACCCTGTGGTAACATATTAAACTACATTATAATAGGATACTCAATTGTCAAAAGTTTTCCCAATATCAAACAGTTTCTACAACATAATAAAGCCTAGAGCTCTCATGATAAATGACAAGGATGTTCCCCAAAAAAAGAAAAAACATTGTTGAACAGTATTATGTCTACATTTTTTATATACATAGAATCATGTATGTATATAAAATGTTCGTAAAACATTCACTAACAAACCATAAATTTTTATATACGAATAGCTACTATCCGATAAATGTTTTCTTTTTTGCTGGATTTTAATGCCTGACAACTAAATTCGATATATGTAGAGTAAACGACCGATACAGTGAACTAACTAAAATCAGATTGATTATGTTTTTAAAAGTGTTAACTTAAGTTACATAGGTTACATAATAAACATGTCTAAAGATAACCATTACAAGAAAATTAGCCATAATTTTTGAAGTTCAGCATACACCCAATTATCTTATAGTTCGGTAGTTCAGGATACAAATAAATACACCATATCTTGTAACGTGCATGTACTGTATTTTACACTTTTTACACTTATTAATGTGTACAATCGAATAACTACATCCGATGGAATCTAGAACGAGAAAATCCATTGCCCATCTAGTACCATAAAACTTAATCTGGTTTCTCCTGTAAATTGCTAAAACTCATAATAGCAGGTCACTGATCACACATCCTATGATAGTTTTAATTAGTTTTGAATTTATCATGAAAAGCATTTATATTCATGTAAAATCAATATGAGGTATGTTTCTTTTTTTTTTAAATCGTTTTTATGCAATTTTTACAAATCGCTGAAACTAATAGGATTTTATTTACTAAAGCGATTGGAAAAAATACTCTGTTTTTATAAACTAGACTAGTTTATTATCAAGTTACATTTGCTCCTTGAAATAGTTCTAAAGATGTTTCACTTCTTTGAGGAATATTCATGATTGCTTTTCCTTCTTCTAGAGAATCCATTCATAACAGGATGATAATTTGTATAATAATATTTCTGAGAAATTTTTAAGCATGATGAAATGGTCAAGATTTATCTTTGTAACTATGCAAAATATATACTTTAAAGATAAAATTAGGTTGGTTTCAAGCCGATTGGTGGTAATTCATCAACTTCTTCCTTTTTGAAAAAGCAAAGATAAACCAAAACATTACTGAAACATACATATTATTGGATTTACATAAAATTATTGGGTTCAACGAACAACAATTTCAATAAATCTACAAAAAAATAACTCAAATAAAAAACGAATGAACTGATTTCAGTTAAAGATATGTTACCATCGGAAAATCCGTAGTTATAAAAACTAGACAAACTTCTATTAAAGCTAGAGATTAAATATATTTAATAGTCCATTTTCACGTTTAAATGTTTAAGAAATATTTAGGAAAATCATCCTTCTAGTTTGCTCTTTTAAAAAAAGAAAGAGTGCCCTTTTCATGCCCTATGATAGGTTCTACTAGATTTTGGTGAAATTTGCAATATAAGTTGGTTCTTCCTTAACTTGGTTTGGTATTGCACTTCAGCAAAATCGGCCCAGAAGGAGCAAAGTTATAAAGAAACAACCAGGGTAACCAGAAAGTTTTGTCGTTGTTCTGTTTATGGTTTTTGGGATTTAATTTCATAATTTGTGGAGCAATTTTTTAAAAATTATTAACATGAATGCACTACATAAATACCATCTTAAGTTTCAGTGAAATCGACTCGAGAAAGAAATAGTCGTATGGGAAAATAAGCCTGTTCATGAAGTTTTTCCGATGTATGTTAAAAACTAATATACCGAACCGATTTTAATAAAATTTGCAAAAGGTATCTATGCTATTAAGCCTTAGCCTGCCTGTGAATTAGAGCGAATTTCAAAAAGACCAAATAAAGTTATGGAGAAAAAATCCTGTTAATTCATTGAACTATAGATTTGTTAACTACGAGTCCCATTTCTTCCATATGGCATCAAACAATTAGTTATAGTTATAGACCGATTTTATGGTACTATATGCTTTTACTTCGATTTTACCAGCTCAAAATATCTTAGGATTAGTTCAAATTGTACAATATTTTACAAACAGTTCACATAGTACAACGTATTACAAGAGTTCCATATTTGGTTTTAAAAAATAAGGATATATGAAATGTATTATTATGAATTTAAAAAATCTTAAATCAATTAAAAACTTTAAAAAGCTAAAATATTAAATAAAATCCACATATTTAATTGAATATATTTAATAATATAAAATCTTCAAAATTGAATTTTATCGAATATATAAAATTTCATGGGATTTTTAACAACAACACAAAAATAATAAGTTTTCTATAAATTCAATTTATGCATTTTAAAAGAAAATCTCTTTTCATGTTTATTCAATAAAACCGTATCTTGAAAAGTATTCAATGCGTTTTATGTATCGACAATTGAACCCGTACCGAAATCAGAGATGCAATGTCGACTGTATTTCTTAAGGATCTTATACAAAATGTATTTTACATTCTCATAAAATATTCCCTTTTTCGATACGTGATAAGATTACTGGATTTTTCTTTCAAGTTCATAGAAAATTCTATATCAAAAGAAAAAAAATAGAAAATTCTTAAACGTTATTTTTCTAAAGACACAAAACATAAATACAGAATACTAAAATATGTTCGAAAATTATGATTGCTTAAAAATTTTATTACATAAAATTATAAGCATTGAATTAAATTGAAATAAAATTGATACAAATTCATATTTACAAAATTCATACTTGTATACAATTTTGATTGCTAAATATTCATTTTTATGAAAATCATTTTGATTTTAATTAAAAAAAAAAAGTTACGTGATTATTTTATTAAAAATATTTATAAAATAATGAGAAAAAATTAGATAAGAAAGTGTAGGATATAGAATGTTTTCTTGAAGGTTTAATGATAGCTTACGGTCCACCAAATGCAACTCATTGGAGCCTCATCAGCTGAACTCACGTATATGTCTGTTCAGTGAGGAATCATTTTAATCATATTAGAAGGAGTATTATATTTCTTTTATAAACCTAGAATATTGGAAAATATTGATTGGATGAGTCAGAAAGACATTGCATTATGGTTGAATCCAATCTATAACTCGGATTGTTCAAAAGATATAAAAATCGAGCATTGAAAGCCATAAAATAGAAGCATTCAGAATGGGTGAATCGGAAAAGTTTTGTGTTTCATCATAATAAGGTCACATACAAATTTGGCCACTCGTAAGAAATTAAGAGATCTTTAGTGGGAACTTTTGATGCATTTCTACGAAAAAATAAACTTTAGTGTAATGCTAATTGTGTTCTATTTGAAAATATTTACATGGTTTTTTCATATTTCAATTAGAAAAGCATCAGTTTGCTACAAAATAATTTCTAAAACAAAAAGTTGAATACTAAACTAAAAAAAAGCTCAAAAAAACTGAACTCCAGAAAAAACACGTCGGCTCTCAACAGCAATTCACTTGTTACTGTTAAAGAGAGGAGATGTGTTTGATTTTCTTTCCGAGGTATTTTATTTTTAAAAGTTAGCTTTTTTTTAAAGTTAGTATAAGAGACAGTCGACTAAATAATTGCATAACTAACTAACTTCATTTTTCTATAGCAAAAGTCAAAAACTTGTCGCAGAATTCGGGAAACCTGTTCATTTTTATTGTAGTAAATGTGGTAGATAATTTTTCCACAGATCTCAGTGACTTTTTCAAGAATTTTTTTAAATTAATTTCAGTAAAAAAAATAGGGGCCCTAAATACATAAATTCCCTACACCATAACGCCGATCTGACTATTTTAGCTACAAAAAAATTTTGAAAGGGAATGAAGTTATATCACAACTTTTAGATATAGGAGATCTGCCATATTGTCCTGAATTTCCACTAACAGACTACCATTTATTTCGATCTTTACAGAACTCTTTTAATGGTGTAAATTAAGTTGAAAAGTATTCTGTGAAAATCACTTGTCTCTTGTTTTTCACCCAGAAAATCCAAAAGTTCTACACTGACGGAATGATAGAAAAAAATTATCGACCAAAATTGACTAGTAAGCATACAAAAATTTTATTTTCCATGGAAAAATTCGCCTCTTATTCAGAGAGAAAGAAAAAACGTATCGAATTTTGGGCCCATCCGATATTATATTTTAATTTTCTATTTAAATAGAAAGCTCCAGTTCACTGAAACAAAAGCTGTTCAAATAATGATGGGTAATTACACAATTTGATTTGAAAATAAATTCTCGAAAGAAATTTGCTTGTTAACCTGACGGTATAGAATTATAAAATTTAATTACCTGAACATAAAAAAAAAAACGTAAAAATTCAAAAACGTCTGAATTTAATATTAATAAAAAACTTCAAAATTTAAAAATTCAACAGATTTTCTTTACAAATTACAAGGTTCTCTAGAATTACATAAGTAGTTTCTTTTAAACTCTCATAATTACTTCTTAGTTTATTTATGATTTTATTACAAATATAAAAAAATTCATAAAAAATAATTCAATTAAAATAAAATTCACAGAAAATTGTTCAGCCTTTTAACCAAATCTTAATGAAATTTTAATTAGACATTTTACATTCTACATTAATCCTTTTCTTAAATACATATTTTATTTATTATTTAAATTAAATATTCATAAAACAAATTGAATTTTGAAAAAGATTCTATTTAATTAACTTCAATCAAAAATTAAAAGAGTATAGGTATATTTATTACAAATAGAATTATAAACAAAAACAATTTAAGTAATGTTCTTCTTTTAATAAATTATTTATAATTAGAGTCAAGAGACTTCTTGTTAATTTCATATTTCATTCGAATTGAAAATACTGAAATTTTACATTTTAAAATTTTCAAAACTTATATTTAACATAAAATCGTCAAATTTCTATAAAGAAATTCTGTGAATCCAATTGAACTGACTTTAAACTTTTTAGAACAAAATACTGCAAATAATGTTGGGCAAAAGGTTCGCACAAAGATCACATTAGCACGTCTGAAGTTCGAGAAAATTCCCAATAAAAGTTCAATAAACATAAAAATAATAGAAAAAAAGTTAAAATCTCTGTGGAGATTCGAAGCAGAGTTTTGGACAAAAAAGCTTTTAGAAATACATAAATTTGTATTAAGGAATTTTAAATTGCATATTTTCAGGCATTGGACCAATACGTTCAATCGTTTGATTATTAGTTCGGATAGATTGATCTAAAACTTAGACTTCCAAAGTATATTATAATGAAAATAAGTTCTAATTATTTTTGGAGAGGAAATTGCGAGTAATTTTGAACTAAATAGACTCCAAATCTTCTTTGCTATTACTTCAATCAAGAAAATTGCTTTTACAAAACCCAATAAGAAAAAAGTTCTGATGAAAGTTATTTCTTTTTCAAAATAATACTAACATAAAAAATCTCAACACACAAAATGAATTATATAATGCAAATCCTTCAAGAGAAACTGTCCGAACACTAGCTGTACCTATAAATAGAAATAAATCTAGATAAATATATACATTTGACTGATAGTACAAACCGAAAAAGTTTTTTTTTTGCGCTAAAGCTGCCAAAGTTAAAAGTTAATAATTCTTAACGTCTACCAAAACAGCTTACAAAGCCAGCGGGTGAGATTTTGATGTACGTTAATAAGAAGAACGATGACTTTTAAGGTTGAATTTTCTTTTTTCTCTCCATTTTAGATCATAACAAGGATATGCCTTCTCGAAAAATGAAAAACCAACAGAGAAGCAGCATTGCAAAGCTGTCAATTTAACCGAATATATATAAGTATATATATATTGTATATGAGCGATGAAATATAAAACCTTAATACTTAGAAGGATCTGGAAAATTTTGTATACGTTAGCAAAGTAAATCGTTTCTATCTATGAATTTTTCACTAATAACGATTCTCAACCAACAACATCAACAATAACATCATGCCTAATAATAGCCTAAAGTGATCAAACAATTACATGATTCTATGAGATAGAAGAAGGATACCAATGAACTCAAAATTTTATTAGTCGCCTGTACCCCATTTCTTTATTTTGTATCTAGAAAAAAAAAGGGAAAAACTTTTGCGTCAATTCTAACAATCAAAAAAGACTTTATAGCTTTCTCTTCCAGTTGCTTATGTAGTTTTCTAAAATTGGACGCGAAGTACAATATTTTTTTTTTCCTTTTTTTTTGCCAAACTATATACACTATGATAAAGCTCATTTAGTTCAAGAAGCTTCTCCCAATTAAAACATTACCCCGACCCTTGAAAGAAAATAGCTTGAAGGCATCTACCATTTTCATTCACTATAGAATTTCTCCACAACCTCCTATGTATCTGGACTATTTTACCCGGAATTTTATTTCAGTAGAATCATATCTGTTTCGATGTAGTATACTGAATTCTATAACAGAGCATCCAATCATGAACCACACCACCATTTTCATTCCACTCATCAAATCTTTCAGTGAAAAATTTCTTGACATTATGGTACTTGATTCAAGTTCTTTTTTTTTATTATTTTACGGAGGACAACATTCAAGAATAGTATTCAATTCGTTCAAATTATTGGATGACAGGAAAACCCAAAATTTAAAATGTAAAAATTTCATTTCGATTTAAAAGAAAAAAAAAAGGATTTCTTTCTAAAGGGAACCTTAAAAGTTGTTGAAATTTTTCTAAAAGACTTAAACCATGAAACAACTACCATTCATGACGTAAACTACATGTTCTAGGACCATCTGATATACTAAATTACAGAATTTCATTATATAAAAAGGATTCTTTGCTGGCTAAAATTTTTGTTTTTTCCAACTTTTTTTTTTCGTATTTTCTTAATTTTCTGGCATTTTGGCAGTGAAATAGAAAACTCTTTACTTACAAAGTAGTTTTGAAATTAATTTTTCTTTTTTTTTCTTCTTTGTTTGAATATAATAAGTCGAAATTAAAATTGAATTAGTTTGGAAACTTTAGTCTTTCGGTGAAAAGGAATTTTTCCTTCTCGTTAAAATGCGGCATTAAATATACGAACGATAAAGAAAATATTTTTGGAAATTAACAAATATAAGTAGATTAAAAATTTTCATTATAAATTTAAAAAAATTTTTTTTTTTAACATTATTTTTATAATTAGAAAAGCATTTTTTATAACAAAAAAAAAAAAAAGAAAATGATTTAGAATCAAACTTTTAACTAGAAGGATATTCAGTAAGGATTAATGTTACAAAGCTAGCTTCCTATTTATTGGATCATGGACTTATCAAAGAAGAATTTCAGAAAAACAATTTTTAATTTGAATTAATTCATTCATTTTTTAATAGCTATTAGGACAAACTAAAAGTTGGAGTTAAATTTGTTTTCCATTTAAACGTTATACGTTATCCGGTCACAACTTTCGAAAATTATTATATATTTTTTTTTTAGATATTGTCATAACATACACAAATCTTTGTATATGAAAGGAATTCCAAAAATTACCGAAATTATAGAGGATTGCATGCTTGAAACAAACTACAAACTACATTGCATTAGATTAGATTAGGTAATAGGGTGTTCTTGTACTGCATCCTTTGAGATCTATTTTACCACCATTTCTTCAGTGCAGTAGTTTGGTTAAATTCCCATTCTAGAGCACCTCCTTTTTTAATATCCGGAGTGAATTGAGAGATTGTATCTCATTTGGGAAAAAGCAGTATGCCTCCAGGTATTTACTTCTTCTACGGAATAATGCTTCACATTTACACTGAATAGTAAATTCAAATTTTAAAAGCCTTTCACTCGAAATTTTGAATGGGTATTACCTAATAAGCTTTTAAATGCATTGATGCCGGATTTTTTTTGATACATTTCACCGTTTTTTTAGTAGCAACCAAAAAAAAGAAAGAAACGTTTCTACTTCCCGTGAAACAATTTAATTTTTGTTCAACTCAAGACCATTTCCAAATTATTTAATGTCCCACTAGTTCCATAAGTCCTAAATATGTATATAATAAGAAAAACTTAGTTATTCTATTTCATATAGGATTTACAAGCTCGATGATGTTCGAAGTTTAAATGTCTCAACAAAAAGGACCTTCAGAAAAATGCGTTTTCATAAATTTTAAATTTTTTCCATTTAAACCAATTAATTAATTCTTAAAGGGACCCATAGGCGTCAAACATTGTTGTCAACTTGCCGTGTTGATGTCGTTGTTGGACGTCTGTGGGCATGTTGGTGGTTGGTATCTCATGTTTTCAACAAATGTTGGCTGTTTTCAAAAAATTTGGAAAACATCGGATATTCGGCGGGCGGAATCTGATGTAGGCGATCATGTTATATCGTCTGAAGAGAAGTTGACAACGTGGTTGTCAATATCAGTTGTGAATTGAATTGTGTGCTGTGAACTTACTGTGGGGATATGCTGGTGAGAAAGTGATGTTGACAACTTAGTTGCCAACATTTCCTTTCGTCTGTGGCAAAACCTGTAAACCAGGTTAACAACAATGTTTGTCGTTTATGGGCCTCTTTATACATCAACCACGAAACATTTTTTAAAAAAATGTATTAAATATTTATATTTTTCAGATGTTTAACCGGGCTGACCAGCCCTACGCCTTAACTTCCATTCAAATAGAAAACGAATTAATAAAGTAATACACCGGATCTTTTTTTTAACTGGCTATTTAATTTCGAATTCTGATTAAATATAAAACAAATAAAAATATATAATTATTATTTGATTTAAATATTTCAATACTTTATTGATTTATTTAAATAAATTTCCTATTTGGTAATTTCAATCAAATTACAATTCCGGAACGAAAAATATTATAATTAATAAATTCATAATCTTTTGATATTTATTGAATTTTTTCTTTTTTTTTTGTATTAAAAAATATCATTAATATTTTATTGTAATGTCGTATAATAAATCTTTGATTAATATATATTTTTGTTTTTGCTTTTAATGCATATTTTTCTTATGCGAAAAACTTAATGACATCTGGGACTTTTTCTTGTTATAAATGACCCGATAAAATTAAACCAAAATGATGTATTGATTGGCCGAAATGGTTTATATTTATGGTAAATATTGACCCAATATTGACTTAATTGAATTTTTGTTTGCCTTTTTTGACGACTATGCTATCAGCATTATTTTCACTGACTTATGAGTTTCTGAAGTTTCTATAATGATAATATTCGATGTGATAATAGTATTATATGAAGGATAAAACTATTAAAAACCATTTTCATGTACATTTTCCATTTTGACCAGATGCTATTTTATGATTATTGAGAATCTATTAGATTTTCTTATTTATCTGAAGTAGTTGCAAAATAGTTCTTTTTTTTTCTTTTTCTTCTAGCATAATTATTAAAGTAAGTACAATTTAAGAATTGTAAATGAAAGTCATATTTTCTTGGAGAAATAAAAATTGATTAAAAATTTATTCAATTAAATATTATTATAATAAACTCTACTAAAAGATCCGTGCTTTACATGCTCCAACTACTTCTGTATTTCGTGGTTTTATTAGTCACTGGTGGTCCTGATCACAGCGAGCGAAGTATCCCCGAAGTGGGCTGCAAAAAATAAATTAAAAGTAAAAGTAAAATGCGTTTAAATTATTTGTATATTTGGAAAAATTTCTAATAATTCAATTTTAGGTGATTTTACTATAAAATTTATTAAACTTTTTAGTCGTAGTTTTTAAGAATTGTTCGCACTCAAGAATTCGCACTCAAGAATCTTTCACATTGAAGCTATTTTAATGTGTTCTTTCACCTAAGAATAACACTGAACATCATGTCCACCATATAGTTTGGACATTTAGGCATAGTGTTTTGTTTCACTAAGCTAAAATGTTAGATTCGAAAATAAAGTGAAGCTGTCGCTTTTTCAGATGAATATATAAAAATTCTGACAAACAGATGGCGAGTTGATGTGTTGCTGTCAAGCTTACATTATTATTATTGTATCATATCAATAGTTAAGGAAAAAGTTATTCTTATTCTACATTTTTATTGAATGGAATCCAAGGATAAGAGAAACCACAGGAAAACGCTTTTATTTTTTCATTGGTACTCATTTGATAGAATAATTAAATTTTTGAGAAATTACTTCATTGTTCATGAATGCATTATAAGAATATATTTTGCCGGAACATCATTTATTGTATAATTTCCTTTGAAAACTAATTAAACTTGCATTACCATAGATTACATTAACCTTTGGTATTTCATTTTATCAGAAGAAAAACTTTTTCAAAACAAATATAATATTAAAATAATTTGGTTTTTCAAACTTTTACTTTGACTCGTTAATAGTTTTTAGCATCACAAAATATTCAATCAATTTACAAATTTGAAATTATTAAATCAAAAGAAGTTATAGTTCACTTGATAGAAACTTTCATTACTTAAAAAAAACACAAGCTTTCTATTCATTAAAATTCATATCACGTAAATATTATAAAATTAAATTTTACATTTTTTAAGTACGCCACTAAGAAACTTGATCATAACTTAAAGTGGTTAAAAACTTGTCTATAAATCTTCAATATAGGTCAGTTTTCTTCTTCATGTTCTTCATTAAAAACTTTCCTTTCATGATTTACTTATAACTTTCTTTATATATTGGGATTTGGTGATATTAACGAAAGGAATGGTTTTTGGATTATTATCAGAGAAGTCCATTTTAAAAAGAATAAAAACCAAAGAAAACAACAAAAAAAAATAAAATAGAAATCGCCATTTATTATCTTCAAAAATTTATATCAGAAATTTTTCATTCAAAATTCATTAAGTTGAAAATAATAATCGATTTTCATTTTCTTTAAAAATTCATTTGATTTACGTATAAAAGGAAAACCATTACGCTAAAAATAATCTTTTAACTTTTCTAAGTATTTGTACAGATCAAACCATTTGTGTTGGCGGATGATGATGCGGGCAAATCCCTTCATTATTCATGGTAGTTATTGGTAGACATTATATATGGGATGTAAAGTGTAGAGGGATTCCCTAATAAACACATCATAAATCGTCACAACGTCAGTTTTGAAATCGGTTACATAAATTGTAAAGTTTTGTTCAACTTAATTCATAAAGTAACTTTTCCGAAGTAAGCTTTTACTCATATTCTATGGGAAGAAAGAAAAATTTAATAAATTGTGAAATTTATAAACTAAGGACATAGATTAGTATACCTAGATGTCCAAGCCAAATGAGCAGCGTGATGTTCAGTATTGTTTTTGTAGTTGAACTTAAAGAAGAATGAATGAAAAGAGATTTAATATAAAAAAAAAAGATGAACCTATATTGTGTCGGGATATCAATGTACAAAAAGAATCAGTTGAATGCGCAGTCGTTGGAAATCTTTATTATTAGTTTATGCTCAGGCTATTTAACTTATCAAATTCGCTATAGTCGTTCGAGTATTCGCCAACTCTTCTTCGAATATCAGCTGTGTATTCAGAATTCTTTAATTGCGATTAACTTTATTCGTGCACAAGTGCAGTCTTTGCGACAATCTTGTGTTTATCTTACGATTATTGTAACAAACAACTTATCTCAAAACTCTTGTTATAACTAAAAATACAAATTTTGAGATAACTTGATTCCGAATGTAAAGAAATGGTATCCTTCCCCATTCAGTTTAAAACACTTGGGTACGACCTGTATTTTGTTTATATTAAAAAGTTTCAAAAATAAGTTCATGACCGTATCTCTAAAAAGAAAAAATAACAAGTAACCAAAATAATAAAATCATAAAAGAAAAGAAATATTTCTTCAAGCTGACCAAACAAGACTAAAGGGACTCGATTAAATCTGTCAGTTTTCTTTACGTACCTTTTCACATTTAAATGACTTTAACTTTTTTTTAGAACTTTCATCTTCCCTTTCTACACGGAAAATGAAATGAAAAGTTCTCTCATCTTCCATTTAACTAAGTTCTTACTTAGATTTGAATTTTCTTCATTTTAGTTTTATTCGATGCCTTTAACCAAAAAGAAAAATAAAAAAAATAACAAGAATTTTTTTTTGGTTCGCTTTAACCCTTTAGGGTTTATATTTATGTTTGTTAGTCAAAAATGACTTTTATCGTAGACACCGTAAATGTAGAATATAGTATAAGTTTGAATATGTTTTGCGCTATATTTAGTTTTTCATATATAAACACTTTGAAAAGGGTTTGACAGATTGAAAAGGTTTTCACGTTCACTTTTATCAAAATCAATTATATATATATATATATGAATAATAAAAATATATATGTACGTATATATTAGAAATATATAGAAAAAAAATCTAATTTTCTATTTTCTTTTTTGGATTCGAAAATATTTTTACTGGAAACAAAACTAAATACAATATAAGAATAGCCGCTATCTGTTGAAGACACAATCTATTCCTAATAATAATACCATTTTACAGTACGATAATCTGGCTAAAGCCTCTTATATAGATAACCCACTTTATAATGTGTTACTCAGAAGCTTATATACACAATCAGATCCATCATAGACGACCTAATAAGAATATAAAAGTTAAATCATAATTCATCTGTAGAAATTCTTTAACATAAAATTTCATTTTGTTGATTTTATTTAAATCTATTTGAAAGAAGAAAATTGAATACAAGTATATTAATCAGTTTAAAACTTTCTCTGAAAAAAGTTCCAGGTCTACAAATTATTATATAACATAAGTAAATAAGGAAAACTAATCGGGTCGATAACTTGACATGACGACTTCGGCATCTTAGTGTTAAGGTAATCTTCCAAGTCACAAGATACCTGATCCGTCCTTCACAAACACTAATTAAAAGTTCACTAAGCTTTTAGTGGAAAAAACTATCGGTTAACTTTATGACACTTTGTTTATAAGTCAAAAAAATTGCTTGTTGAAATAAAATCATGGAGCAAAGGCGTTATATTACTAAATTTCACATAAAACTTGCCACAACAGTCACAAAAACATGCAAAATAATGCACAAGTCAATAAGGATATTTATTTTTTCCAATTTCGAAGGCTTTTGAGTGGCATAAACTATTTTTTTAAAGGCAGAGAAACGCTATTACCAAAAATTCGAAAGGTCTTGGTGATTTTTAATTGGAAGTTTAATTTCTAGAATTAGTGAAATTCGACAAATATCGTAAATTAATTGCATGATAATGCACCCAGTCACACTTCGTTGGTTGTCTGTGTGTTGAATCATTTATCGTATTCACCTGGCCTATCAGCATCTAACTTCTGAAGATTCCCAAAAATTAAATGAAGTTGAAAGGATGCTTTTATGATGATATTGAGACCATTCAAAAGGCTTCCAGATTTGGAGGTATTAGCATAAAATGAGCTTAACCAAGCATTTGAATTACTATGAAATCGTTGTAAAAAATTAATTGAATTAGAATATTACTTTTAATAAAGAAAAAGAAAATTCTGAAAAACATTGTTTGGTTTCATTTTCCTAGCAATGGAAATTTATTGTAACTACATGTAAACTAGAGGCTATAGCCCCCAGGACTTCGTATATCAAATAAATAAATCCGAAAATTTAAATAAAACGTATTCAATTCACGTCAATTTAAATATATAAAAGTTAGCATTTCATTTGAAAAAGGAAAAATAAATAATATTTTCTGTTTAATAGTAATTAATTTTTGAAATAAGTGTCAAAAAAATTCTCTTTACTATATGAAAAACACTGACTTGAATAATATTATGATATTATTTCCGTATCATAATCAATAATATATATTATAAGGGAATTTATTTTAGCTGATGCAGCATATAAACAAAAAAAAACATATATAATCAACCATCCCTGTAGGATATTTTTCTTCCAATTTGTCGCCTTTACGTAACCATCTATAATCCGAAGCCGGATGATTGAACATAGGCAATTGCCTCTTTAACATTATTTGTGGTTATACATAAGTCTGATATTGTAAACAACAAATCCGGTATCATTCTTAATTCAATTCTGTTCCGGTATTTTTTTTTTTTTTTTGGGGTCGAGGTGGGTTAGATACCAAACAATGATACGATGTACATATATAAAACACTCTTTTTCTTTTTGAATGAACGCACGCAAAAAAAAAACGGATTCTCTCTATATTATAGCGTACAACATATATGAAGAAGAAAAAAGGGCTAGAACCGCAGGATTTTGATTTATGGTCATGATATTGGAGGTTTGAGAAACGAGCAACCAACATAAATTTGGTTAAAACATCGATTAGCATGTATAGAATATTTTCATGGTATTATAGGCATAGTCGTTTTCATTCGTTTTCATCCAGTTTTCAGCATTATTCTCATACTATATAACCAACTAAAATCATAATATTTATTTTGCTTACTCCTATATAAAATTATACAGTATCACGTTGTTTAGTTTTTATATAGTTGGTATAATTCATTTATTGTTTTTCTGATATTTAGGCTTTTCATATGATAATACCAAGAAATAAATTTAACACAGTGTGATTGAGAATTTGATAACTATACAATAACTAAAAGAACTAAGAATTTCTTTAGGAAATTATTAAGCACACCATATTTATCCTTTCTACAAATTCCATTGCTCTTATTCACTACAATAGGATTATGGAGTGAAACTAAAGGATTTAACATTACAAATTATTTCGTCTGTGGATTTAACACATTTTTCCCGCGCCTAGAAATAGGCAATTTATAATTTCTTGATGAAAATTTATATATTTAAATTATCTCTTTATTCTTATTTTTTCGACATTTTTTATTCTAGTATGTTTTACAGTTCTATACAATTTTCGTACTATGGAAACAGAGTATATACTATGATACAAAATAATAGCCTCTGCCGCATCCTGTACACATCTGAACTCTTTTTTCTTTTGGAAATATAATACCCATATACATAATATCTGCACCATGAAATATATTGTCTAGTTTCCTATTTGACTAGGTTTCCGGACCTATGTCGTCCTTTTCAGCTATATAATATCGCGCGCTATTTCTACTATTACTATACTCTCGACTATTATTATTCTTGTTGTTATTTGGTATTATATTTTAGGATTTTTTCTCTATATATAGTTTCGATAGTCAACCACATTTTTTTGTTCCAAACATTTTGTTTAACATTGAACACAAAACACACAGAATCCAATGATCTATAGCCGAAATGTGGATTCCTGGTTTAATACGCGACGATAAAAAATATACCGTTGGGATTATTTTGGTCGTTAGGTCGATTGGTTTTGGGTAACTTTTCTGAATATTTATACTATTTTATATATATAAAAAATATTAATAAAAAAAAACACAATATCAAGATAAAATACTACGAATTTTCGAAAAAGAGTCCTATCGGATTTCTTTTGAGAAATGTGCAATTTCGTATTTTTATTTAATGGCCACAGAAACAATTCTATGTCTATATTTACTAAAATTGGTTTATTTCTCTTATCCTCTATTAGTTCCATTGAATCAAAATCCAGAGATAAAGTGCTCCTTAGAGAATACTTAAAAATGGTTCCATGAAAATTTCGTGGTGAATACTTTTTCAGTACATTTTCTTTTCTTTTTTTTGCCTATACCAACATTTTTATGGCGATACGTTTTTTTTGTGCCTGTAGTTTGTGGAACTTTAATCATATTTTAGTGAATATCATTTGGCATGGTTTTGTCATTTTTAGGTATTCCTGTTTTAGATACTGGTTGTTTAATGTCCTAAGATTTATGAGAGTTAAAAAAAAAAGGAAAAAACATTAAAGTACGTCACACCAGTAAAAACATTAATCTTGCAGGAGTGCTTTTAATAATGTAGCCAAATTATATGAAGTAATGAAATAAAAAGGGATATTTTAATTCTTTAATGTATACGAATTTTCTAAAGTTAACTTTACACTATGAAAAATTTTCCCAAATATGTTTTTTTTTTGTATAAAGTATGAACAAAAATATATCGTAAGTAAGTAAAAATGTGGAAACTTCAGAAAAGCTTTTATTCAACATGAGTTAATTACATTAGATCTTATGGCAAAGGTTTTAAGAGATGTAATTTACTTAACTTAAATAAAAGCGTGTTTGAACTTTCTAGAACTTGCTCTCATTTATATCTTTGGTGTGTAAATGCAAAAAGCATATACTTTATCAAAAATTTAGTAAAAAATCCAACTGAAAATATTTTAAAAACAAATTTAAAAGCTTCGGAAACGTGTATAAAGGAAACTTAAACTTTTTCTTCTAATTTGAAAAGTTTATTAACTATATACGCACCTTAATTGGGAGTCGTTCGTACGATCATTAAATGTCGAGACGAAAAATTAGCCACGTAAATCAAGATTCCGCATACACTGAGCCATTTATTTCCATATGATAATCCTACAACAACTTGACCAATGTAATAAATAACCTATAAAGGCAGGATGTCATGCTTTAAATCATTTTCAGGGGGAAAAAACTAATAAATTCATTAATAATTTTTTATAAGTTTATCCAAAAGATTTAAATTTTTTGCAAGATTAAAATTCCAGTTTTTTTTTTTTATTCATGAGGAAAATCCATCGACGATTTTCATATACAAGGGAAAAACGTTCTCGAAAAAATAGTATTAAATACATAAACCCGGAAAATTGAACCAAAATCATAAAAATATTTTTTTTTTTCATACAAAACGTAGGAGAAGGTAGTGCAGAATGGGAAATGGAGGCACAATATCCTGCAACTCTAGCGAACCAATCAAACTTCAGTAAACGCGTTTGACTTGTCGCCTCGATTGCTTTCAATCCGGAATTACAATAAGCAGTTAGGAAAAGAAAAAAACTGAGCTAATGCGATGGCAGTTTGCCATCAAAGAATTCTGCATTTCAGTATTTTAAGGGTGACTTTAAAAAATAGCCAATCTTGCTGTACCGGATTAATCAAATTTTCAATCCTAATCAAAATGTTCATACGAAATATACTAATTGCCTTGTATTGCTTCAATATAACAGAAACGAAAATTAAACTTAATGAAAGAACGGATCTTTACAATTCAAGAACATAAGTATATTTCTGTAAGTTCGTCTGCCAGGCTTTTCCTATTTTAATCCAGTTTTCAGTCTTGTGCGAGCTGTCGAGATAAGGTGTCTTTCTTCTACAGTTAAAAATAATTAAATAGATTCTAAAGTGATTCTCACGGCACGTAAACCTATTGTAATAAGTTTAAAAGCTTCTTTTACCTAACTTGTTACATATACATATTCCTGGGCCACTTTAATGCATTTCAACAATTTATAGAGATATTGATTGTGAAATGCTTTTTAATAGAGTTCGAAAAATGAGTGTGTTATGAACGAAACCTCAATGTTAGTCTTTAGGAAGCCTGTGTTTCATTCCTCATTTGTAGAAAATTGAAAAAAACGTGAATATTGTGGATGCCCGAGAACCCAGAGATGAATTCGAGACCTCTCAACTACTAGCAAATCTTTAGTACTTAAACTAGGTGTACTAAATAAATTCACTGATATCTTGTTTCAGATTCTCGTCATATACCTTCCATTGTTTATGATAAACGACGCGAATGTTATTTTGTATTTATTTTAAATAAAACCATTCAGAGCTAATTATTTGTATTAAAGTATTTAAAAAATCACTCCTAAAACTCCTCCACATTAAACCCTAAATATTCGGTTTTGTCCCAGATTTCCCTAGATAGTAAAGCTTTTCTTTTTTCTTTTTTTTTTTGTTGGCTAGTAGAATAACATTTTGATCAGAATAACATATCTGTTGACATTTTTCTCATGTTTCATATAACATAAAAATTGTCTTTATTCCTTTCATTGAAATCGATATAATGACGACATTTTTTTTTTCTCATTTTCAATTCATAAAAGTTCTGTTTTTAATATAGAAACTTTCTATCAACACATCTTCAGTTTTTATCATACTTAATTTCATTACCCCAAAATAAAAGGATACATTATATATAAATAGTTGAAAGAGTGTTCTGATGTTTAGTAATTAACTCAATTGTCCACCATAATGAACATTAACACTTCTACATTTTCGATTAGGAAAAAAAATTTAATAAAATCATTTTTAGGAAATGAAGACAAGATAAGATAAATTCCATTTAATTAGTCCACTTATTCACATTAAAGGCTTAAAAACTTGTAGATGACACTTTTTCACTTTATTCTGAAGTCCTTCATGGTTTTAAAAGTAATAGATTTTCTAGAAAATTTTGTGCATCTCTATATTTTCCCAACAAAAACTATACTATAAGGGACTTTACAAAAAAGGATAAAACTTTTCTACTTTTTGGATACGTTCTCTTCGTAACGTTGCCATTAATTAAACTAATGAATTTCATAGTTTTCTGATGCTGAGAATTTGCATAACTATGCAAGAGAATATATATGTATATATCCAATTCTTAGAATAAAAGAATATTCTATAAAAAAAAGAAACTCATATTCAAATAATAAAAGTTTTCTTATGTCTTCTTTTTGTAGAAAAATGGAAAATTACGAAAATAATTAGTCTTTTTTCTTCAGTTAAAAAACTCAAGAAGCAAAAAAAAAGGAATTGTTTTCTAGTTAAGAATAATAAAAATTCAAAAAAGTTCAAAAAGTATAAAGTAGCTAAAAAAAAATTTTTTTTGATATTATTTAATAATAAAACTTCAATTAATGTCATTGTTAACAAACAAACTTTAGTTTTAGTACTACCTATCAAAAGTTGTTTGCGTGAAAACTAGATCCAATTTACAGGACGAGCTAAAAGTCACCGAACTAATAGCGCATTTGAAATTATATACTAATTTAGATAAAGCTTTGAAATAGTATCAATTTTGGTTAATGTACAAATTTTAGTATAGAAAATGCAATGTAATCAATAAAAAATATAGGCCAAACGAATCCAGGTATATTTATTACGTATACATGAAAATCGTAAGATGGAATCAAGATTAGGCCAAAATTTGGACCCAAATATCCAATATACAAAGGATGAAAAAAACAAGTCTAAATTCAGTTCAAAACTAGTTAAGAATATAACAAATTTAAAAGTTTTACTAAGAAAATTAAAACACTAGTACAGAAACTAAAACGCACCAGATCCGGTCAACCAACATTCATTTCAATTCAATTTTGGCCTGGTTTAGATTCTTCACGTAGTTGACAATGCATAAAATGACAATTTTAAATAATTAAAGAATTAATCTTTAGCAAGATTCCCAAAATTCTTTTATTTCTTAATATCAATTCAAAAAATTCTTTAATCATGCAACGCTCCATCGTCCTTTAAATTCTGTTTCATTTCATCTCAAAAATGCTTAAATAATACAATAATATTCTCGAAATTGTCATATGTTATCTCCATATCTTAGAACTTCTTAGAACAAGGCCCGCGGGATGCATGCGGTCCAAGGCAAGTATCAGTGCGGCCCGAAAATATTCAGTTACCGAAGCATATCCACTTTTCTGAGGAATGATTTGTGTATTCTATGTTGTGTGCGCTCTCATGCTAAAGCTTTCAAGTGACAAACAACAGAAACAGGACCAGAACAGAAAGCTCTTTCGTATTGTGGTAAATTCTCTTTTTGTTTGCGTTGCTCGCTCAGCTACACTGTTCTGTTGTTTATCACCTGGCGGATAAGTGAAGAATGAAACATACTAAGTGTAAAAGTAGAACCAACATGTTGGACGAACATTTTGAGAACTGCCTGAGAATTGCAACCACATCAATCGAACCATATATTGACTCCTTAGTTCCTCAACTTCAATAGCAAGTATCACATAAATTTTATGATATGGATTTATACATAGTAATATTCTTGTGGCCCAAAATACCATGTCTTCTTCCAATGTGGCCCAGGGAAACAAAAAGTTTGGATATCCTTGTCTTATAAGCTATCTTCTAAATTAGCACCATTTTAACACATTCTTCTAATATTTTCTAATATATGTTTTAATTTCATTCATCCATAATATTTTCTAATAACTTGTCACTGTCCCACCCTGTAAGTTTATCCTACCTATAGAATTGAAGTTTAAAAGTTCTTTTTTTTTGTATAATTATTTTTCTAAAGTTTACTTTTTAAGTTTCTTGTTTTGTTATTTCAATTTCAACACAAAACAAAAGTTTTCCTGAACAAGAATTGAAACTTTTGTATTTTATTTTTTTTTTTTTCTTTAAATTTAGTGAATTTCTAAAGCCAACTTAACTGGTAAGAATATCTTTTTATAAACAATAAAATACGAAAGATTTATATTGTTTGTGAAAATAGAAAACAAAAAATAAAACTTTTAATTACGAAAGTATAAAAAATAAAAATGAACTGAATTTCATGTCAACTATAATAAAACTAGACTTATTTGAATTTTTTGACTAAATATTCGGTCTACTAATTCAACTCATATGTTTTATTTAAATTAATGAAAAGAATTTCGAATTAGGTTGCTAGAAATTAATCGAACAAAAGTTAAAAGTTACCCTATTAAAAGAATTTTTCTATTTTAGCTTCTCTTAATTTTGTCAGAAGTAATTTCAAAATGGATTTCACATCTTTATTTTCAATTTATAAAAAAATAGGTAAATCTTTAAAAGGTTTTTACTAGAAGTTATTGAATAAATCTAAGTTTACGTCGGAATGGTGTCAGTTGAATTAGCACAGAGATTTCTCGTAAGTCACAAAATCACATATTCTTAGGCGATTAGAAAAATTCTGTTTTAAATATGTATTAAGTAAAATCAGCCGTAAATAGAAACAGCATAAACCACAAACTTTAAATCTTAAATCTTACTTTAAAGGATATTTTTGAGCGTACACTTTTCACCCACTAACCCATTAATATTATTTCCGGTCAATAGTATAATTTTTTTTTTTTATCTCATATTTTCACCAAACCAAAAGGAAATTCAAGAATAAAAACGGAAAACTGCTATTTCTCTGTTCTCAATGATAATGATAATGCCTTGGACGTTTTTTTTTATTGTCTTCCATTATATTCCAAAGCCAAAAGTACTATTATATAAACTTTTGTTTTCATCTATATACATAGATATTTCATATCCCTTGGTTTTTTTTCCATACCAGTCCTTTTTTTCCGTGCTGTTGCAGACAGAATCACGCGACAAGTGAAATTTCAAATAGCTACTCTTCTTTTTCTCTAAAGTTAAAAACTTAGTTAAAAAAACATTTTACAAAAACAATCCAAATAGAAACAGTAAGAAACCATTATTCATTCTTAATTAAGGGTGTCATGGTTGTACACCATCTCCTTCCTGTCTTTTAAATCCTTTTTTCTTCTCTCTGACAAATATCTCCATAAAACATTTCTTGCAATATTCTGTGTTCATTGCATTTAGAATAAGTCCACACAAAAAAAACAACAACCATCCAAGAAGGATATGAAAAATAATCCCAAGAAGAAATGAATAACAATGGAAATTTCGAAAGGAAATTAAGATGTGAGAACTAAACCACCAAAAATCCTCATCATCTCAACAGTATCAACAAAAGATAGACACTATTTTTTAAAAGTGCATGGGTTCTAATTAATTTCATTCAAGTCATTCTTTTTATGCTGTTTTTATGTTCATTAAATTTCTTGAGAAAATGAAATTTAGCACAACATCTCGTCTTGACATTTTGAAATCGTTTCTTTTTTTTGAAGCTGGCCAAAGATTCAAGATATATAAATATATATATTAAATCAAAATGTAGTCAAGCAACAAGTGCATAGCGAATAACTGGGTGTTCCATTTGAATTTGAAAAGTAAATTTATTCCTAAGCCATAAGCAAGTCTCTATGTCTAATTATCTTCTCAACTTTATCAAAAATTCATTAACATAATAATATGGATGAATCTAAAATAGCTAATTAGACTAAGCATTTTGTGATAAACAAAATCAAGCAAGGCCATATCCTCTCCTGCACTGCTTTATATTTGTTCTGAAATAAATTCAAAATTCAAATTGAAGACCCAGTATGTATACAAAAGATTTATTTCCCTATTCCCTATCTGGTGCTGCAATCAATTCAACTACCTTATACATAATATTTCAAGTATCATTTTCTCATAAACTTTAGAATAAGCAAAAATGAAAATTTTGATTCAAACTGACCAATTTCGGCGAAGTATGAGTAATTAATAAGTAGCGGAACATCCCACCTCTACCGTGACAACGTTTTTCGCGATTTCGACTGCAAATTTCCAAACAAATTCTTTCCACTGGTAACATAGATAGCTACATATTGTATATATGGATGAAAGAGAAGAGTATTATAAGCAACAGCAAATACCACCAAATTGGAGGCTTTTTCAAATTGTAAACAAACAAATACATGGTCCAATTTATATACCAATGCGCACATATCATAAAAACAGAGGTAAGAGTGATTGAAAATTTCATAAGAGTGAGTGACGTCATATATTTGAAAGATTCTCACAATATATATCGGGAATCATCGAAAAATAGGTATAAGAAAGTAAAAATCAGAAATATATTCGGATAAATATTTTTATTTTTGTTATATTTTTTAAGTTCTTTCACACAAACAAAAAATAAGAAAAAATTGTGAGCCACTTTATTGAAAAGCACTTTTCAAACAAGGTGAAAGTCAAAAGTTTCAGATTTTCCACTATAGTCAAGATTCACCTTTCTTTATGTGCTATTTTTGTTTTGGCTATACATTTTTTTTTTTTGAAAATACTATTCACTTTCGTTTTATATATCGTACTAAAATCATTTCAACGCTTTTAGTAAATAAAAAAATATTGTGCTTTTCTATATATACGATATGAGTGGGTTCACTTAGGTAATTTTCTCTGTGGTTTTTTTTTTTTTCATTTTGTGGTCGACATGTACATGATGATGATAACAGAAAAAAAAGTGCCAACGATAAAAATCCTTTATAAACGTCTAGGAAACGAAACAAATATGCAAACTCTGCTAAACAAGTAGGTTTTGCGGTAGTGAAAAGTATATACACATACGATAAAAATCTACATGTACGAGAGACGAGTTTTCACTCTTATCCAGTTTTTATTTCAAAATTTTCAAGTAGCATCAAATTCAAGCAATTTAAACAAACAAAAAAAACTTTGTTTTGTCTAAACTTTTTTAAATATTTAGAAAAGTTTTTTTTTTTGTTTTGACTAAAAATAAACATAAATGCATATAAATCAGATTTTCTTATATTTTCATAATTTATGAAACTTTGCATGATCATTTTTTTGGTTTTTTTGTTTATAAATTATACGAAATTTATGTTTCAAGTTTTTCACGAAAATTCTATTTCAACATGTTAACAAAAAAATAAATAATAAAACAATTGCATAACTTTAGGCGAAACACTAAAAAAGATTTCATTTTAAAAACAAAGAATCTTCTTCCACTTGATTTGAATGTGCATAAAACATATAAAAATATTGCACTTTATTTTCTTTTATTTTGTAAGAGAATACTTAAGATAACATGATTCTATTATAAAGTTTAAAAAACCTATTATTATTCGGTCTTATAGACTTCAAAGTTCTTTTAGAAAAGTACTAAATTGAATTTTTTCTGACTAATTTAAATAAATTTTCATAAAAATTGTCGAATAATAAGAAAAGGACATTGTTAGTATAAAATTTAAACTATAGTACTTATCAAAATAGATTTTCTTCAATACAAAACATCATCATTATAATAAAATAAAGTTAAAGAGAAAAAAGAAAATGTTTGGGAAAAACATTTCATAAATTACACTTGAATAAAAGAAAATACACTTCAACTATTTATTCGGTCCACATCGACCAGACAGATACTTGTACTTGACTACCAATATATTTTGTTATTCATAAAAAATTATGAAACCGTGAAAAGTTCAACAACATTTTTGAATAAATATTAACGATAAACGATAAAAGTTGAAATAATAATTTCTTTTTTTTTGCTGCTTTAGATTTTCCATAGTTTTTTGTTTAGTAAGTAAGATTTCCCAATAGAAAAAGTTGAACATATCTCGTATACATTTCTGGGAATAAGATATATTGTCTTCTAACATTAACATGTTCTTGACTAGAAGGTATATTTTCCGAGAGATACTGTCTAAATGTATCTATCTTCAAGTCCCATAAGTTTAGTTGGTTTTAATTAAGAACTCCTATCAAAAACCTACTACAAGCAATACTAAATCATAGGCAGGATTACGTAGGCCTGTTTTTCCTCAATTTTGTATGAAATTGATACTTTTTCCGTGTTTCAGATTTAAAACAGACTAGGTGTTTTTCATTTGTGTACTTCAAGTACGTGGAAGTATTGAAATACTTAAGATTCAAGTACTTATACACACTTGTAGTGTCCCTATTAAGGGCTTTCCATTTGAATACTTCAAGTACTTGAATTTTATAATAAAAAGATAGGAAGCGTCCACAATCGGTGTACTTCTGTCTTTTAATCTTCTAGTCTAATACAATAGTTATTTTACTTTTACTCACGATGGAATTAAAGACGTCATCACTGTTTTCAGGTTGTCATTATAACGTCAAGATTTTAAAAATGTACCTTTTAGTTACATTTTTGGATGCATCTTGAATATATTTCCAGTAAAAACTAGTAAACCATTACACAATTTACTGCTGGGCAATTTTAACTATTGATATAGAAAAAATGAAAAATTCAACTCATCCAAAACAAAACAAAAAAAATATGAATATATTTTGTCTATGATATTCAAAAAAAACAAGAAAAGAAGAACATTTAAGACCATCATTCTTATAGCCGGAAAAACTATTGTATTTTCCAATTGAAAAGTTTAAAAAACTATGAAAACTTTT
The DNA here is from genome assembly GCA_963422695.1 of Xylophagus ater. Taxonomy (NCBI): domain Eukaryota; kingdom Metazoa; phylum Arthropoda; class Insecta; order Diptera; family Xylophagidae; genus Xylophagus; species Xylophagus ater. Next base: position 12,766,630 of record OY730486.1, on the reverse strand, counting down.
CATCTATTTCTTTGTCATTTTAATGTGTTAGACAATTTTTCATTGTTCATTTTTCATCTATATACAAACATTTTAAAGAAAAACCATATCTTTACATCGTATTTTCCGGTTTTCCTTTTTTCTTGAATATATTTTTTTTTTTAGTTATGTGGAAAAATCATTTATGAATAAAGTTCGATGAAATTTAATGGTTCATTGATATACAGAATAATTGGATGTTACAGCAAAGATAAAGAACTCTTGACCGTATGTATAGTCAACAAAAAGAAAATATAAAAAAAAGAAAAACCCGAAACTTTTTCCTTATACTCTCTAGAGAAGACGTAATAGTATGTGCTCCGCAGGAGCTTTGTTTTCATTTATCCCCGTATAACTTATCGCAAAGGAATTCAACCAATACTTCCGGTTGCAATTTGATATAGGCGAAATAATATCGAAATCGGGTATATGGAATAAAAACTATTGAAAATTCTGTACGGGTTTATTGAAAAAATTTTCTTTATTTTTCCAATAAGTTTAAAGATATCGTATGAATTCAGATTATAAAATACAGTACGCGATTACATAAAAACTGGTTACAGTTAAACATGCTAATTGAACCTATCGTAGGTAACTGGAAAATGATGTTCTCATATAGCAGGTTGTTTGGAAGTAGACATTAGGTCTGTTTTATTTACCATGCCTTGGAACAGGGTAAGTGGCAAATAAAACAAGCAGGAGTAAGAGAAAGCTTTAATTCGAATGTTTGTAGCGCTGCTTAACAACCATATTGTAATGATATGAGAAGCTTTTAGCTAATACACTTTTTATGGTAGAAAACTGAACTAATTCGGGTGTAATAGTTACACCTGCTCTGAAAGTAGTGTAGGATTTGCACTTTTGTTTTTTTTGCTTTCAATATAAAAATTTGCTCTACCCCAGAGCAAGTGGCAAATAAAGCAGACCTAATATCTTCAATTGATTCCTTCTATATGGACTGATTGGACCAAACGATTTGAAAGGGGATCTGGATATCTAGTGTTCCAATTATCAGGTTAAACTGTTTGAAGAATATAATAGTATAGAAATGATCTATACGTTTTTTATTATCTTTTTGGTTTTTTGTGTGCAAACCATATACCAAACTGCATTGAATATCTGCAGAAAAAAATATTAAATCAGATAAAAGTAGAAGAAAAAAAAATGGAATTCTAAGACTTTTTCCATCTTATGAGTACCCAAAGATACGGATGAATGAAATAATCAAGAGAATTCCGGAAATGAGAAAAATCACCGAAGAAAAATATTGTTCTAGAAAAGAGATGACTTTTTGGACGGATGTTAAAAAGAAGAATCTTTTGCATTTCTTATTTTTTTTCCAGTTTGAAAAGATGATTATTTTATTCTCGTGTCCACTTTTTCTCAAGAACAAGAACAAGAATCATTTCAACATCAAAGTAGATTTTTTTAACAGAAAATTGAATAAACATATATTGAAGAAGTTTTCTTTAAGAGCTCTTGAGATTTTTGTCTCTTATCATTTTAAACGTATATGAAGAGCTTTATCTATGGCAAAACATTTCAATTTTGAAAATAGAAAAATAAATATATTACAAAAGTTTTTAAACTGACCAAAATATACAGTATTATTATGAAAAATTGGTCGATCTTAATTTAATGAAGACACTCTAATATCGAAGATATGAGTTGGCTTCTTTTAGAATTAGGACAAGTTATGATGGTACAAGGAGCTGTTATTAAATTTCAGCCAAGACTTGACACAATAGACACAGAAATGTACAAAACGATGCAAAATTGTGATAATTGTTTATGAAAGTCGAAGAATTTTGAGTTGGCATAAACAATTTTTGGAAGGAAAGGGAACGCTGCACCACATGACAAAAAAAAACACGAAAACTTCTATTAAAAATCAAGACAATGTTCACTGTTTTCTTTGATAGTAAAGGCATGATCCACAATAAATTCATTCCAAATGATCAAACAATTACTGGCGATTTTTATTGGGAAGTTTAACAACGTTTGGTAGCTAGAATTCGTCGAGTTCGATCAGAATATCGTATTGTTGCGTGCTGCCTCTCTCTGATTTGAATGTTATCAAAAAAGAACACTTTTTATTCATGTGAATTCGGTGTATAAACTTTATTTTGCAATTATTTCTGTATTAAACATTATTTCATTGTATAAACCAACCACAAATAATCACTATTCAAAATATCTTTGATACAATCACTTTCGAAGTTTGATTTCAACTATATCTGTTCCAGCGGCGTTTCCACCTTATATACTCATCGTGGAAACTCTAAAATATTCGTTTATTTATGCATGGAAATGTTTTTCCAAAATATCACTGGTCATATGTGGTTTTGTGTTCTTAGAATATTTCGTGGTTTCCCAAATCGCGAAATATTCTAATTTAATTCTTATTGATTAAATTAAATTATTGTGTGTCGTGTTTTTAAGGAAAGTTCCCGACTTTTCCTTTATCAAGAAAATTCGTTGAATCTTTCCTAGAAATATAGTCCAGTATATTAGTTGTGTTTTGCTCAGCAGTTAAACAAGACCAGAGTATAATTCCAAATTGAAATTTTATTATTATATCGAAATTCCCATGATTTTCGCCTACAGTTTTTCAAAGAATATTGCATAAAGCGACGATTCGTAAGATATATTTGAATGGTTTCTTTAAATCCTTAACTAATGCATTTATAATTATTTTATCGTATTAGAAAAAAATGCCTACGCCATTTTAAAAATAAAGAAAGACCCCCGGAAAAAAAAAGTTATTTGAATTTCCTCAATTTCAGAGAGTCTATAAAAAGACCATTTAATCCATTCATTATGCGTCAAGAATCGCACATTTTCATTTTATTCGACAAAAAATTGAATATTCTGATCTAAAGTTTTCTTATTATTCTATCTTGGGGGAGATTTTTTCTTCTGGATTTTAATATGGTCTTTTTCAGATATCTTCCCACTCTTCCTACACTAATGTGCGGTTGCTATTTTCATTTAAAAATATCTCATATACCATTTAATAGAAACTCCCAAATGTAAAAATCCATTTGAAGAAAACCAATGTGGATACAGTATTGTTTTGCCTGAAGAAATGAATTGAGACTATGTTGAATTGGAAACTTAATATTCTTTCTTGATATCATTTTTTTTTTTTTGTCTTCCTTAAGATAATTTATATTCTTTTGTTTTTTTTTCTTTTTTAGATTGTTGTCGTAGGTTTATCAAGTTCCATTGCATGGGATAACATCAAACCGAATAACCAACAAATCAATTTGGCAAATATACAAAGATGGAGAGATTTATTTACTTCTAGACAACGAATTCCAATAACAAGTGATGGATCAATACGGGATGCACAAAACTCTTTTACAATGTTGGAAAGGTAAATTGAAATATATATATAGTTTTTTTTTTTTGTCAATAATAAATCTTATCTAATAGAGCACCATTAGGAACCGATGTTCAAGCTGACGATAGTATTAGTTTCGATGAATATTTTCCAAATCGTGAATTAGATTCCAGTTTACCATATGGCATACAAAATGTTCGAGATTTATCAGGAAGATCAGCTAGAGAACCACAAATACCACCCAGAAGAGTAAGGATTATGATTTTTGTATACTATAAAAAAATAATATAATTCTTTTTTATTTTATAGGCAATCTTTCAATCAATATGCTCTTCTAAACGTAAACTAGTATTTTTGAATTCAGATAGAGATAGTAAATATGAATATCGTCCACCACATTATGATGAAGTCATCTGTGATCATCCATACATTTCGTCTGAATCTGATTTACGTCTAACTAATGAAGTTACGAAATTTTAATTCTAACAAAATCATATTTTATCTTTTATATCATTTTTACAGGTTTGTGATCAATTAGGATTTTCATGTATTCAATTGAATCGAACTATATTTTTAACACGACGTCTATTAACGTCGGATTGCTGGGAAACTTTTTCCGAAGTTATTCCGGCCGGTTGTGAATGTATGAAGCCACATACTTACGGATAGAGGAAGTTACATGATTAATCGAAACTTTATTGAATCATATACTATCAATATTATAATATTTAAAATTAAAAAGAAAAAATCACACTTTTTTGCTTATTTGTTCTGAATGTTTATTGCAAGAAAAAAAAAAATACATAAAATAGCATATTTCATATTTTTTTGTTTTAATAAATTTGTAGTAATTAAGGAATTCTCTAAAACTTTCATAAATAAGCTTTATAATTAGGAACGGGGAAACTATTGTTTTCCTATTTTTGCAATGGTTTTTTAACATGTCCTTCGAAGTGGACAAAAATAGCCATCGATAGCCGCTTTTAGAAAGAAGCTCATGTAAGAATAAGAAATAGTTGTAAGTCCTTTTGATGTTGGTCAAAGATGACTTTTCCACTTGACCTTTTCAATGGTATTGAACAAGAATCTCTTCCAAATAAAAACATACAGTAACTTAAAATCGGCCTATAGCCGATTTTTAGATGCCCTATGGTAGAAATGGGACAAAAAAACTGTCAACACTAACATTATTACAAGGTTTTTTCTTTATAACCTTGTTGCTTCTTCTCAAAATTTCTTCCAGATAATCTAGACCCTACTAGCGTCAATCTAATCTGTAAATTTTATTCAAATCGGTGTATTAGTTTTTAAAGTACATCAAAAAAAACTTTATAAAGAGGGTTATTTTCCCACAAGATTATTTCTTTCTCCTTTATCGTTGGACCGATTTAATTGAAATTTAAAATGGTATCGTGTATTTGTGTAGTTAACCTATATAATTAATTTCAATAAAATTGATTCACAAATTATGAAATTAAATCCGAAAACCATAAACAAAAAAACGACAAAACTTTCTGGTCCTTTATAACTTTGCTCCCCTCGGATAGATTCTGTTCAAATGCAATGCCAAACCAAGCTAAGGAATAACCAACTCACCTTTAAAAAACTAGGAAATTGTTTGAATTCCTTTCGGCTAAATAAAGCTCAAAAAGTTTAACGTAACTGTAGTCAAAAAAACCTATCGGAATTGAGTGATTAGTACTTGTAAATACTTATTAACTTATTGAAATTAGCGATTGAAGAATTAAATCTTGTCGACTTCTCTACAAACTTGTCAAAATAATGTTAAATCAAGAACCAATCATACAAAATAGAAAATACAATATAAATAAATTTCAAATTTAAATAAAACGATATTTAAAAAAATACCCCTGTTAAAACTGGCGCTTGAATCGCTTAGAATCAAATTACTTAAATTGGGTTCCGAAAAAAAATTTCAATTTTCTTTCTAGTTATAGCGCGCCTCTATGTATTCACCATAGAATTAAATTGTGCAATGTGAAGTTTTTAAACATCAAAATTGAAGGTCATTTAATCTGTCAAAATTAATAAGAAATAAAAATTCCGAAGAAAAATAAACAAAAATTTTATAATTTTATTAAAAGTATGAGTGAAAATGATGTTGAATCGTTAAGAAATCAACTAGCAACCGCTAGAAATGAAATCAATAAATTAAGGTAAGAAAATTTTCTAATCAGAAAATCAAAAAAAAAAAAAAACAAAAAATTTAATTTTAATATTTTCCTAATTTTTTCAGACAACAAGTAAAGAATTTAACTCACGTTCAACGAAAAGATTTCGAAGGATTAAAACAAGTCCTTAAAGATTTCCGTTGTGAAGGTTGCCGTCAAAATGAAGAAAATACAAAAAATCAAAATGATTCAGTTGTTTTGGTAAAATCTTTGGGCACGAAAAATGCAATTTGTAAATTAGTTTTGTATATAAATTTTTTTTTCTTTTATTAGGACATGGAACCGCGAGATCCAAATCAAATTCAATTTCGACCGATTGGTATAATTCGTACATCGTTCCCAGAAAAACGTGCTGTTCCAAGACAACCATCAGTTGCTGCCCGCCTAAAAGGAACAATCGAATTAAACAATGATGTTTTTACAAATCCAGAACATTCTCTTGAAGGATTAAATGATTTCTCTCATCTTTGGATTATTTATCATTTTCATAAAAATAGTGCACATCCAAAAGCAAAAGTAGCACCGCCACGATTAGGTGGTGAACGTGTCGGTGTATTTTCTACACGTTCTCCTCACCGTCCATGTCCAATCGGATTATCTCTGGTCGAAATAGAACGTGTAGAAAATTCAAAAATATATTTTAATGGAACCGATATGGTATGGAAATTAGTTTCTATTTTGAATTATATCTTAATAATTTGTTTTTATATCACAAAAAAAAACCAAAAATCAGGTTGACGGAACTCCAATTTTGGATATAAAACCTTACATTCCATTCTATGATGCACCAACTCTAATTGAATCAGGTTTATATATATATATGAATATATATTTTTTAATATAATTACTAAATAATATAATATTATAGGACGTCTATCTGTTGGTGATACAATCGATTTTTATAATTCACGACAAGAACCAGACGGTGAAGAATCTGAACTAGAAGGAATTGGTGCAACTGCTGCTCCACCAAATCTTACTAATCATGTACCACCGACAGCTGTTAAAGTACCAAATTGGATTGTTGCTAATAATCCTTTAAATGTGGTTTTTAATGAACGTGCCGAAACACAAATCTATGAATTGAAAGTCGAAAAAAATTCGATCATTGATATTTTACAAGCTGATCCGAGATCAGTATATTTACGCACAAAACATGGTTCACAAATTTTTACATTTCAATTAGCCGAAGTTACGGTTACATGTAAATTTGATGATAAAAATTCAACCGTAACTGTTGTACAAGTACGTAAAACCGAAAACGTACAAGACGAGAATATTAGGATAAACTGAATACAAAAATTAGTTTCTCCCAAATATGTGTCAGGAATTGTGATGATTTAACTTTACCTGAATTTTTTGGTAGCTATTTTATTATTATTTTTTTTTTTCTTTAATATAATTTATTGTATTTTTTTATAAAATTAATTCTATAACTTGCTAAAAACACAACAAAAAAAAAATGATTAAAACGAAAAAGAAAAGCTTAAATAAATGTGAAATTTATCGTAAGAAAATGTTATATTTTAAGGTCCCGTCCAAATTAGGCCAGCGATTGATTATTCGTTGATATTTTTACTCGCCACAGATAATCAGTAAACGACGAAAAAGGAAAGCATACGTCCACATAAACAGAGCATTCGCAAATAACGTGTTATGTTCTTGATCGGATCGGTTCGTTTTGGACATGCCTTTAAGCCTTTTGATTTATATTCTGATATAAAAAAAAAATAATTTTATAATTTGTCTCATTCAAGTATCATCTTTACCTTAAAGTGTCTTGTTCTTATATCAAAAGATTTAGTTGAATTCTGTCACAAAATACCAGTTTAGTATTAAAGAACTTCTTGTACTGATTTAAATTTATCGTAATTTTATACAATTCCTCTTTGAATACGAACGACAAGTGATTATTGAACACTTTAGTCTGTTTCCATGAACGTAATGAGATCTATTAGGCTATATATTGTACAATTTATGACCATATCACTTCAGGATGTCAGGATTTAATACCAAAATGCAAAAATACACAACACTGACAAAAGGTCAACGTGTCTTATACCATATCATTAATTATTTAGTTTTAGCTCATGTTTTATTCAAAACTTGACTGTTATGAAAGTATATCGTTTCTTTATTTTTTCATATAATTCGTTTAAATGAAAAAATATCGAGGAGTTTGAAAAAACGAAAGAAAATATCGACAGACATTTTGTCTTCCAAAATATCAAATTTCAAACTTGATTTATGTCTTAATTGTTTATTTGTGGTAAATACTTTTACAGTGGAGCTCATATCGATTTAAAAGATTTTTAAATTATGCTCCCCTACAGGACCAACCCACATTTTGATTACATACTAATTTAAATGTAATAAATCTTTAAATCTCAATTCATAATCTAACATTTTCATTTTGAAGTAGTCTCTGTGCTCAGAAACTGTAATAAATTATTTCATATTTATAAAATATTTTTATCATATTTTTTGATGTATTAAAATTTCTTAGAATAAACTCGGCTGATTTTTTGATGCCATATGGCAGAAATGGGACACAAAAATTGTCAAAACTAACAAAATTTCAAGTTTTTTTCTTCTTGCTCTTATCAAAATTTCCTCTAATTTACAGGTAACCTAGGCACTAATACCATAAATCTAATCTGTAAATTTTATTCAAATCGTTGCATTAGTTTTTAAAGTACATCAAAAAACTTGATGAACAGACTTATTTTCTCCTAAGATTGTTTCTTTCTCCACTATTCTTAGACCGATTTTGCTAAAATTTAACCCATGTTAAATGCCATCATCGTCGATTTACCCATTAAAGCAAAATAATTAATTTAAACAAAATTGATTCACAAATTTTCCACTTATATCCGGAAAACTATACAAGAAAAACGACAAAACTTTCTGGTCACAGTGGTTTTTGCTTAATAACTTCGCTCTCCCTTGATCAATTTTGCTGAAATGCAATACCAAATGCAGTGAAAGAATAACCAACTAAATTTCAATAACAAAACGGATAACAGGATTTTGAGTTATCTTGTACACGGACGGACGGACGGATTATAATTATTATTTCTATGCGTTACAAGTGTAGTGACCAAACTAACATACCCTTTGGTAGTACCTACCATAGGGCATAATGATTTCATGCGTAAATTATACAAAAGGATTCATTCCTTAAAAGAGCAGACACGATTTACATGTTGAATCCAAAAAATTACGTTACAATTACTTTCCATCATTATTGTTTGACTCTTTAGAAAAAAATGCATCCCATCCAGCTTGATGACATATTAATATATGTATTCTACTTTTCTGACTTGTAAATTAACTGTGACTGGGGCTACCCGCCAATGTTAAGGTCATTAATATATTATGTATATCGTGTGTGGGTGAGACAATCAATGTAAAACCAATCAACAAAACAAAAATATTAATAGTCTTTTTCATTCATTTCATGTTTGCATTTTAATTATCCCAACGACAACGAATCTTTCATCTTGCATGTCTAGCTCAATTAGAACGTGTGATTCATTTTCGTGTTGAATGCAAGATGCAGACTCTTTTTCGTCGATATTATGGCGCTGAGATTTCACTTTTCTTCTTTTCTTTCTACTTATTACCAGTGAAACTGGTTAATGAATGAAAAATATTATTTATATGAATTCTTTGCATAATATTTATTGTCATAAATTTGATTGAAATTCAACAAATTTAATATTTGTTAAAGGAAAATATTTTATATTCTTTTAATGGGATTACAATTTAGTCAAACATTTAGAGATGTGTTTATTGAAAATTGAAAATAGTATATTAAGTTCTTTCAATTGATTTATTGTAATTGATTTTAAAATTACGAAAAATATATATAAAATCTGTTGTTAGTAGGAAGGCTAGGCCGCCACCTAGGCACATCGGGCGACAAACTCATTTCAAAACATCGCATTCGCACTCGTTTCAATGGATTTTTTTTGCAGATTTGTTAGTCTAATTATCGACTAAATGTTACTAATTCGGTCAATATTGGGCGGATTTTCATGAAACTTGGAATATTCATATATTCTCGTTAGACCAACTTAAAGAATAAGATGTACATCACCTATGTAGAAGGCTGCTAGGATAAAAGTATTAAAGCTCTACCATAATTCGATCAATACTAGTTTAACTATATCGACAAGTGTTAAGATTGCAATGCAGTTTCATTCTTTGCAATACTTTCGTCAATAAATGTACATTTTAGTTACTATAACCATTATTTTCATCAACCTCACACATTCCCACATCCTTTTAAAGCCCCAGTAACGTTGGGCACAAGCAGTTTATATTTCTAGAAATATATTAAACAAGAACTTTAAAAGAAATACTTTATTCTATAAAATACAATACAACAAAGGACATTTTTATAATTAAATCCAATCAAAAAATTCTACTATATACATCTGATAAAATACCTTGCGGCCGATTATAAACATTTTAAATGCACAAAAAAGAACATAATTTCGTTGAATATTAATAATAAGAAAAATGAATCCCGACAAGAAGATGTTCAATTCAGAAAACAAGAGGCGTATATCGATTAAGTATCGATGCCACACTAATGGAACTCAATAAAAATTATAATTTCAAAGATGTATCTCGAAAATTGAGTCTCTCTAAAGACCTTTAAATTGCTACATCTTATCACATCACACATCGATGGAAAAGAAAAAGAAAAAAAAATTAATTAATGATTTTTTTTTGATTTTTATGTTTTCTTTTCAAAGAACCGCGCATTTTTAAAACATAATTTCTTTTTTCTTTAAGATACGCAAATCATTAGAAAAGTAATTAATTAAGTATTTATAGAAAAATTTATTGTTATTCAAATTGTATACAAATTTTTCGATCAAAATAAATTCAATGGAATAAAAGTAAATAAATAAAATCTTTTAAAACCAAATAAATAATTATTTTAAATAATTTAAAATTTAAATTTTTAATTACAATACAAGAAAAAAAAAGAAAAGAAAAATATTTGTTTTTAATGAATTTATTCCTTTTTAATATCCATGAAATTAATGAAATGTTTTCATATACCCCGAAAGACCGACCACACGTATATTGTATAAATTTAGTATTAAAATGGATTAAAAAATTTACGGTTTTTTGAACTATCTGTCCAAAAAGACCTACTATAATGGGCCTTCCATCTCATTGTTCCGCCAAGAGCAAGGTTGACACAACTTGTTGTGCAATCGTGCAGGTAAAATTTGACTAATTCTGCCGGAAATTATTAATTATTAATTATTGTATAATTTTGAGTATCGGACTGTATTCTAATTTCGGAAACATTCCTCTCCTCTTCAAGTAATCAAATATGTATTCCATCTACAGATTTCACACAATCGACAGATATAAAAATGATTTCCCAAAAATCATCTTGCCCAAAGTTTAGGACACATATTTTCTCCATATTCAATATATTCACAGGGCCTGTATTTGGTTTCTCGACTCGACTGATCGGATCGACAAAACTGACTTTTATTCTCTAGGTGTAAAATAAAATTTGGCGGCACACTTCAAGCATTTGGAGTCACACAAAAGTACCGCAGCACAATGGTTGAGAATCACTGCTCTAGACAAATACTTTTGTCGAGCCGTCAAACCAAATACGGGCCCAGGTAAATCAAGGATACACTGTTTGTTCTTCTAAAAATAATCAAAGGAATATCTATTAAGTAAACAATCAGTTAATATAAGATATAAAATCCCTAATAAAACATACCAACTATAACTAAACTCACTCAGTATTCCAATGTAAGATATCTATCTCAAAAACCGACGACCGGATCACGGTATTCTCTCACACAATCTGTGACATCAGATTACTTTATGAAATTACTGAAATGACAAAAAGAACGTGCAAGTAAATTTGCTAATTACTATTTTATTGAAGTACTATAGTAAAAAATATCGAATTTTAAATGAAAGTAGCCCTCTTATGGTTTAAAATTTGTGATCAAAGCACCTCTAAAGAAAATAACCATAGTAATTTTAGAAATTTAATATCAAAACAGATTTTATTAATTATTTTTTCTCAACATATAAAACACAGGTATATTCCCATTTTATAGATTTATCCATTTCTTCCATGCATTTATGTATAATTTGATCGGATTAACAACATCGTAGAATAAAAACTAATTCACAAGAAAAACTAAAAATATTTAATATTTCTACAATATTGTAGTACAAGTGCATTTTAACTGGTAGTTTCTCTGGTATTTTATAATAATTCGCGGATAAACATTACAGATAGAAGAATACAGGATTAAACATAGATTATAGTTTCCCGTATGTGAAAAAACAGAGTTGGATGTTTTATAGCGATTGCAAGATCTGAAATTTAAACTTCCACTACTTTTATATAATATATTCGTATAGTATCACGATTGAAAGGAACATAAGGTAGGTAGGTGAAACACATAACCTGATCACGTCCAACAGAAAAACTCCAGACATAAATTTTTTGTTATATTACACGAAATAATTTAAATTTTGCAATTTAATACCGCCTGGAATTTATTGCATATCGAAACAAGTTTTTAAAACAAAAATTATGTGACATATTCGCGTATATGCATGCTTCGAAAAAGTTCAAATCTGTAACTTAAAAGTTCGGGTAATTAAAACTACGTCTTTTTAGAAACTATAGAAATTTGAATATCACGTGCCTAATGATTACCATATTCCTATATATACAATTCTTTTCAACAAAAAAACCTTTTAAAGTAGTAAATCCAAAACTTCGAAATACTACTTCCTGATAAGAAACGAAAAACTTTTAATAATATTTTATTTATTACTAATAACATTAACACCACAAGATTATATACCAAGACTGCATTTAATCCATTATTTGTCAAATAATCAACTTCTTTAAAAGCAAGCACTTTTACGAAAGCCGCTAACCATTACAGTATCAGCAGCATCATGTAATAAAACAGTGTCCCTATCACCTTCCATATGACATTTATTAATTCATTTTTGATAGAATAATTTATTCGGAACATTAAAATCCCACTAAACTTAGCTTCTTAAGCATCTGCAGAAACATTAATAATAATATTAAAGTCTTTGGAAAAGTTCATTTTAAGATCAGTGATTTCTTATCTTTAGCTGGAGCACGTAAGAAAACTCTATTAATTAAAGTCAGTATCGTTACGATGGTACCGGGTTGGTTGGTGGCTTTTAGTTGGTTCTTCTTTTACATCAAATATATATGTATATTATTTCATGATTTTAATATACGAATACTTTATAGTTGGACCTCGTTAAACTTATTTTTTCCTATAAAACAACATAGTTTTTAAAAGCTTCTAAAGTGTGGAAAAAAGCATTTTAGAACATTTTCATGAAAAACGCTGGAGGCACAGATCAGGATGCAAAAGGTATGCTTTTTTCTTAATGAAGACTCAATAATTTGAAGGCAAATTTCATCCAGAGAGGCCTTCTTTACATTTGAAATTTATTCAGCAAAATTTTTGTCTGATAATAAAATATAGTATAAACGCTTTTGAGATTTCTCCATGTAAAGATTTTTATACGGAATTAGAATTTTGCTGCATCGTCAGAGACTTTTATTCAGTGTTAGACGTTAACAAGGATTACGACTAACAGGGCATATTAAAACAAGTTTATGTTCGTAATTAACATATATTCAGATGTTTGTGGAGACAGTGTCCCGTGAGGGCGCCCACCAATCCAACTTCATCAACGAATCCCTGACAAGACGTAAAGACTGTAGATATTTGTACTGTGCCGCGGTCCATTCTCTAATAGAGCGTTTCACTGTCCTTTTAGGAATCCCAAGAATGGATTCCGGTCTGATAGGGCGTCATGAAACCTGGCCTGTGCATTCTCCGTCATATTACCTGCGAGCCTAATGTGTCCCTGTATCTGGTTGAGTACAACTCTATCCTTTTCAGCTATAGTTGATTGAGGGGATTGAACCATTCTAGGACGATGCAAGATGTGATGTTAACTGTACTCAGGGATTTGAGCACAGCCTGACTGTCCGAGAAGATGTTTACTATATATGCAAGTAGTGGCCCCTACTTAGGTTCACGTTTTCGCAGGACATAATGTCATAAATTTTAGCCTGTAAGGCTACAAGGCGACAGATGTTAGTTTTGGCACTTTACCGAAAATTATATACATTAAATACTTTTGAGGAATTTACTATTTTAACGAACTTGCCTATTATGTCCACATATTCTGGGCTCTTCTCTTCTCCTTATTATGTTTTATCATCCATAATGCAGTCCACTCTAACTAAATAATATTTACTTGATTTTCACAAATTATAAATCATTCAAAAATAATCCACAAAGAGTTTGTTTGACAAAATTCAATATAATTTCATAAAATAGAGAGAAAATATTTCTATGTAAAATATGTATTTTATGCTGGCATATCTTTCTATGTAAATCCACAAATTTTTGTTCATGCATTAAATTCAATTTTTGTACGCAAAATTTAACAATTTTTGCACAAAGCAATAATTCATTTGTCATGGGTTTTTCATTTTTTTGAAAATAAGCATAAATTTTATTCAAAAATATATGTATTTTGTGAAAACTGGATGAAAATTATGTTTATGATGTGAAAATAAATGTAAATATTTTAACAAAATTACATAAAAATACCACTTTGTAAAAATTCTTGAAAAAAAGAGTCGATTTGATCCATGATAAAAGTACCTAGTCGCTCTTGGATTTTTTTTGTTCATGTCATAGATTTGAAATCATGATCAAATATTTCGAATTAAGTACAAATATGTTTGAGTGTAATTCTTGAAGATTAAGTAAAGTTTTCCAATTTTTGAAAGATTTATTTTTATATTTTGGAAAGGATACAATCAGCAGGAAGAAGTCATATGCCGCTGTGAATCTTGGAATTTCTACATGAATCCCACTCCCAATATCGTTGCCCACATCATTTTATGTTATTAAATTATGTATGGATTTTTGTAAGGTTTAAGTACAGTAAAATTATAGTATAAAATCGTTTCAAAAAATTACATATGTATATCAGTAGTGTCAAACTTCGTACAGTTGACCCTTTCCAAAAATTAAAATTTAATAAAATTTAATGGCCAAAGTAACTGCAGCAGAAGCATAAGCTTTTAAAAATGTAGTAGTATCAGTAGAGTACATTCTATTCAAAGCAAGGAATATCAAATATGAAATTGTTGTAGTTAGTCAGTCAGATTTAAACCAATTAAACTAATTGTAGAGCTCTAAATGAAGTCATCTACGAAACACTCCCAAGTAGCATAGTTAACGTATATGGATTGTAGTAACATTTATTTAGTCCTATAATAGCGAGACTAGGATCCAAGATTCGAAATAAAATATAAAAAATATGTTACTCGGTTTCTGAAATATTTTTATAAGTAACATTTTCAGTAATCGATACGTGTCAGCTACTTATTCAAGTATCATCGCTAGTGGCAGAAACTTGCCAGCAACTATAAATGGTAATCGAGTTGTCATTAGTATTTATTTAATTGATTTCCACTAAGCCAGTTATTAATTGAATAGTAAATATTGACGATCCAATTCTTATAGAAACCACACAGAAAACTTGTGAAGTTATTGGATAGTTTTGACAACTAAAATTCAGTTGTTTTAACTAATCAATAATTTTACAATTTTTCTGTGTGTCTCAAACTAGTTGAACTGCCAGGCCTAAAACTTCTACAGCATAACCAAAGTCTTTCAGCCTCAAAAATAAAAACAGGATAGACAACTTTGGATATATTTAAATCTGAATTTTTTTTCTTTGGTTTTGTCTAAAATTACATATTTCCTATGACATAGTGTACGGCCATATAGGCTCTGCGCTTTCGAAGATGAGAGCAACGATAAATATACGACTGTAATTAAATGGAAGTGGCCAATATAGCCGAGCTCATTGGAAGCAAAATACGAGAGAAGAATTGAAATTCAATTCCACCAGCCCTGTACTTGTAAATGGCAATAAAACGTTAAGCGCTTTAGCAGTAAGCTGTTCATATTCAGTGCTGATATGTGACCAAAAGTTAATAAGACAGTTTCCTTTAAATTCGACTTTCAAAATAGAGATTTGAAAGTTCAATTAAGTTCTCTTTTTCTTTGATAAATAATTAAGCTACTCGAAAGTATTCTTCATTGAAAGGATTTGAAATCCAATTGTTTCCTTCATCAAGTTTGTAAAAGCACTTCTTGAAAATTGATTTTAGCTCTTAGTGTTCAGATATGTTGTTGTTTTTTTTCGCGTACCACTAAGCCATCAAACGAGTACCACTGCTGCTTTAATTGCTCATGCACCTTAAATTCTTAAACTTAATTATTTGTTAGTTCTCGACAAAATCATTGTGCATTGAATGTAGAAGGAATTTTTCCATTAATTTCGGCCATAAAAGTGTACATATTGTAGTAACATCGAATTATAAGACTACCGCATTTTATGGAAACAATGGTTTAAGAGTACCGTGAATAGAAAGAATTTTTTAAATTTCATATTTAACTCAGTTTAGTTCCTAAAAATTCAAATCAAGAAATCAATCAAAGCAATCCTTTAAAAATATTCATTTTTGTTTTTTATATATCAAATATTTCAATTGAATAGAGTTCAGTTCTTTTTTTCTCAAAACATTTTGTGTGAAATTATTTAATCAAATTATTTCAATTATTTATTTTGTAAAATTTAAAAATGGATAAATATAATATTCCAAAAAAGGTTAATCTATTTGTGGTGGATGCAATTAAAGAATGTTCAACTCCTACAAATGGAGGAAAATTCACAGAAATTTTGGGAGTTGTAAAAATGAACGCTAAAAATTTGGTGCCAGCCAAAAATTTAAATGGTATGGTTAGAGACTCAATAGAAACCATGAAAAGTATGGGACTTATTCGGCAAACGGGACAAGAATATAAAATGAGAACTTTAAAAATTTTGGTAATATGCAAAAATTTTCAAAAAATTATATGTTATTAATGATTTAATTTAAAAATTAATACAGGTAGACGAAACGCAAGATGATGCGAATTCAAGAAAAGGAAATCACCAAATACTAGATAATGAGGAAGAAAGCCGTCATTACGGTGAAAGTTCCAGAAAACGTGCTCGTATTGGAAGCAAACGTGAACATGACGTAGCATTACTTCGAGCAAATATTTTGGAGTCATTGAATCTTATGAAAAATAAAGGACCAACCGATGGTAATATTGTATTTGTTATTAAAATTTTGGATAAAGTCTAATACATATTTTTTTAAAGAATCTGAATTGAGCTCAATAGAATATGAAGATGAAGATTCTTCAGTGCCAGAAGTGAGTATTTTTGAACAGTTTTTTTTCTAATATGGAAGTGAGCTACATAATTTGTAGTAACCTCATTTTTTTAGAGAAATCGAAAAACTTTTACAAAATTCTTCCAAATTCTAGTTCGGAATATCCTTGTGAATTTTTTTAACTAATAACTTTTTAATAATACAAAATTTAGGATGGTGGTAATGATGACCAACCTATGAATGTATCTATTGATGAAGATATTGATGAAGCTATTGAAGAAGCTATTGATGAAGATCCTAAAGTGGCGGAAACTAAATCGGTGAAAACTGATGAAGAAAAGGTAATTAAAATTTTGATTTTCTTTCTTTATATTTTTATATTAAAAATTGTAGGAACTGGAAAGCAAATCGAAAGAAGAAAGTGACACTTCCAAAAATGAGAATGCTGAACAAGATACTAACGAAGCCTGATTTACAATTTTCCAAATTTCTTTTTGTTACTAAATTAAAATTAAAAAATTATATTTATATTATTTATATACATGGAGTTTTGGTGAAGTTTGTTCTAAATATATATTATTTATAAAAAAAAATGTGTCTTTTTAAATACGCGCCGATATTAAAAATTTGAAGTTAGTCAAAAAGTTGGGGAAACTAGAGGCGAAAATTCCTTTGAAACAAGCATATTTTCCTTTTGATCCTATTAGATAAAAAAAAAGAAAGTTTGGTTTTGGAGCTTGGCCAGTAATGTACAAAAGTTAACACAATGAGACCCAAATTGCCTGTGGTCTTCACTAGCAATTTTCTCTGGCATGAACTATTTCATTGAATTGAAATTGCTAATGAAGAATCTCAAATTGCCAATCATTAAATTATCAATTGAAATATAAATTTTTTAATATACGTTCTTATTCTCAAACCGTATCCATTACGACATTCGTTACGCCGGAGTTGTACTGAAGAAGAGCAATTTTGGTTATTGTCGTTGCATAGCAATTACAAAACCTGTATCGACATTCATAAATAAATTATCGACACAGTTGGTGAATTGGAGAATAAGGAGTTAGCGTGCATTGTTCTAAGTGTGCGGCCACATAGGGAGAGCAACAATAAATATACACGTGTAATTAAATGGAAGTGACCATATAGCCGAGTTCATTGGAAGCAAGAAAGGATAGAAAAAAAGAAGAAGAATTGAAATTCGATTCGTCGCCTCTTTCGAGAAAGAAGGCCATGATTTCTTTTTTCAATTGTGAAGAAAATTTCTATTTGTATTTGCATTTGTGAATTAACTGACAAACTAGAGAAAATGTAAATGTGTTCAATGACAAGAGTGATATCGGATGTGGACACTTTTCGCTCACACGGCATTAATATTTTTCTCACTCCACGTAGAAAGCGCAGAGCCTATGTGGCCGTACACATAGACATAGTTGTGCTGTAAAAGAGGCAAGCTTTTTCAGGGATTCAAAAATAAAACGTCATTTAACAATTTCTTTACATATTTTTATTATTTATTATCAATTTTCCTAATTATTATTGAATAAATTTAATGGGACTGGCTCGAAAAATAAAGAATTATTATTTTCAATTAAAACATGAAGAAATTACATGAATTTCTTATTCTTACCGACAAAAACCACAATTTTTCATGTTCGATCTGAGTTTTAATCACATAATTCATTTCGATTTGGAAAAAAGAAAACCAAAAAGGTGGAAACTTAAAATATATAATTCCAGTTTAACAACACATCCAAGCTGTAAGTGTCTTCCTTTTTTATGTAACTTTTTTTTCTTCTGCTACATACATATAAGAAAAACACCTTAAAGATTAAGAAGATTAATCATCCCAGCACACCAGAACTAAAGAAAAATATGAACATGGAAATAAATTGTTCGAAAAGAAACTTATGAATTAACTTTGCCATAAGTTTTTTTGTTCTTACGTACTTACTCTGCTCGAATTTAAATGATATGAGAAATTTTACTTTAAGAATCATTTCATAAATGTCAATAAATATAAAAACGTATAATTACAGAAGATTTAGAGATATTTAGCGTTCATCACGAGACGTTCATTTAACATCTTTTAGATCACTTTGGAATGTGAATGAAGAAATTAAGTAGGCTTATTTGATGTTAATATGAAAAAATGATGCATGAAAATTAGTTAGATATCAAAGATTAAGATCATAGAATAAAAATCCAACATTAGTATCAGAGCATCTAAAAAAGTAGAAGTTAAAAACGTTAATAAATGTCGGCTTTCTCGCGGTATCGAAATTATAATTGGATTTTAAAAGTAATATTCAAAATACCAAGAATATTAGGTTTTATAAATTGTAAAATTTATGTTCCAAAAAGAATCTTCAAAGAGAAAATAAGATGAATAAAAATGTTAAAAGTTTATAAATCATAAGTTAGGATTTATTGGATGCAGCGAAAGATCATTGCTCTATTGAGGATGACAAAATAGAGGTATTTACTTGAATTCAATCATCTCTTAATCGTACGAGAAATTGGTCAAAATCTTAACATAGCAAAAACTAGTGTTGAAAAGCATTTAAGAGAACCGCCAAAATAACACTAAACTAAATAGGAATTTGGTCGCTCGTCAACAATTCGCTGGAAAATGTTGGTGCATCCATTTTATAGTCCTGATCTTGCAACATCAGACTACCATTTATTTCGGTCTCTGCAGAACTTCTTTGATTTAAATTTGTGTTTTTAAGAAGCCTGTGAAAACTACAGAAGTTCTAAAGTGATAATGCCTCCTTCAGGTAAAATATCATCGATTTAAATGGGCAAAATATTGTTTCCTATGGAAAATTCGGCTTTTATTCACACAGCAAAAAAGAAGCACAACTTTTTGGCCATTCTAATAGATATCATTAAAGGTAGCCATAGACGCTCCAAGAAGTTTGCCAAACCTGAAGACACACCTTCAAAAAGTTTAAACATTTGATTTTTTTTCCAATCAGTTTTTGAGATATACTCTGACAAACGATGCAATTTTTATAGAATCCTCGCAAGTTTGACAAACTTGTTGCAGTATCTATGAGTAGTTTGAAGCTCATTACTTTCCATAAAGCAAACTTAAAGATATCATTAAATTAAAATCCAAATGATTTATATACAAAGTGTAAAAAACCTATCATTATTGAGCATAATGTGAGCTGAATAGGAAATTACTTGATAAGTATTAAATAAGACTATAAAAAACGTTTAATAAATATTATTATTTCAGATTAACGGATTGAATAATAGAGTAGATTTTTGCGGTTTATAAAAGATTTAATGATTAATAATAAATTAGCAATCAATATAGAGATAGTAGCGCCACTATAAATATGTCAAAACTGGAAATATACAATGATTGTGACACTATCAACCGCAACAAAGTGATATTCTATTTGGAAACGTGTAAAAATCAACGATTTTGTCTAGATGATAATTTTTCTGTGCATAATCATAATTATTATATGCAAAAATATACTGGAGCTGACCATTAATTTGATCATACTCGAATATGATAATCATAGGTGTTTTTCCAATAAATTCTTTTAAAAAATTCGCCACCAAATCTACAAGTTAAAACTTTAAAAACTTCGAAGTCAAAAATATACTATATGAAATTATGGCAGATCTAAGATGCTATTTAGTTAGTTGCAAGAAGAAAATATTAGTTTTATGACAGCTTCCAGCCTAAAGGTTAAGATTAATACATAATAAAATTCATTGGTTATTATGAATTATATAAAAGTTTTCTCAGTTCATACTTACTATGGTAAAAGTCAAAAACTTATGCATTAGCATTTACCACGTGCAGCATTCGGAAGACTGGTTCATTCTTTCCATAGTCCCTCGCCGTCCGGTGAAAACTTATTTTAAATAAGTTGACGGATCTCAACGAAGAAATGTTAGAATTTAGGTGCATTTTGATTGGCGTTTTTGCTTTTAGTTAAGGATGAACCAAGGAATCACTACTTTAAGGATCTTTCTACTGAAAGCAAATTTTTATAATTGATTCTTGTTGTCTGTTCGCACTAAAAAGCAATAAGTTCAAAATACATCCACTTTACTAACTTCCTAATTATTCCAATAGGATTTGTGGGAAAGTTAGGTACTATATCTTGCGTTCCAACTTTTGTATATATATGGAAATTCAAAAAGCTTAAATAATACCACATATAATTTTTTATGCATACATTTCTGGCACGATTGCAGCGCTGCAAAGCGCGCATTCTTTTTATTGGAATTTGTAAAAATGACTGTAAATACTTGCATCTTTATATCAGACAGAGATATTTTAATAAATACTATTATTGTGCAGACGTGCCCAAATCAGAACCCAAGTTGGAAACTCTCTTTATTCTATGCTTTTTGATAATAGTTAAGGGGAATCAGTTTTTTCCATTTCCTGTAAAGTTAGACCTATGCAAATGTGGGTTGTCCTTTTTTTATATATAGCACTTCATATAGTACCACGTATATCTGTTTTTACCATAAGCATATTTCCTGTATTATGGTTTGTTGTATAATAATAATATCTCATTATAATGTTGAATTAACTTGCTATTCATGTTTTGTAAATTCCATTGTAAAACGTAATCAATCACAGGACAGAGACAAAGTAGGCAATACAAAAGGCAATATCGCAATATTTCTAAGTTATATTATTATGATTACATTGCTGATTTCTTTTTATAAAATACATGTTCATATCACGTCTCTGCAATTGTCCTCCATCAACAAAAGGATCATAAATATAATTTCTGATTAATTATACAAAATTGGTTTGCATTCGACATAACTTTATGGATGGATGACATATAATTTCTATATGCACATATTCAGATAGTATATTTCACTTCCATAAATGGGAATGCATCTCAACAGCATTATATGTTTTTAAGTTATAGTAATAACTTTGTTATATTAGTGTCAGAAAATATCTGCATTTTGACATCTTAAAATATGGCCAAAGTAATCATCAATAAGTTTTTGATTGATGATCGAAAAATAACATTAAGGTGAGTGTATTTAAGCGATTTACAACTTGATTACATGAAAATAAATTATAGACAACATCTTTCTCAATCAGAATTTTCACTGTTAAGAAAATAAGAAACATGAGATGTGAAAATATTTCTATTCGTACAAGAAAAAGTAATTTGTTTTATATCTTAATCATTCCAAATACTTTCCAACTAGTAAAATCATAATTACCATATTTCAAATCAATTTTAAAAATGAATTCTGGAGGGATGTTTATATAAACCGGGTATATACCTGGTTAGACTTCATAAAGAGCATACTAACGCGCCGAATGTTATTTCGACAGAGTCCCACCTTGCCATGGTGAAGTGGCTTAAGTATGCTCTGAGAACCACTGGGCGAGGTCAGCGAGAGCATAACTCTCAGCAGGTTCTACCATGGTGACAAGGTCACGGGCGAAGGCTGAAAACCAAGAGGATCCTGTGGATCCACGTGTATGACCCGTGTATGGAGAAGCCCCAAGGCAAGCTGTGACCTCTTGTAAATTTAGCGATCTATGCTGAGTACAGTCATAACATGTTATTATTCAACTCCTTTTTCAATTAGATACTAATCGTAATTTGGGAATCAAAAGTTATATCGATTTATGCATGTCGGTCCGTCCGTCCGTCCGTCAAGATAACTCAAAAACGCGTTATCCGATTTTGATGAAATTTACAATGTCAGTTCCTTCTTCCTTAACTTTGTTTGATATTACATTTCAGCAAAATCGATCCAGGGGGAGCAAAGTTATATGAAGGAAAAAA